>NW_017547247.1:2150-172248 GCF_001854935.1 Bemisia tabaci
ATTAGAAGGAGCTTTGATTTCACAGCGAATGCGTAAAATGTGAATTTCCTAAGAGCCGGGGCAGCGATGTAGTATGTATTCGTAAGTGTAAGCTGGTGTTTTGCTGTGTTTACTCATTAATGAATCATCCCCTCCTTTATCTCTTAAGGAGGGAGGGATAGGGACGAAGAAAATAATTTCTGAGAAATTAACTTTAGTCGATCTCTGTAATTTGGTGATAGGTACTGAGAATACGGCAACCTGAATGAAACACAGACTGAAAAATAAAAATAGATAATTATAATATGTAAATAAATACTTACCTACGTAAATAATATACGGATTAAATAATTTACTCGTTTGACAGAAAATCTGCCCCGGTTGATTAGAAAAAAACCCCCAGAAAATCCGCGCTCCTGTATGGCCGCTTGAGGAGCGAACTAGCTGACCATTCCCTAACCATTCGCTAACCATTCACACTTATCATCATTCAACCATTCCTGATCATTCAACTTTGTAAGAGATTTAATAAACTTTCAACAGGGCCGGATTTACTTACTTGCCGCCCATGGGCCGCCTGTATTTTGCCGCCCCTTTCTCATTAGTTTTGAAACATCAATAAAAACCATCAAGTGAACGTGCCGGAGGGAAAGGGGTGCATAAGACGCATTTACTCGTGTTGGACACATTTTTTGTAAAAGCCCTGTCAACCTGCTGTCAACACTTCTAGCAAAAGTTCTTCACGCCGACCGACCGCTGCCTGCTGCACGAACTGTGTTCGACGCAATGCGTGAAGTATTCATGCACTCAAGTAGGCGCTATGCGTTTTGCGCCGCCCGCTGCTGTCCGCATTGTCTTTGACGCAATGCGTGAAGTATTCTTGCAGTCTTGTAGGCGCTAATGTATGTTACATGCCGACCGCCGCGCAGCGCCGAGGGTTTCTCCTTTTCATCTCTAGGCCTCGGTCATCATTGCTCTCTGCGCCGCGCCGTTCTAGGCCAAATTCCGTGTTCGGTTTCTCTCTTAGTCTTAACTCGACTAATTGAAGGTGTTGTCTATTGTAAAACAGAAAGACGACGAAATTAGCGACGTACTCTCAGAAAATGAGAGATTTTGTCACCTTTTCTCGTTTGTAATTTTTTTTACTGAATCCGATTTTTCTTTATACCTACATTTAAAAAAATTGCAAAATTTGCCGCCCCCTGAATTTGCTGCCTTAGGCCGCGGCCCATGTGACCACCCCCTAAATCCGGCCCTGAATTTTAATACTCTCCACTCAATTGCTGGCACAGGAATGGCAAAAAGAGTTTATCTCGGTGGTTTCACATTTTTTCTGAAAAGTAACAATTTAACAAATATTCTCTTCTTACAACCATGGCATATGAATTGTATTAAGTTTTGAAATTTTTGGGAGCAGCTCAATTTTTTCCCCCATGCATTTGCGAAACAGAATTTCTGCTCGAACTGCTATCTGTTTTTCGAGCTTCGAGATGCGCTTCGTCAAAACTTGTCCGTCAATTTAAAATTCGCGCTTCTTTTCCCATCGATGACGTACAACAAAAACAAAAAAAAAGGTCGAATAAACACCATTCAACAATAAACTTTCTTAGGTTATGTTTACATTGCAAACGTGACCGAAATCCCGAAAAGTTGCAGATAGTGCAAAAGCTGTGCTTTACACGTGGCTTATACTCTTTTCTAGTGGTAAGAATTTATTAGCAAAATGTCAGAGCTTAGTGATAAGATTTTAAATTATTTAGAAACTTCACATCCTGTGGACACGTTAAAATTAGCTTCTACATTCGAGGAAGACCACCAAAAAGTGATAGGTGCCATCAATAGTTTACTTGCTTTAGATGACATTATCACCGCAGAGAATGTCTCCAGTAAAAGATGGGAGCTAACAGAAGAAGGGAAGCTTGTCTGTGATAAAGGTAGCTATGAAGTCCACCTTTTCAATGCTATTCCGTCCGAGGGAATTAATCAAAAACAGATAATGGCAGATGTTCCTAATTCGAAAGTTGGCTTTGCGAAAGCAATGTCTAAAGGCTGGATTCTCTACGACAAAAGCACCAACCTAGTCACACGAAAAGTTGATTCAGTAGTAGACGAAGTGCAAGCAGATCTAAAATCAATCCAAGATGGAAAGTCGGAGGCAGTTACAGACAGTAACAAGCAAGATTATAAAAAGCGGAAATTAATTTTGGAAGTCACTGTCAAGAGTTTCCTCGTGAACAAAGGGAAGAATTTTACTACCACCATTGAGAAACCAGAAGCAGATCTCACTCATGATATGATCATGTCAGGGTCCTGGAAAGCTAAGACTTTCAAGCCGTACAATTTTGACGCACTTGGCGTTGTTCCTCCAAGCGGTCACCTGCACCCTTTGATGAAAGTTCGGCAAGAATTTCGCCAGGTAACTATTAAAATATTATTATAAACTCTCTTCTTTTCAGTTAAATATCATAGCAGTTATCGAATATGCAATGGGTGTCAAGTTATTCACATTGTAAGCATTGAAAGAGATTGCATATTTATTTTAACACTGTATTTTATGGTGATTGTATCAATTTGACCCGGATATTCACCTAAAAGCCCTCAATACTTTCATTGAGAGTAATTTCATAATTGAGTATCCAATCTTCTCTGTGTCAAAATGACTAAAAGTAGTGGAAAAGATTATATGCAGTTACAGTAGCAGTGTGTCGTGAATTAATCAAGGAGTTTAATTATAAATTATTGTCAATAATTGCAAAACGAAACTGGTATGAGTGTGCCTCAGTAATAATTTTAGGATACTGGTGGCATCTCAACAGTGTAAATCCGTAATCACATATCTCGTTTGCAGTGTTTGAAAATCTCCTCTCTTTTATTATTGTTTCAAAAGTGAAAAATTTGACATTATTCCTGGAAGTTTTCGCTGAGTTATCTTCGTACTCAGAAGAAGAGTCATGTCAGTTTTTAAGAATTGTTGTTGAATAGTATTCCACTTAAAAAATGAAGTATAATAGGAAGTCTGCAAAGCCTCAAATCAAGATACGTGGTTGCTGAATTACACGGTCAATATGCTCTAATTAATTCTCCTTTTCAAGTATTTTCTTCTACAACCTGAAAATAAAGTTTACAATTGTTCAGATTCAAAAGAAGAGGCTTTGAATTGAATGAAATGATCTTTGTAATTGTTGATGCTCTTGATGGTTGTTAGAAATTAGTAGAAGACAAGAGCGGGTGCTCCTGTGTAGGGATTTGTGAAAATTCAATCCAATTTGATGTACTTAATTTGTCTATTTATCATCAGCAGAAAAAACACAATGAGAAACTTTTCCTTCCTAGCAGAAGAAAATCTCAGTGGTTGAAGGGAAGGAGAAAATCTCGTACAATGTAAAAAATCACAACCTTCCATAGATGAGACATTTGTTTTACCCTTGCCTAGTTACTATCATATTAGTGTGGGTGAGGGAATTTGAGGCTGACAATGAGCTGAAAATTCATATTTGACCAAGAGAAATATTCTATCACTCTGCACTTAAAAAGAAAGGAATTCTGCATTTATGCAAGTTATCTAATGGGGTTGCTATTCAGTCTCAAATATAATCACTCTTAAAATAATTTTCAAGTTTTGCTCACCTTGTCTCATGAACGTTGTATGTTTTCAGATTTTCCTGGAGATGGGTTTCTCTGAAATGCCAACCAACAACTATGTAGAAAGCTCCTTCTGGAATTTTGATGCTTTATTCCAACCTCAACAGCATCCAGCTCGTGATGCTCATGACACCTTTTTTATCTCAGACCCAGCCACCAGCGATAAGTATCCTGCAAAGTACGCAGAGCGTGTCTGCAGGGTCCACTCCAAGGGCGGTTATGGATCGCAAGGATACGGATACAAATGGTCAAAAGATGAAGCACAGAAAAATCTTTTACGTACTCATACAACAGCTGTAAGTGCAAGGATGTTGTATGCCTTAGCCCAGAAAGAATTTAAACCAGTCAAATATTTCAGTATTGACAAGGTCTTCAGGAATGAGACATTAGATGCCACTCACCTAGCAGAGTTCCACCAAGTGGAAGGCGTAATCGCTGATGTTGATTTATCTTTGGGCCATTTAATAGGTGTTCTGGATGAATTTTTCAAGAAGTTGGGAATCACGCAACTGCAGTTCAAGCCCGCTTATAATCCCTACACAGAGCCAAGTATGGAAATATTTTGTTTTCACCCAGGGTTGAACAAGTGGATTGAAGTTGGAAATTCTGGAATTTTTAGGCCTGAAATGCTGCTTCCAATGAATTTACCTGGGAATGTCAACGTTATTGCGTGGGGACTGTCATTAGAACGACCGACTATGATTAAGTATCACATAAATAACATTAGAGATCTAGTAGGTCCAAAGGTAGATTTGAAAATGGTTGAAAATAATCCTATCTGCAGGCTTGACAAATGAGAGATCTTTATATTTTATTATAGGTATTTAAGTATTTTGGTGAGAGCACTGTTACAGTTACAGACACAGAACAGTTTTAGAGCGCAAAGAAAAATAAAGAGTTTTCATAAGTACTCAATGAAACTATCAAGTAAGGTATAACTTACATTCTTAAAAAGTTAAAAATGCCTGACAAGAACCTCTCACCCTCTTCTCATAAGTATTGCTTTAAATCAAAGCATTAACTGAATAAAAAATTTCTGGTGAGGAAGGCACCCCCCCCCCCCCCCCCACTCCTCCCTCTGAAGACAATTTCTTGATTTTCATATGGTTGTAAGGAAGCAAAGACAGTTGATGTGCGAGGTTTCTTTGCCCTCTGAATTGGCATCAACTCCTACCCAACTTTTTCCCATGAGTGTACTAACATTTTCTAATTATTTTCATTCCCCATATCTTTTTCGTTTGTCAACTGGGGCATGCTGATATTTATTTGAGCAAATACTCAGTTTTGAGCATTTTGACTTTATGTCGCAGTAGATGGACATGGAGATCTTGCTGCCTCACTGTTTCATAATCGTGTACAGCAATGCTAATAGAAAATGTTAATGGCCCGCTACTTGTCAGCACTTGCTGCTTTTAAACTTTTTGATTCAATAATTATTGTTTTTGCTGTCAAAACTCATTTCATGAAAGGTAATAATTATTGACTCTGAATTGAACTTCATTGTCTGCAAGGTCTTTAGCTTGTCACCGTATTTTTTTCTTTTCTCATCAGTGGAAATAACCTGAACGTCAAATTTCTGATACCATAGTTTATTTTCAAGCCTGATTGATGGAAGGATAGCCCTCTCTACCACTAGAGATAATAGTGAATTTCATTACCAATTGAAACGCCTGAATGAGTATTAGTAGAACTACATCACACAATGCCTTAATTTCTTTTCCTACTTAACTTTCTCGCCAGAGAACTGAACAACTCCACTGATTTATTGATTGTTTTTGTAATCTACAACAAATTTACATTATGTGTGAAGGCAGTGTGCTGCTTCATAAAAAATGAGAGGAGCTAAGGCAAATCCGTCTAATAAATTTTCAAATTGAATAGGTCATTTAGTGTGAACCCTTGCTGTTTTTTCTGATTATCAAGAGTTAATTTTAATGTCACCTCAGTGAAGGTGTCAGTATTGATGCGAAAAGTTCAGGGGTAATTTAATCTATCACTCTCGATTGTGTAGCATACCTTGTTTTAAAATTTTAAGGTGACAATCGGATTGAATCCTTTTTCTTGACCTTTCGAAGACATGTGATTTATTATCCATTTTGTACCTACAAAAGTAAATGCTATTATACACTGTGAATTACCTACATATTCGCTATTATTTTATTTTATTTCCTTATCCAAAGCAAATTTGTCAAGATCACTTCTATAAAGTATCATGCCTTCATGAAATGAGGAGTACTTTCGCAAAACCTGCCTTGTCCAGTGTCCACTTTTCATTGAAAATGAGTTTGTCCTCGAAACAAATTCTGAACGTTTACCTGCATCTGGGAGCAAATGTGTCAAATTCCAATTAAATAAAAGTATAAAAAACAAGTATTGCAGCATAATCAATGGCATCGCGAGAGTGCCTTTTTCATTTCTCTCAAAATGGAGGAGAGAAGATAAGTCAAGTTTTGCGAAAGTGGTCCTCAAATCTCTCTTGAGAATTTTGAATTATCTCTCATTCAATTTATCCAACTATTGCAGTAACCAATTCAAACAAAACTTAAAGCTGAAATACTGCCAACGTGTGTTACTTGTGGTAAAATTTACCCATCTTTCTTTGCCAAACAGGGGAACTCTTTATTTTCAGTTAGTGGCAAGTGAGATTAGGTTTCCCGGGTCCGGTCTGAACCTTATGGTGTGAGAGGAGGTGATGAATTTGGTCTGCAAAGTTGCTCCCTCCAGACTACATATCAGCGGTGTAAGTCGGCAATCACAAGACTCTGTTTGCATCGTTGCATACCTGATTCTTTTAACAGAAAAATACTCAACGTCGATTCAATAAAACTGCCACGATTTTTCTTCTCTGTGTGAAGAAAATTCTGCAAAAACTTCAAGGAATGACGTCAATTTGCTCTCCTTTTAGAAAATAACATAGAGGCGGAGTTTTTCAGACACCGCAAAACGAGATTGTGATCGCGGACTTACGCAATATTACTTTAATGCAGGAAAAGAAACAATTTTTTGTTACTAATTTTGCAATATTTTTTCAAATGCATTTTGTCCAAATTTAATGCAGAAATTTTAAGACAAATTACCATGAATGACTAAAGTGTGGATCTTGAATATTCCAACTGAGTTGAATTTTCCTAATTTCAGAACAGATATTTCATTTCATTGCTGTCAGTGAATCCATCGCTCATCAATGGCTGAGTCGAAAAATGCATATCCCTGAGAATGATGTTGCAAATCTCCGCTCACACCTTTCTCTTTTATAAAAAATCGTTCAACCATTAGTTTTCCATGAAATTGTCATTCCCCTTAAAATAAAAATGGTTTTAGAAAATTTTATGGAGATATTTTTGGCTAACTTCTGATAAAATAATTGAACATGAACAGAGACTTAAGAAAGCTTCATTAAAGATTCGCAATTATCTCTATCTTGGCAATGGATAGATATATAGACAGAGAAGGGATTTGAATCAGTGAGAACGAAAACACACCAACTCAATAACTTGAAAATGCTCAACTTCCAGTAAGGACTGTTAATTTACATAAAGGTCATTGACGCTAGCGCATCTGTTCCAACTTGGACCATTAAAGTGTCCATAAGTACTTGTCTTTCGAAAGCAAAACTCTTTTTCTTTAACTAACATCTTTCATCTTCACCTACTGTGCAGTTTTAGGTGTCTTGATAATTTTCATTTTTCCGAGTTGGTGTGTTTTCGTTCTCACCGATTCATTTATCCTCAAGACCAATCGCTAGGATCGACATTAGACCGTCATGTTGTTATAAATGATTTTTCTCTCATGGTCATGTCGACTCTGTCACAGGAAATTCAGTACAAATATTGGGAAACAACTCAAGAGGCTAACTTTTAACAGGGGAAAGGGGAATATATCAATTTCTCTTCATTTAAATATTTCTAACTAATTAAGAGCCTGAGAAATGAAAGCCTCTCCTCATATTCATTACAAAATATGGATGGACAAACATGCCAGTCTGCTTATTGCTAGTTGGTAGGTTAGTGTAAATGAGGCTCTCAATTGTCAGAACTTTCAATATCAGATGAGTTCACCGTTATATAATGTTGCGAAACAAAGCACCATTGGCTGGCCTGCGCTAATCCTTCATCAGTACAGGCCAGAGGTGACGCAATTGCTTGCAAGTATAGAATAAACCACCGCCAATTTATTTTATGCAAGTTGGAAAATATTTTCTCCAGAGTAACAGCATTCTTGAAAATTGAGTTCAGAAAAGTAACCCAGGAAACTGACCAAAAATAAAAAAAAGGGCCAATTTTAAATTTTCAAAATTTATTAAAAACTTTTGTAGGTCTTAGATCTATAAATCACAACAATCAATATTCCGGTTGAACAGCTGGCAGGGTCTTATGCATTCTTGAGAGGTGCTCAGAATGGTCAGAGTACGGTGATTTGATGAGGGGAGTTTCACGCCACAAGTCTGGTGTCAGGAAAGCATAAGTTTCTGAGATGGCAACATAGGTAGCTTTGGCTGAAACAGAAAAACAAGTGAAGATAAGAAAATTTGATTCGGTTGGCCTAAGAACTAAATTTTAAGCAGTCAAAGAAGTTGAAGATGCCATTTAAGTTGAAACTCTCTGATAATTAAGTCGGTCAGTTGCAAAAGGACTCAGGCGCCAAAAATGAGAATTCGAGAAAAATGGTAGTAACTGCTGTATTTGACCCCTTACAAATCTCAGAGCTCTAAAATATTAAAGCGATGAATTAATTAATCACACCGTATTAGGCAAGGTAAATGTTTCCATTAATGGACCTTTCATCTGATTTTACTTGATTGCAGTGAACTGAGAGGTCAAAGAACCCTGCACACTCCTTGTGGGAAAGTGCATCACAATCGATTTTTGTACTTACTTGCACCAACTTTCTACGATGCACTATGTTTGCACAAAATGCCTGGAATGCTCCACTTATTCGGCGATAAAGAGTCAGAAAGAACAAGACATACCAGAACAGGTCTGATGCAAATAAGGAAAAACTTTGCGAGTGTGTGTCCCCTTATCGATTCCCACCTACCCTGGGGCTATGCCGAAAGGCGGGCAGAATCCAAGATAAGACTGCCACTCAGTGCTGGAGTTCCCCTGATTTCTTTGCTAACACACAGCTGACCGTTCACCCGAGTGCCGAAATGAGGAATCCTTCGGACTCTTTAACGCCAAGTAATTGTAATTGAAGCGTTCCGGGCAAATTGCACGAAGACAATGCATCGTAGAAAGTTGGCGAAAAGATGACTTCTGATCAACATCTTGAGATGAATTGAATGCAGTAAAACAATTAAAAATTGATCGTGGTGCAATTTCTCATAAGGAGTGTGCGGGGTCCTTTAAAATCAGAGACACATTGATGTGAATTACGAACCTTTTTATTGACAGATGTTTGATTGCATTTAGTCAGGATACTTTCCTGGTCTCAGCTTAATGTTGATAGAAGTACAAATGAAACTTACCGAAGTTACCAAGAGTACCAGTGGAGCCCTTAGCTGAGGTGTAACAGTCATTGATACCAGCCATAGTCAACAGCTTCTTTGGGACAGGTGCGCTGACAATACCAGTACCACGAGGTGCGGGAATTAGACGCACTTGGACGGACCCACACTTACCGGTGACCTGAAAGAATGACAAAAATTAAAAAGTGTTACCAAGTACATAAGAAGCACATTTGGGAAAGCTTAGCGTGTTTTCCACTTTTTGATCTTCGATCAAAGATTGCACTTTGATTTGAAAAATTGAGTTGGGCACTGTATTTACTTAGCAAGTTAGTAAACAGAAAAATCTTGGCGGCAAATCATAAAATATACTTTTGTAATACATGGGTTCAAGAGATAATTAATGAGGGTCCAAGATACTTTATACAGAGAGAATCCTTTTAAAAGAAATTGAAAACGGTAGTATTGTTGAGCAGTGACTTTTCACCAGAAGAATACATAAAACTAGAAAAATAGTCTGCACATTCAAACAAACAGTAGTAGTAAAATAAAAAATCGAGAGATGAAGATCTATTTTCTGTAAGGGAAGGCACAGAAAACGCAGCTGTCTTAGAAATGATCATAAGAGAACAAGGAGGAAGCGAGTTCTCTGGATAGATGGGAAGTAGACAACAATTTTCTTTAACTGTTGTTACGTACTTGGAACTTGTTGGATGCTTCTCTTAAAGTTATTAATTTAATATAAATTCAAGTTTGTCTGGCTCTGTCCTCACGCATTCATGTCATTTCTCTGAAATAATAATTTCCAAAAATAGTCGGGGGGCATACGTAATCCCGTGTGCAGATTCGTGAAGGCATATTGTGTGATACATCAATCTCTTCGTTTTGATGTCTAGAAAAAGAAAATCGATGATGGCCATCTCAAATTTCATACAAACCCCCCCAAATTCAAGATGGCGGCCAAAATGGCGGTTTTGGGGTAAAAAAATTTAAAGTTTGCAACTACGTCGTGTCGAGTGTCGTTTCTTATGTATTTTTGATCGTAGAATCCGAATTTCCAGTCAAAAGTTACTCCAAAGGTCATTTTTAGGCCAAAATCCAAGATGGCGTCCAAAAATACCTCTTACGGGTACTAATTTGCCTACTCGGGTCTACATGCATTGTGAGGTATCAATTATTAGGTTTTCAGGGTCGTAGAGTCCGAAAATGAGGTCCATTTTCCGCTGCGGCTCTCAAGAAACCTTAAATCAAAGATGGCGCCCAAAATGGCCCCCGGTCTTGCGGATGAAACTGCCATTTAAGGCAGCTATAACAAACAATACGTTCAAAATTAAGTTTCTTGGGTCAAGAAGTTCGAATAGGAGATCAGATGTTTACTCCTACAAAAAATTAAGCCTCCGAATCGAAAATCACTGCCGACATTGTTGCCAGTTAAAGGCGCAGACCGGTAAATGACTGATATTAAGAGATTTGCCGAAGGAGGGGTTTCGATAAGGGCCGTTGTTGGGCCCATACCCTGAAATTCTTCAATTTCACGATTGTTTGCTCATTTAAAGTCTAAAGTTTGCGGAATGTATCATGATTTGGTCATTTCCGGTCTATTTAGGGGTCTAATACCGGCCTAAACATGAGACTAAAGGCCGATTTTGGCGAAAAATGCGGGTTTTTTTACATTCGACGTGACGCTGTTTCTGAACGATCCCATCATCGGAGGAGATTGTTGTCCTTCAAGTACGTTCATTAAGGATGTAAGATAGTCACTTTGCCCAATTTTCGTTGATGGCAAACCTTGCGCTCAGAGTTAAAACGATCTTCTTAGAATTTTCTTGTTTTTCATCATTATTTAAAATGGCATAAAAAGGGCGACTCATCTTAAACCAGAAATAGATTCATTGGTGGAAAATGTACGCAGCTGGTCATAACTGTCCTCCAAAAAATTAATGGATTAAAGCCTCCCCCCCCCCAAAAAAAAGGAAAACCTGTGTTGCCATATTTTATTGCCTAACATCACAGAAAACCGCGTGATTATTTCAGTATTTGGAGGCTGTTCTTCGTAGAGCACATTTAGCAAAGCTCAAAACCCTTGATTTTTCATACGTTACGATCGCATGATTAGTGATTATATAAATGCAATGGAGATGTTGCATGTGTGAGGAATTTGCAATTTGACTATGGATTCTTATGTAGAAGTTCGCGAGAAACTCGATGGTGCCAATGGCTTTCTCTGAAATCAACTTCCAAGCTCAAAAAAACCTCTTAAGTTGAGACCAAAATGGAGGGGATATCCCGCGCTATCCTGAGAGTCCACCTGTACATCAAGACAAACTCTCCATGCAAAGATAGGGAGCAAATACATTAGCAAGGTTGCTGTGTTTTCTGTTGTGGAGTCCCCAAATAAAGTGGTAGCCCTGTGAATGTACTTGCTCCTTATCTTTGCATAGAGAGTGTGTCTTGATTTAGGGGTGGACTCTCAGGATAGTGTGGGATATCCCCTCCATTTCGGGCTCAACTTGAGACCTTTTTTTGAGCTTGGGAGTTGATTTCAGAGAAAACCAGTGGCACCATCGTGTTTCTCCCGAACTTTTACGTAAGAATCAACAGTTAAATCGCAAATTCCTCACATATGCGAAATCTCCATTATCCATCATTATTTTGTTTATTACATGTAAGTATCTGTAGAGGTTCCCATCGTGGCGCGGCATTCACACATATCATCGGTAAAAATCGAGAAAAATCCTAGTTGGCCGAGGATTTCAGCCACTTTCTCGGAATATGCGCATTTTGAAATAAATATGTAAGACTCGAATTACAGTATTCAGAGATGCAAGTAGATTATATTTTGTGTTAGTGATAATTGCTTTAAAATTTTGGGCTTGTAGGTGGCCTATTATCTTACGAATTTTGTACACGATATTTACAAACGAAGGTGCAACTTTGAATCATTGACCGTGATCTGAGATCCGAAAAAAAGTAAGCCATGTGTCAGAATCACGAGTGCTTAATGCTGATTTTTCACCACCCTGACAATCCCTGCCCCCCGCCATTCTTATTGCCTGCGATCGATCAGAATTCTGCTTCCTAAAAATAATTTGAAACCCTGGTTTCCCTCACTTCTGCCCAGCCACCTAACAGCTTCCTCATCAGTTGCTTCTTCATCAGGTTCCCTGTCTCCTGCATCAAACCTCTTGTTTGGAGCTGCCATGTCATAATTTTAGAGAAATGACGCATGCATGTTAATCTAGCAAACGCTTAGTTTTTCTGGCTCAGACTTATGTCTGTAATGAGTGAGGCACCAAATGAAAGATGCAATATGAGCTCAGCAGTTGACGACTCTATCGCCCACTTTGCACAGGTAATACCACCCGGATAAGAACATGTTCTATGTCGTTTTGCCTTTTAACCAATATTACACATTTTATTGCAATGAATTTTTAGTTTTGGATAAGGCTAACATTCTCAGCGCGATGATAGTAGAATTCTCATTTCCGTTTCAATGTTGCATTTTTCTCGATTTTTACCGATGATATGTAGGAATGCCGCGCCACGATAAGAGTCTCTATAGATACATACATGTAATAAACAAAATAATGATGGATAATTGCATTTATATAATCAATAATCGTAACGTATGAAAAATCAAGGGTTTTGAGCTTTGCTAAATGTGCTCTACGAAGAACAGCCTCCAAATACTGAAATAATCACGCGGTTTTCTGTGATGTTAGGCAATAAAATATGGCAACACAGGTTTTCCTTTTTTTTGGGGGGGGGGGGGTTTAATCCATTAATTTTTTGGAGGACAGTTATGACCAGCTGCGTACATTTTCCACCAATGAATCTATTTCTGGTTTAAGATGAGTCGCCCTTTTTATGCCATTTTAAATAATGATGAAAAACAAGAAAATTCTAAGAAGATCGTTTTAACTCTGAGCGCAAGGTTTGCCATCAACGAAAATTGGGCAAAGTGACTATCTTACATCCTTAATGAACGTACTTGAAGGACAACAATCTCCTCCGATGATGGGATCGTTAAGAAACAGCGTCACGTCGAATGTAAAAAAACCCGCATTTTTCGCCAAAATCGGCCTTTAGTCTCATGTTTAGGCCGGTATTAGACCCCTAAATAGACCGGAAATGACCAAATCATGATACATTCCGCAAACTTTAGACTTTAAATGAGCAAACAATCGTGAAATTGAAGAATTTCAGGGTATGGGCCCAACAACGGCCCTTATCGAAACCCCTCCTTCGGCAAATCTCTTAATATCAGTCATTTACCGGTCTGCGCCTTTAACTGGCAACAATGTCGGCAGTGATTTTCGATTCGGAGGCTTAATTTTTTGTAGGAGTAAACATCTGATCTCCTATTTCAACTTCTTGACCCAAGAAACTTAATTTTGAACGTATTGTTTGTTATAGCTGCCTTAAATGGCAGTTTCATCCGCAAGACCGGGGGCCATTTTGGGCGCCATCTTTGATTTAAGGTTTCTTGAGAGCCGCAGCGGAAAATGGACCTCATTTTCAGACTCTACAACCCTGAAAACCTAATAATTGATACCTCACAATGCATGTAGACCCGAGTAGGCAAATTAGTGCCCGTAAGAGGTATTTTTGGACGCCATCTTGGATTTTGGCCTAAAAATGACCTTTGGAGTAACTTTTGACTGGAAATTCGGATTCTACGATCAAAAATACATAAGAAACGACACCCGACACGACGTAGTTGCAAACTTAAAATTTTTAACCCCAAAACCGCCATTTTGGCCGCCATCTTGAATTTGGGGGGGTTTGTATGAAATTTGAGATGGCCATCATAGATTTTCTTTTTCTAGACATCAAAACGAAGAGATTGATGTATCACACAATATGCCTTCACGAATCTGCACACGGGACATATGTTTTGTTACGTATGCCCCCGGACTAAAATAGGAAAATGTGAACTCTTGCAAAATCAATTACTCAGATACTGTTATCACATTTACAGTCAGCATTCTGATGCATAGACTGCCCATATTCCGGAAACTGTCAAGTAGGATTTAGATGAGGAAACAACAATGAAGTGCTGAGTGAATTTACAAGAAGTAAGAGATTCATACCTTGCAAGGAACAGTGTGAGGTTTACCGATCTTGTTACCCCAGTAACCTCGTCGGACAGGAATGACTGAGAGTTTGGCCAGAACGATGGCACCTCGGATAGCAGTGGCTACTTCTTTACTGCACTTGACGCCCAATCCAATGTGGCCATTATGGTCTCCAATGGCTGAAAATAAAAAAAAAAATAATTTAATTCTTCTATTCTTAGAACTGAGTTCCACAAACATACGCTCCTGGAGTGCCTCAAGAAGTTACAGCTGCTTTGTTCACAAAAACTGAAATCAGCAGGAAGCAGCCAATGCAAAAATTCAGCTTGAATAAGTACTATCACAATTAAAGTACTCTACAAAGATGATGAAATTGATATGAAAGCAATGGTTACATGAGGCTGAGGACCCCCTAGATTAATTCTTCCAGGTAATTTGAGATATTCGGATAATTCTTCGAGAGAGTTCAGCAGCAAAATCACAACAAAACATAAAAATAGGGAAAAATTCTACTTACCAACAAAAGCCTTGAAACGGGTCCTTTGACCGGCACGGGTCTGTTTCTGAACGGGCATAATTTTCAATACTTCATCTTTAAGGTAGGGTCCAATGAAGAAGTCTACGATTTCACATTCCTGAAAACAAAAAACATGGATGGTCAGATATTTCAACCACATTATATGAGGTTTCAACACTTCAAAGAGTCTTCAGAGAGAGAGAGAGAGAGGGTTTCAAGAGAGTTATAAGATTCCTCATTTTAAGAGATGCTTGGGATCAAAATACTTAGTACAAATTACAAGAATATCGCTTTGGATTGCATGCATTGTAAGAAATGATCCAGGTATTAGAAAAATGTTGTTGGATTCTTTCAAATGAATGAAACAGAAGAATTTCGGCAGGGGGAAATTCAAAGAAAGACAAAAAAATTGGATCAAATGGGACTGCGGCACAAAGTTTTAAAATAAAAAGTTACCTTATCAGGAGGTACTTAGAATACCTACGTTTATCAGGGTTTTTTTTTATTTTAAAAATACATTATTATTCAATTGAATTTAGCTGAGAACATGGCTTTCTAAGACGCCAAAAATCCAACCACATTGCAGAAGAATATCATGTCAAGAGATTGCGCAACATTAAAAGAAACAGTGACAGCCAGATATCTATTTACTTGCGTCTCTACGTGTATTTTCCATTCACAATTGTAAGAAGATGTTAGGTATCTAAACTATGCTCTCAATAATATCGCTGATTGAAATGTTAAATCAACAGCAGGCAATCCCTGACTCATGTAACAGCCACATTCTGCTGAATACATGAGAAATATATAGAAAAATTAACATCACAGCAAGTTACTCCACAAATTAGGATCATTGAGGATCTTAACGTGAAAGATTGAGTGTGGCAATCATTTGAAATTGTTTACTTTCCAATTTTTCCCAGATTCTTCTCTCTTCAATTGCTGAGTTGTACTGGTCAGAATAAAATAGATAAAAAATCACGATGGCACATGTAACATTAATTACAGTAAGTAAGTAATGTGATATCAACATAAGTAAAATTTATAGATGCTCACCTTGATGGGAAGAGAGAAAAAGTAGATCTCTTCAAGGGATCGAATTTTGCCATCCCTCACTAAACGTCCCAGCTTGGTGACTGGGATCCAGTCCTTTTCTCCTTCCTTTCCACGGCCTCTTCCACGACCGCGGCCTCTACCGCGACCTCGTGGACCTCCTCGTCCACCACCGCCTCCTCTCGCTCCAAAGCCTCCTCTAAATCCTCCACGTGCGGCTGGCGCTGCGTCCGCCATTGTAAAGGTTTGAACTGAAAAAATCAGTGAAAAAGCTGTAAGTATTTACCAAGAGGTAATTCATTACATTGTCCATTGTATATAAAATAGAAGCAAAAGAAAAGTGCCTGCATTTCTAAGTCCTTTCAAAATCTTCACAGAGTAGAGGCAAGACTACAGTAGTCCTGTCTAGCCAGGTACTCAGCATAGAAATAATCCATACGTTTTAAATTACAGGGAAACTCTTAATCGCGCCGCAAAAGAGTAGGAGATAACATCATTCGGAACATGGGATCCTCATCATACTGAGCTGATAACGGAATTCCTGAAGAACAGGCTACAAGGATTTAGGTCACGGAGGACTGGTGAGGATGAAAGAATGTGCCATTGCTGAAGGGATCTTATGATCTACAACTACACGGTATACAGGTACATAAGCTTAAACATTGGCCCGACATGTGAGGAAACTCAGCACAAGCTCATCCATGTCAAAATGGTCAAAGGCGGATGAAAAAGTTGAATAAACAAGTTCAAAGGAAAGGATAGTAATAAATACTCGAACGAAAAGGAAAATGGGGCGAAAGAAATCCTGAGATAGCGCCGATAGCGGAAAACCACTGGCGCCACGTGTTACCCGCGGTGGCCGATTAACATAAACTTGAGTAGGAATTGGGTAAAGGGCTGAGGAAAAGTAGTGGTTGAAAGAAACAGTGATGAAGCTCAAGAAAAATTGGAAGCATGAGGATAAGAATGAATTTAGAGAAGGAAAATTAAATGAAAAACTTACATCACGGGAGTAAATTCACCAGCACTTCAGGCCAAAATGGTTGTCATTGCTTGGTTCATTATCATGTTCCTTTTCCCCTTCACAACTGTTCCGGTTTCACGAAAAATTTGACGCCATGTTGCATGTCGTAATACTTAATGTAATGAGCTTGGCTTTAGAATCATAAATTGAAATTTAAATTACAAATAAAAATGTCCTGCATAAAATCTAGATACAAAGTAGAGAAAATGATGAGTGAATTTTTTTGGTTAATAGAGTGATGTTGCGATTTGCGAAATTTACCTGGTGAAAGACGGCAACAGTGGAATTGTAAGGAATTATTGAAATTGAACAATTGAACTAAAATGAAATGAGAAACATTTGGAGGTTATGTTTTCACCGCTACTGATAGGATAGGAACCAAAGACATAAAGACGGAGCACTAAAAGCAAAAAATGAAGCTTCTAGAGCTTCTTTTCAATCACCTCTACTATTGGCTAGAGGATTGGCGGCGAAATCGGGACAAGTTTGAATTCAAATGTAGGGCGGGAACTAATAAATAAAATTGCGGAAACAAAGTATTTTAGGTTGATTTTTGCCCAAATTCAGGTACACACTCATATTTTATTAACTTTAGGTTAGTTTCGGTCCGTCGTCGACCGACTGATTTCATTTGGGAGTAACGTAGATCTAGAACTGTAACGGCCTGTTTGAACCTGCAGAACCACCATAAGCAGAAGAAAAACTAACTTTATCTGAGATTACTGCCTGTTACCGAGCAAAAGTAGGTGTAATATATTAGGACGCAGACCGAACTTTCTTAATATAATCGTTTTAAGCATTTAAAACACGTTTCGAAGAAGAAATAAGGAAAAATCAAGAGGACAAGTTCAAATCAAATTTCCGTTTGCCGCCATGGATTCCCGCGCTCATTTACACACTCACACAAACGCGCAGCGCCGAACCTAGCTTCACTTTTTCCCCGTGCTTTTAGATACGAGCACTCCGTCTTTATGTCTTTGGATAGGAACATAGGAATGATAACGAGTGATACCTACATAAAATTAGACATTAGACTCAAATAACTAAGTACAAAGTTTTTAAGCACTTCGCACCATACTGCCTGATTATTTTTAAGTTTCTGTATTTATAAACGTTTCATTTTGTGTCTCCCCTCTTGCTTATGTCTATATAGTGTTGATCATCAGTCGACCTGCTCGGACGGAACTGAATTGACACTATGACTGTTTTCCATTTTGTGAACTGTCTGGCTTTGGCCTGTGTACCTTACTATTTCATTTACAAATATTCAGTTGTGTAAGTAAAACCATTCACCCTCTTAGCTTCATCATTTTTCATGCTTCTTTCAGAGCTATTTTGTTTCCAAGAAGTAAGTACCAGAAAGATGGCCTTGTGAAAATTTTGTTGTCGTTCGTGATTGCTGCGACATCCACCAAATCAATACTCTGTTAGGTCCCACTAAATGTCAATTTTTCCAAATAATAGCAACTGCTTAAAGTTCCCTCAAAGTACACATCAGGATAAAGCTATCCAAATGTCACTGATTTCAGAGGTCTACTGACTTGTTCTGTTCGAGGTCTGTTCAATAAGAAACCAGATTTTGATTGTAACTAGCCCACTGTGCGTCCGAATTAAATTTTCTTGGACTTTCCTCATAGCTGAAAATATATTTAAGAATGCCACATTTATAAATTTGAAAAATCTTAATTAGGTTTGTCGATACAAGGCTTGAAGTAAGGCAACCTCATGAATGTTCTGCGATTTTCATGTTTGACCGAAGTTGTCGCACTTTTTTGTCTTGCACTACCATTTTCAACCCACACGGATGATTGGAGTTTCATCTTCATATCGTGATGGTACACTCAAGTTTCATCACTGGAAATTATCCTATCCTAAAATGTAGGATCGTTGTTAGAACGTTCAAGAAGCTCAAGGAAAATCGACACTGCTGGATTTTTGTTCAGTGGACAACAATCGCAGTATAAGTTTAGCTGTGACTGCGAAACTGTATGTGCAGAGCCTTCAGAAATATCACGGTGTACAGCAAGCTCGAAAATCGTTACATGACCATCTTCGAGCACTTCTGCCCGCTTTTTGTCAATGTCAAGTGTCACGTCAATATCTTCCGTCAAATGTCAGTTGCTGTTGATGGTTGATTCCTGTGCACCTCATCTACGACGGACTTGTGACAACTTTTGAACCTTTTAAATCACTTGAAACACTGGGAAAGACTCATACGATGATGTTGGTAAACTTTACTTAGCATATTTGAAGTTTTAGTGCCGGGGGTACTGAGTCTAAAACGAAATTTAATGGACTATCAGTGATTGCACCAAAATAATCGCAGAATCCACCTGACTTACTCGTATTTAAGGTGACTCAGAATGAGCACTGATCAAGATTAACAAAATCTGTGAATCTAGCGGTCTCTAGTATGTTATCAGCTATCAGGAAAGACCAAGAAAATCTAATTCGGACGCACGGTGGGCTAGTTATTACCAAAATCTAGTTTCTTATTGAATAGACCTCGTAAGTAAATTGTTGCTAACTCAGATTGGAGACGTTTACTCTGCCTTCTAACCCTGCATAAAACAATTAATACTCAATTGTTCAAAAATGAATCCTCAAAACCTCAACCTGTTGGTGGCCTGGACCTTCTTCAATTTTCAATTTTCCGAAATAATGTTCTGTTACAGGTCGGAATACAGCTCTGTATGGAAATGCGTTCAAGCCGGTGGCATTTACGTCTTTACCCAGCTGTGCAAGATGCTGGTTCTTGCAACGTTCTTTCCCACCACAGACATTAGTGGGTCTGGGTCTTTCGATTTTATTGGTGTAAGTACACATTTTTATTTAAAATTTAAGGTTTCCAAGTTAGCCCAAAAATATTGTGAGTTTCAGCAGACCTTAAAATTTAATCATTTTTCAATTTCGCAGGGAAAACCAAGCCAAGAAGTTCCAAAAATTAAAATTAGAGTCAAAGTTTTGAACTCTAATGCGCACCAGTACGAAACTGAGGGGGAGAGTGTTCAGCTCAGGCAGTTTGCATCGGAATATTAAGTTGGAGTCACGTTGAGAGATCTATACCAGTTTGGGCCTTTTTAGACCTCATCAGTAGATCACACTCGGCAGTGAACCCACACTCAATTATATTCCTTTTATTTTGAGCTCTGAAAAGTTGACATCCTTTTCGCCTTACACTTGATACACCAACTTGAATTGTTCTTCTTTTAGTACTTTGCTGTGTTATTGATCAATTACATAAATGAATAAATAAAATATATAAATGTAATACATTCGGATCTTTGCAATTTACAACAAAGTAAAATCGTGAAATTTCTACTCTTTCACTAGGCTCACGTTAATAATGTTTTTTTCTCCCCTTTTTTTCCTCCAGGAGCTTTTAAAATCAATTGTTGACATCTCAGACCTAGTTGGTCTTTACATTGTCTTGCGAGGAATCCCTGGCAAAGGTCATGCCAAAGTCTTGACGGCAGGCGTTGGTTGGGCAGGAGCAGAACTGGTTTTCACACGTTTTTTGCTACTGTGGATTGGAGCTCGAGGAGCTGAATTTGATTGGAAGTACATCCAAAAATGTATTGATTCCAATATCAACCTGGTAATATTTTTACATTTTCAATTTTGAGCCCTTTTAAAATCCATGTTTGCCCACAAGAAAAAATGTCTTACTTTTCCTATTATTTCCCTAGGTATTAAGAGCTATGTTGTGGTGTCACCAAATTTTGTTTAATCGATGCAGATGCACCATTTTGTATCTTCAATCACATCTGTAGAATCACTTTCTTAAGATGTCACAACAAGAAAATTCAATTTCCATAAAAGCATCAGAAGTGTTCCTGCTTCATCTTCATGACAAGTCAACTCATTGGTCTCCCTTGAACAAACTAATTTAAGAAAAAAAAAAAGTGAAAATCAGATCTGACAAACTTTTCTGAAGCATGTTGACAAAGAAAATGCTCTTTGGCTGAAATGACTACAGATTGGGCACTCGTTTTGGCTTTATTGCCTGATGCTTCCCAAATAACAACTGGGGTCCGTAATCGCATGATATTTTGAACGGAAAGAAGAATCGTTCCTTTAAGATTTTTTGAGGAACCAAGTATGAGGCTGATAGATAAATCGTTCTACAGGTCTATATTCATCCGTCAGGTGCATCCCAAAATTAATAAGTCTGCTAGGCCTGTACACCTGATGCTGTCACCACCAAGACGATTGTGAAATTCCTAAATTACATATCTAGGTTAGCAGGTTGAAGACTTCTTGTCATACTTTCTGAAAACTAGTCAACATGAATTCTATAAAACTTCCGTGACCTGCCTTCTCTGTGCAAAGAAAATTCTGTGGAAACCTTAAGGAAAAGTTTTGATTTGTTCTCCATCAAAAAAATAAAAAGGGAGTGGAGAATTTTGAACACTACTGGGAGTTTCATGGTCGTACTGTTAGGTATCCATATCAGACGGTCTGATAGTAGATGAAAATGGGAGGGAAAAAGAAAGGAAAAAATCTCTCAATAATAATAATAATTTTTTTTCTTCCTCAGGTTCAGCACATAACAACTGTCACCCTGGTTTGGCTTTGGTCGAGGCATAATCTTCCGCGACCTTTGGCACCCATCATCTCAGTTCTGTTGGGGCTCAGCTCATTCAAACCTTTCTTTGCAGAATTGATCATGCATGCTGCTAAACTTGGTCCTTGGATCTCTGTACTCTCTCGAGCTGTTTATACTATTTGCCTCTCAATGGCGACGCTCCAAATCTATGCTGGAAGTGGTATTAATCTTGGATCCTATTGAAGTATTCTTACTTTGAAGTTGTGGGTTGAATGTCTCCTTTGCGAGAATATAGCTCGTTATAGTACCGAATAGTTGGTTCCATATCTTAGAAACGTTTCATAGGTACCAAGAATAAAAATTACTTCAGGATTTTACAATTTCACATGGTTTTGGAATGTTGAGGAAAAAGGATACAAAGGAAACATTATGTCGGCAATGCGGAGATAACTCAGTAAACGATTTAGGTCTACTTGATCTGTGAATAAATTATGTAGTATTTATTGAAATGGAATCAAGTGACATCACCTGTTGCTGAATTTCAATGTAAAATGCACTTTATTATAAAAGAACGGTTAAGCTAATTCTTCAAAAATTTTATGGGATTTCTTTTATGGCTTAAAGAAAATTCTTGGAAATTTTAAGAAATGGTAATTTTGTTCTCTTGTAAACAAATGAATTAGGCAATGATATTTGGCACAATACCATGGCACAGGTGAACATTTCGTTAGAGGGGTCATTCCATCATCTAATCCCTGCTCACAAGGATACTGCGCAATATTCAACATAGTTGACGCCAATCCGCCAAAACACATGTGACGGGACGATGATTCTAACCACTTCATAACAATCAGCCTGTTTACATTCACATTTTTCTCGCATTGATAGATATCTGCCTTGATTGACCCCATGCTCTCCTCAACTTGCGCATGGAAGCGTCGGCCATGTTGAGCAGGGATTGAATGGAACGAGTCCCCTAACGAAATGTTCACCTGTGCCGTAGTTTCTTCATGGAAGCGGGAAGCTTGTAAAAACGCAAATTTCTTACGCAGATTGTGAAGTTAGAAGTGCATTTCAGAGTTTCATGATGTTCACCTATGAATTTATTTGAAATTTTAAGTAATGATGCAAGGAGGTAGAAAATTTGGTAATCAGTATTTTAAGTTTAATTTATTTTCGTTTTTTCTCTGTTTGGTATATTTTTGAATTTCCTTAAAGTCATGATTTATTTAATTCTAAAATGATCGTAATTTTATTCTCGTCAATATTCTTTTAAAGCCTTAGATTTTTCACTCTTGTAGAATGAAAACATATTATGGATGAAAAAAACAGTTACATACTTCTGTTAGTATTTGGACTATTCAATTTATAAAGTGGAAAAAAAACACTATGGAAAGTTTTTTTTTAACGGAGCAGTTATTTTCTTTCCTAGAAAATTATAGGGAAGATTCCATGCCCCCCTCTTTTAGCGTATTTTTTTTGTTTGCTTAAGGTTAAGAGCCTGTTTTGTGGGATCAAATATCTGTCCAACTTTAATGATCTAAATTCAATGCCACTGTCTTTTTCATGATTTTTAGGGTCAATTTTACCAGTACAATAGAATTTTCTTTTCTCATGGAAATTGCATCAAAGAAGTGGTGTCAATGACTGATTACTTTTATGTATCTTAGCATCAGATTAATTCTTTGGGTCAACTAGTTCACTGTAAGACCCAGAGGACCTCTTTTTTTGCTCTCACTTTGAATAGAACTACAGAAAAAAAAGGAGAGAACTATTATTTTGTGATGTAATGAACACACCTGGCCAGACTCAAAGCAAGAGGGCAAGAATGTTGGGCAATGAAAGTTTCTGTCTGTCACTTCGTATCTTAATACAACTAATCCTCAAAGGGGTGTAGGGAAATTTCCTCTCTATTAAATACGCACCTCAGCTGGCAAAAATAATGTATAAATTAGAGTTAATGAGGCTGATTTTAGTCTGTATGAAAATCCCTCGTCTCAAAGATTGAGGATTGAAACGAGGATATGTACTATGTACTATTTCATGGTATAATAATGGCAGATGATGAAGCTTTCAGCTTTAGTATTTCATAATTATGAACGTTGCAATGTACAGAAAGGCCTCAATTTATCGAATTTCATGGTACTAACAAATTGATCTGTGCAATCGCAAAATCCATTCATTCGAATTAGCTTGATGCCCTTGAGGGGACCTGGAAATCAATCGTAGAAATTGCAGCCTGAAAAATTGAGGTCCTACTGTACTGCAAAGACAGTAAAATAGAGGCTTTCTTTGTTCCAATTCTCCTTTTATAGTTGTTTTGAGAGCAACATGTTGATATTTCTTGATGCAAGGTATAAGTAACGAAATTCCATAATTTTCCCCATAGGCTTGTGATTATTTAAGACAAACCCTTTCAGAATGAAGGGTCCGAACTTAGAAAAATGTTCTTTTTGTACTAATTGTCAACAATACGATTCCATTTTAGAATTTGTTTCCTGCCAATCAATCATGATAATACATTCCCAGAAAAATTTCTAGCAAATCTGTGGCATTATTCATCAGTTTTCAACCTTTGGGTTCTAGTCTTATTTGGAAAATTTTCAGTTGTCTCAGATTTGATAAATTTATCTTGAGAAAGAGCTTATTAACAGAAGGAAATTTGAGTTCAGCCCCTAAAGAAGACTAACTTCAGCAGTGAAAGAGCTCAGTATTACCTGTTGCACTTTTGTCTTGCTTCAGGTCATGAATTGTCAGTGGAATATCATGGATGAGAAAGTAATTTAAGATGTGGGATTTTGTTAGTAGGGTTTTGTAGTTCTCAATATTTACAAGTTAGTGATTTCAATCGCTTATTGTTTCCTTACATTTTGGTTAAGTGAACTTTTAGGTCGTATTATTTCTTGTGTTGAGTGTTTTTCTTGTTTATCTTTGTACCAATCCTCTTACTATTAAATATTTATTACTTTGTGTTAAAAGTCTCCTCTCATTATTTTTGTTTTTGAAAGAAATCCACAGTCCTTGTTTTGTCTAAACACATACAAATTTTTTCTGAAGTTAAATCTGAAATCAAGATAAACTGATTCACAATGATACTGTTAGGGATGCTCAAAAGATATTTAAAATTCCCAAAAATTAAAAATATTTTTGTTTTATTAATTCATTTAATTAATTTACAAAAAAGACTTGTAACCAGGAAAGTTTTACAAGTTAATACAAAAAAGGGCCTTAGAAATAAAAGTAAACAATTAAAAAAAAATTAAAAATAAATTACATATCTTCTGAGTTGGAGTCTGAGTCTTCCTCCATTGCTGCTTTCGCATACTTTTCTGCATCTTGAAAAACTTTGAGTGGCACTCTTTGATGGAGACCATTTGTGTTTTTGCCAATCCAGCTAAGTTCTAACTCGAATTGCTTATCCTTCAATTCATCATGGACTAAGTAGATTCTGAGGAGGAAAGAGATTTTTAAAATTTAGAGGCGAATGAGAGAGAAACAGGATGTTTGTTACTGACAGTGAGAGATTTGAGTAAGACTCGGAAAATTCTTGCTATGGACTGCCTGACCATATTTTAGTAGAGATTAATGAACCTCATTGAAACGTCTCTAAGGATCCATCTGTATTTTATTATTGTTTGAGGGATTTCAAATCCTATTCTAGAAAATATCTCCGACACACGGACAGAAATTATACATAATTTCAAACGATGATGTTGATTAGTTTTCCTGACAAACCGTGCAGGCTAATTACTGAAATTTTGTTTTCACCAATAACTTCCACTACAACTGGGATGAAATGGACTGGTGTTGGCAGTTGGTTGAATGGAATAATTTTTCCATTGTGTTTTAATCAAATCAGATAAATTCTGTGTGTCTTGGTCAAATTCTCACTGGATGTGACTTCAGACTACTGTCTACTGGAGTGTGCTAGTGCTTGGAGGACTGGGAGGCTGATCAGTTTCCTGAGCATACATGTGATAGCTAGAACTAGCGTCATTTAATTTGGTAGTTGATAACTTTTGGCTGTCATACACAGTGAACAGATTAAAGTTTCACAATTAGCCGACTTTACAAATATATCCAATAATTGCGATTCAGGCCATGCTTTAACAATATAGCATGGCCTGAATCGCAATTAATGCATATATTCGTAAAGTCAGCTTATAGCTCAACTTTTGTTTTCGCATTAAGAGTAGCTGAAAGCCGAAAAATCTTGATTTAAGTTTCTAGGCATGGTGGCGTTGTAGCTTGCGATCAGCTCTCAGTGGCTATTTGACAACAGAAAGAAAGCAAATGCCAACTTATCAGACGTCCTTTTCAAAATAATCTTGAAAAATGCCCAATGAATACTAATCAGTGCGTAAAAATTCGAGATTGCCCACACAGAACTTCAGGCTGTAACTCTGTCTGTACTATAATTCCACTGTTGATAAAAAGTTAGAAACATAGATGTGATAAAATACTACTAGAATCAGAAAGTGGTGCTTACATTTTAGCGGCTTCTTTAACAAGATCTTCAATTTTCATATCATGTAATTTAAGTTTTTCTATTTCTGTTTTGGCTGCCTGTTTTGCTTTGCCTACAGCACATCCATAGTAACCCTGTGAATAATATACATGAAACGATCAATACACAGAACATTTTGAGATTTTAAAACCCTAACTCTCTCAAATGATAATAAATATAGATTATTTCCTGAATGATTCTACATTTATGCTAGAGTTTGTTTACTTTTATGCTGGTTTTGAGAAAAAGAAGAAATAAAAATAGGATCTTAGCAACCCTAGAATATGCTAGATCTGCAAAATTTTACCATATCAATAAAAATCGAAAGAACTGGTAAATAAAAGCTTTAAAAATTTGATTCAAAAGCCAAATTTAATTGATTTTTTGGTCTTATTCCCTTTCAAGGTATAACTTCTGTAATTAGTCTTGGATAAAAAGTTCCACTTTCTTGCAAATTCAGTCCTTACATGAGTATATGACAGCAATTGAACTTTGAAAAAGAGAAACTTACGTAAGATACTCCCGAAGGGTCCATCATGTATAATGATGGTCCATCCACCTCATCCCAGGAAGAGACAAGGACACTGCAACCATATGGCCTGATAGCACTGTACAGTGTGTATGCATGCATGTACATTGAAACTCGGTCATTGAGGTACTTCAGTGGGATGTTGTTGCCATATTGTGAGCGATAGTTAGAAGCTTCTGTTTTGGCGTTTTCCACGAGTTGCCTGGCATCGGAGATCAAGCCAGAAACAGCCTACAAATAAAAATTATGTTTTCAATCCTTTTTCAGTGATCAGGTTGGTTTGAACACCAGCAGGCTGATTACTGAATCAGAAATTGTCTTACAGCAAATAATTTCCATTTCAATTTACTCAAATCTGGCTGATACACATCAATATTAAATGATAAAACAACAAACAGAAGAGTAACAATCAATTTGCTGGGTATAATGAGTTAATTTTCCCTGATGTCTTCGAGGGATATTCAATATTAACCGACAAGAAAGGAGTTCAAAGTTGCATAGTTTGAGCTTCCATTTTAACATGCGTCAATGGGAGAGCCTTGATTGCATCCAAAAATGTCCCTTCTCTAGTTTCCTAGATCCCAATAGCATAATACTTTTGCTGCTAACCATGGTCCATGGTATTCATTAAATTGAAAACAACTGGCGGGCTGTGTTAAAAAATGGGAAGGCCCCAAAAACAGGTTTTGAGAATGGGAAGGTTGCAAAAAAAGGTCTGGAAAATGGGAATGCCCGTTCACGCTAGTAAGGAAATTGTCTTTCTGACAGATGCACTACAATTAGTAAATAAGCACCGCTAAGGCTAATGTTTGCTTAATCCAGTATGAAGATACAGTGAGTGATATATAAAAGCAGATTGCCTTTATTTATAAAATAAAGAGCTTAAAATTTACCATTCCTATATGTGTATCAACATTGAAAATTCTTGTGTTAGTGCCAGGTTCATACAGTTTGGAAGTGATTAACTTTTCGACAGCTAAGACAACTCCGTCCGTTCCGCGAAGACCAACTACTGTCCTGAAAAATGAAAGATAAAATTGACACATAGATCAGTAATAAAAATCGATTTTCTAGAAAAGCATGAGTCATTACTCAATAAAAAGAACAGGCAGATAATTTTTTGTGGCTAAATTTTGAGGTGCACTTCAAGACTGCTGTGACTTGAATTGTCACAGGATTTCCATTTACAATGATTCTCTGATCAACTACCTGTTACTTGCTGCTGTTTATGATTGTTTCATGCTGTTTCCAGCTATTTTTGCCCATTTCCGAATTACCTCAGCGGTTTTCTGATATTTACAAATGAGATTGACTTTTCAATTGAAATTTACAGCCAATAGAAAAGTAAAGAGAGCATTTTCATTGATACTTCAAAGTAAGAGATGTAAGTAAAGGGTAGAGTCAGTATGGTGACAGTTTATGGTAAGGTGCTATGCGAGGGGCAGGTGACTAACATGAGCATCGCACAAGGACTGACTGGTTGTTGGACTCCAACCTCATCCTCACACCAACTGCTACCTCTCTGCTACTAATGCGTTTTGCTTCACTTCATTCCGTCAAACTTCCCCCAAAAACTCATTTAAGGATCCATAAATTCAATGATAGCTGGCTGGGAAATTCATGCCACAGACAATTTTTCTTTACATAAATCTGTTTTATTGGTGTCGAAAGCATCATGGTAGGTAGGTGACATTCAAGTTGAAATTACAGGATGCCATTTACCAGATGACCTCTGGGTCCATAGACAAAAATGGCGGTCAGGTGTCGCAGAGTGCCCAGGAGCCCTATAAAAGCGACTTGTATGTATGCAGAAGCATCATGGTGTCCTGATATTTGATGATGATAAACAGGAAGTTCCAGGCAAAAACCAGAGACAAAAATCTGGAAAAGTATGTAACACACTTACCCACTATTCTCCACGGCTTTTTGTGCATATTCTACTTGAAACACTCTTCCATCTGGTGAGAATTGTGATGCAGACAAATCATACTGTGAAAAAAAAAGGAAAGAAAGGGAGATTAAAAAGGGGCAATATACCTTACATTAATATTTTTCGTAAATTTCAGTTTATATATATTTCACAGGCATGTGCATTGCACATGAAAAACAAAAGTAGAATTTAACTGAAGCGTGAAGTAGGGATTAAAGTAATAGAAGGTTTTGGTTCTTTGGGAGGTTGATTTTCACAGCAATTCAAGGCAAAAATAATAGTTGGGCAGGCGAATTGGAGGCTGATGCGTCTCCAGATCAAATTAATGCAACGTGCAAGAACATTTACTCGTGAATAAATCCCGAAACAATAGAGGAATGAGAGGAGCAGTAATTGCATTTGCCCACCGATGAATGTTGCTACATTCTTCATAAATTGCCTCATTAACCTCATGATATGTGAGTTTACATGTGCGCGCCTTGCGTTCAAGTACTGTTTGCTGGTTCCATTCACCTGCGCTGAAGAAAACAACAATGCCAAACGCCACCTGATGACTTTACCCTTGTGGCGTACATATCAAACAAGGGTGCGCACTTTAAAGATTCGGCAGAAGATCCGCTGAACACACCTAATCTTCTTTCACAATTTGGAAGTAAGTAAACACGTTTGGCATGGACGCTACTAGAGGCTTGGAACATCGTCGGTTTTGCATCGATGAACTTTGAGCTAAGGTTCCATAAGTTTAAAATAAGCGTGCATTTGGTGGGTGCACTTAAGATACTATGGAAAATTCGGAACTTCAACAATATTTTGTGAAAATAATCACAGAATGAGAGCATGATCGGCAAAATTTCAAAATTTTGAGGTTAACACAAATACTTTGTTTGTACGGCACGAAAATGGCATAAAAGTAGAGGTGGAAAGCAAAAAATACTTACCCCTGTGCCAATAGAACTCATGACGAACTAGTTTGTAAAATTATTTTAATTAAAATATTGAAAAGAGGGATTTGAAGACCGACGGTTCCAAAGATAACACAGCGATGATAAACAATTAGACACAACCACACACACAGACCAATACGGCAACGCACACTACCACATACGCATGAAGTTTTTCATTTCTTCCACCTGAGGCAGCACCAACATTTGCATTTTATGATTTTCACCCGGCAAATTCAAATACGCGCAACTAGATCTTGGGAGCGCATGGCGCAGGAAGCAAAGTACAAGAGGAACACTTAGCCGATAATACTAGAATCTTCAGTAACTTTCTAGAAATTATACTTTTAATTAGAGATGTGACATAATTATCATGAAGCTATTACATTGCGAATGACGTGAAATTTTGATTTTTTCAAGATAGCTGTGTCTCTAACTGGTCATCTTGATATACAGGTCGAAAAAAATAAAGACCTATCATCATCTGTAATATCTTCAGGCGTTTCATATTCTCAATACTACAGTGATTATAACACTATGGTAAAGCTGTTAGGAGTGAAAATACGTTTGTAATCAATGTTCATTAAAAGAAAAGAAAAAAAGCCATACTTAATTTTTAAGTTTGCTTTTACACAAAAGCAAACAGATGATGTTGCTCAGCTCATAGTTGAGATGACATCATAGATTACCTCCACTAGGGACATAGTTCAACTCAAAAAGTTCCTTTTCCTAATAATGTACTTTATGGCTTGACATTTTAACCTAGGGTTCTTGAGGGTATTACGAAACAATTAGCATACCTAAAAGCAAAAAAGGAGATGCTTTTGTCTATAGTTGCACCTTCTTGCTGAGCTGAAAATTTTGAGCTTCCAACTTACCTATGTCCTCTTTCTTTCTCCTAACTCCAGATTTTGAGAAGAAATTCAAATTTTAAAATGGTGACATCCATGGATCCTGGGGTAAAATTTGGCAGAAGCTATGTTTCTACGATTAAAATGAACTATCGATGTGACTGTCGAGTATTGTCCAACACAATTATGAGGTGTCTCTTCTTTTTGATTGATATGAATTGCAAACAGTATCAAAAGACATTTATTCGATTATCTGATTGCGATTTGGGTTTATTAAAAAGTAACGGCGCCTCTGATTTTTAATGGACAACCCTCAATGGTCATATCGATGTCCCCTTCTGATTGACTCAATTTGACCGTGGATACATAGCTCTAGAGCTTGGATTGATGTCACAGTCAATAATTACATCAAAATTCCACAGTAGCAACTTCTATACATCTTATATAGGTAGAAGAAATATCATGAATGATCATTAGAAATTAAAAAGAAGGGGAACTTGGATGGAATCCAGAGGAAAATACGAATAAGGACATGAAATTCTGGAATAATATTTTATTCTTCGAAAAAATTAATTTTACAGGAGGTAAAAAGTATATTGTATACCATTCAAATTTTCATAAACATGAAATTGCAAACCAAACTTATTAAATTTTTCGCCCTTAATCGAGCTCTCTCATGGGACTGATACGAGGTGATAAGATTTGATCTGGACGGAGAGTTTGCCCCAGTACAATATACTTGGTGAGAGTTTATCAGGCCTTCTACTCCTTACACAAGTAGAAAGTAGTTTTTGCAAATAGGTGACGACAGGTGACCATTATTTGATCTTCTTGTCGATTGTTAGCGTTATAGCAATAGCCCAATAGTTGGTTTGAGGAATACCTTCGTGTCCCCTGCCAGTTAAAAGCTGACATCTACGGCAGTCTGTTGTAATTGTTCTTTTTTAGTTTGCTGTTCTCTCTTCTTTGAATATACCTGTGTGATATTTGTCTTGCTACATTTTCATTTTTGAGTTTTCTTGTAGCCTATTCCCACTTAAATTATTCTGTGCTACAGTATTTAATTTTAATTTGTTGATAACTCAGATTCCTTTTTCGATTTTTGTCTTTTGGAAGAGAATGCAAGACTCCAATCTAATACCTTCTGGACAGATTTTCAACAGCATTTCAACTTTGCGTCTGAAGTGCTCCAGTAAAAGTATTAAAGCTGATTGAGTCTTCATCATGTATCTCGCTTCATTACTTTTGCCCATTGGTTGATTTACTTAATGAATGCGATCATAGGTCAATGTTGAATGGTGTAAGTTCATTTAGCCGATTGAGTTGCATTCATCTTTTTGAGCTTTTCTTCGATTTTACCTTCATCTTTTTCCTTTTCTTCTTCTTTTTGGAATGATGGTCAGATGAATCTGATGACGAATCCTGTAGGGGCAAGAGAATCACAAATATAAATGTAGGTTAGAGAAAAACAGAACCAACCAAAAATCATAAAAGATGCATCACACAATCTAGGATAGAAAGATTGATCAAAACCAAAAAAGATGCACCTGCAAGGAAAAAGAGCAAAAGCCACTTTGAATAGAATTCTTTAGGATGAGAGTATATCAAAAGAGGAGAGGAGATTGATTTATAAAGCCATTATCAAGAGCATTCTGACCTCAATGTAGAGTGGCCTGCGAAAAATAATAAGACTTGAATACTGTCAGTAACAGGATGGTCGAATAATGCTGGCTCCACACCAGTTTTAAGAGGCAATTGACCACACCAGTATTTAAACATTTTCACGAAATTATTTTCAATACTTTTAAAGATATTCATCTCCTAAAGGAATCGATTTCTGATGGACTGGCGTAATTTCAAAAACTCATGAGCCCTAGCTTCCTGTCTGATCAACGAAAGCCAAGGATCATGAGTTTTTGAACTTACGCTTATCTAACAGAAACCGATTCACTTACTCAACACTTTGAAGGCCCTTTTAAATGAGAAACAACAGAGAGAGGATACAAATAACACAAAGACAGATAAGGTAGATCGGAGACAAAACAAACTTGTTTGTGTTTAAAGCCAATCTTCCAAGACCCTTCTTACTTTACTTCACAATAAACTAGATACTGGAAATCTGAAAATTGCTTTCTGATTAACTGATTCTACTTACGCTGAATGATGATGAGCTTGAGGAAGAGGTTGATGATGAGTCCGAGTATTTTCTTTTCCTAGATTTTTTTGGCTTCTTCTCTTCTTTTTTTCTCTTTTTCTTGGCAGTCAAATGCTTTTCATCTTCATCTTTCGTTCGTTTTTTCTTTTTTTTCTTTTCCTTTTTATCTACTTTCACTTTGTCAAGAGTTTCTTGCTGAGGGATTTTGCTTATGGAATCGTCTTCATTATCTGATAAAAGTTCATACGTTTTGCCATCAGCTCCCTGTGAAAAATTAAAAAAATACAAATTCTATACCCACTCTTTTAGTGCTAGATGAAACTAAAGCAGAGGACTGTTTTGTTCTTACATATTAGTATTTTTTTTAAAAATTTTTTTATTTTCTTCCGAGGGCAAGAACAATTGACAAATTTGGAAAAATTACACAAAATTATGCTACCATGGAAATGATTGGGGCAGCATTTATGAAACTAATACTATCAAATTTAAAGTGATGTGCATGTATTTAAATGAGCCAAAATTTAAAGTCATTTTGCTTCACAAAACTAAAGTCAAGTTATCAATGGGAATACGGGTCACTTGAACTCCGTGGAGAACTCATTATCATAATGTAGGTTTAGTGTGGGAAACTGCAAACATTTTAAACAGACGTCAACGCTGTCGAACAGTAATGTTATTTACTTTAATCGCACTGACGTAATCAAGTTGCAGTGATTATACTGAACTTTTAATCAAGTTGGTTCCTAAATCATACATATAATGTGTTGTTTCTGGCTGTCTTAATACCAGTATTTTAGAAACCAGATGAGTTTTCTTCGGTGTGCCTAAGCCTAAACTCTCACTCAACGGTACAAATGGCTGCCCTTGGCATGGGGTCACAATACACAGTAGCTAAATAGGAATATGTCTACAAGATTAGATTAAGAAACCCTTTCAAATAACTTCAAAAGCATTTCACTAGTGAATATCGCAAATGGTTTTGTTTCTTGATTGGTAATTATCACTCCTAAAGTACTTTTGAGGTTATTTCAAAATACTTCTTGCATTCTTTGAAAAATATCCTGAAATTTAGAAATCATTATTTGATTATCGCATCGTTCTCCAAAGGGCTGGTGATTCACCTTAAATGAAAATTGACAGAGACAGAGAAATATAATTTACCTTGAAGCAGTCTTTGGCCAAGTGCCCTCGAGTTTTACACTTAGCGCACGTTACGTTGAAGACAGCATCCAAAATAATGGCTCTCTTTCTGTTGTAATCTGGACCTTTTTTCTTCCTCTGTTCATCTAAGCTAAAAAATAATATATAAATTAAATAAAAAACAAAACTTAAAGAATACAGAGTAAATCTAATGGTAGGTTGAGCATTATCTGATGGGCAAGCAACTTTTTGTTTAGTAAGCAAAGTTTTAATTAGGGGTGACAATGATAATTTAAATACTTGTAATGAGCATATATTGTTTTGTAACATTAGAGAAAGATTACAAAACCTTTTTAACTTCATACGAATCATACCTATGACCTTACTCCTCTCAGTTCCCAACTATTTAAGACTAAAATGTTACCTCAAATCAACACACTAATTTTCAACAGACAGACAAGGGTCACATAAAAATATCTACATTGCAAAAGGGAAAGAGAGAGTGTTCGTTCCCTTGACAAAACTCTTAGTCCGCTGAATCATCATATACACAGAAGAAATTTAATCTACATTCTGTTTCATTGACGTAAAATTTTAGGCAATGCATACTTTGGCCAACAGACCCATTCTGAGCTTTGGAGCTTGAAGCACAGCATTTTCTAATTTGACGACAAACCTTCGATCTTTTCCCACCAGCAAAGAAATCACTTTATGCATTTCTTACTAGAGTTTTGGTTGAATCACAAGTGTCTATTGGATGTATCAGGGAATTCCTGCAAGGTATACCTATTATGACAGAGGTGCGACAAGTTTTCCTTCCTAACTCACTCAGGGCCCTACGGTTTTTTTCTAACTTTTTCCTCATCTTCAGGGAATATTGCAAAAAAGTAAAAAGTATGTATGTGCCAACTGAAAATCAAACAATATTTCAGCACATTAAAACTTGACAAAAAGGCGAAAAATATGCACAAACTGTACATCCACCAAAATTTTGGTGCTGATGGTCTGTGCGAAGATACACACAGTAGGTGCTGACTGAAAATTAATGAATAAATTGATATGTTTTGAATTAGAAAGGAGATAGAAAGTTCTGTCATAGGAGACAAAGTCTCTCAAGCAGATTTAGAAATTTTTCAAGTTTTCCTTAGGAGTTTTCTGACTTTTAATGACAGCTTTAAAATTAACTTCGGAATGATAAAGAGCATTTCTGCAATTAATTTTGAGGATAAATATTTGGATATTCTCATGCGCAGTTAGAGAAATCCAGAAATCTCCAACAAAACAATGTTACCAAGTTTTCTCACAAATTAAGTAGCTGGATAGTAGTTGCAATATTGTTTCAAGCAATCAACCTTGTAAAACTGTAAGGAAGGAGAAAGAAAATTTGTAGCTTTTTAGATGTTCCCTGCCTTCATTAACAAGACCTGCAATCCTGCACTTATTGCACCCCTATTCTGAAGCCCTGTTGAGCCAAAAATATTTTGGTATCATGGTGAGCAACAAAATAAATATATTTACAAGAATTTTAAAAATTTCAAATGGATAAAACTTACTGCATTTGAACGCCATTAGGATCAAGATCTCTTCCACTGCCTTGATCAACTACTTTCATTGACAGTGCAATTTTTCCATCATCCTGAAAGAAAAAAATTCTGTCACATAACTAACAGACATTGAAACAAGGCAAACCAAAGGCATCAACAAGACATCAGCCTGGAACTTTTAGGACATCCTTTGTACTAGAGTTCCATCTAGTTACGAGGTAATTCCTAAATCATGCAATAGCCTCAGTAATTTTTTGTAGTTGAAATGCCATTGATTAATATAATTTCTTTGTTTTGCTGGTTGAGAAGGAATTTTACAACCTCAGAAAAAATGAAGTTAGCAAAATGAAAATGTAAAATTATGATGAATGGCTGGCATCCACCTTAAAAAATAAGACCCAATAGTTTTCACTTTTCTTACATTAATACTGATGACTTTGCACCAAATACGTTCTCCTTGTTGTAAGACTTCTGTGACATCATCAACACGGGTGGACGAAACTTGAGAGCGATGAACCAAGCCTTGTTGTCTCGAGTCAGGAATTCTTACAAAAGCACCATAGTCATGAACTTTGGCCACCTGAAAATAGCATTAAAATAATTAAACTCGGCCCACAGAGGGTTCTGAACAAACTACCTTGTCATATTCCCCAAATTTACTTAGATTCTAGGTGCAAAATTTCTTTAAATTATAGATAGTTGATTCTTTTCTAATTTTCTACAAAATTAGTACTTATGCCAATCATGTGACAATTATATCTGATGCTCAGCAATTTGATTACTCTTGTGATCTCTGATAGCTCAGGGAAAGGCAATTAAGTAATATTAATTTTTCACAGTCCGTTAAAAAAAGCAGAAACTCAAAATTAACATAAGCGAAAACTTTTCAATAATAAATGCAGTTGAAAATAAACATTACCTCGCACAAAAAGATTGAATTCAAGAGTCCTTCAGTCATTTTATGAAGAGACCGGAACCCCAGTGAGAAAAATTACAAAAAGATTCCAGGATAGCTTCAAGCATCAGCATGCACAAATTTGACTTGGCTCCATTCCAGCACTTAGGTATTTCAAACTGTGAAAAAAAGAATTAATTTTTTAAAATTTTTTTGGGCTCCTTTCTTTTCCTTCACTCTAACCTTCCTCAAAGCTATGATTTTAGAGTGCATATCGCCAGTATAAGTCTGCAATCATATATCTCGTTTGCGATGTCTGAAAATCTCCGCCTCTATGTTATTTTTGTACCTAGAGGGGAACAAATTGACATCATTCCTTGAAGATATTGCAGAATTTTTTTCGCACAGAGAAGAAAAATCATGGCAGTTTTAAAGAATTGCCGCAGTAGTTTTCCATTTAAAAAATAAAGTATGACAAGAAGTCTGCGACTAGCTAGAAGATACTAGCTATCTGGGACAGGCTCTGGTGTTTGACAGTAAAACTGAATCTTAAGCAAACCGTTTGTAAGTATCTGGGCCTAATCGGGATATTACTTCATAGCTCCAACCATTGCTTAGACCCCACCAGACATTTTGCTATACTAAACAGGTTCATAAACCAAACAAATACGCCTAACATGCTTCGGCTAAATTGAAGGTGGCAGGTTTAAAGTAATAGCAAGTACTGAAAATGATTATTTTTAGATCATTTTCACCTTAATATTTCTTAGAAAAAGAAATCCAATGCCAAAATAATCACCTGGTGAGACGGACAGTTTTTGACCAATAATCAGACTTGAATACCTACATGACACACCAAATATAAAAAAACAATCCTTCTGATAATTATTTTAGGAAGTTGTAACTGAACTGTTGTAAGTAAACTTTTCAAATGCAACTAATACAAAATGCAGGGGCATTGTGCATGCAATTTTCAATTTGCAATTTTGCAAATGTTGTCGTATGTCGTTACTTTATAGAGGTTATGTTATGATCTGGTTCGTCAAGGAACACGCCAAGAAGTAATTTTTCACACAAGGAATACACGCCCTATTCCTCTGTCCAACAAGGAATTTGATCGAATTTAGTCAACATCTTTTCCCACCATTCACCTATCTCGTAATTTTTGTGTGTTATCGACCACTTTATTTTAATTAAAATGTCAGTTTAAGTCAATTTTATAACTCTGCAAGCTTTCATTTTGCTATTAGATCTAGAAAATTATGAGTAATGATGCCGATCTAAGTGAAAATACTCTTTGTGATCCAGTGGTAAGTCAAATATTTTACCGGGAAGGCACCGGTTATTGGAGTAAACATAACCTTAAAAACTGCTTTTTTGAAAAAGCGGAAAAGATGCCAGGCCAGAAAACTGCCAATAAAGCTAATAATTCATGCTTACATCAAATTTTATGGTCTTTAAATATTCCTCAAGAAAATTTCTACGTACTACATTCAGTTTCAGTCTTTCTTATTGGTGATGGTTATCAATTTTTTTCATCGGCAAGAGCCGCACTCAAATTTGAGGTTAAAATTTCAGCGTCGTAGACGCAAAGACTCCAGTACTTTGCTTATTCAGTCTGTATCAGAACTTTAAGCAGTCTTTCGTCGATAAATCAACCTTGTCCCTGTAGCCGCTTGATCTTTATAAATTTTACAAGGACTTATGTTGTTGACATTATTGTGCTAGCGTTGATTTCGAACATGTTGATAAGAGATATCAGTTTGTTGAATATCTCTCTCTTTTTATTCTTTTAGAGATTTTGATCTCATGACTGCTTGATGATTATGAATTATGGTACAGAATTTTCTTAACCCTTAAAGATTACTCATTTACTTAGAGTGTCATACACTTTCATTCAATTTACAAATACCCGGCTTGTCAGCATCAGTGAATTTTATTCCAATCCGTTATTTTTCGGACTAATACAGGCAACACTTTAGGTATGTGCTTTGGATGAGAAAAGCTTCCAATTCCCTGCTACACCTGTTAGCTGCATTAACTATGCAATCCATCGTACGGATTTGTAATTATTTGTTGCTCACTAATAGGTACTTCTATTAATTAATTTTTTTGATAATTAGTCATATCACTGAAGTTCTCATCTTTTATTCTCTACAAGCAGAACTCTGTATATTTAAGAGCTATTATTTTATTTGGCTGTTGCTTATTTTAATGATTCTGTTTTTATCTACAGAGCTCAATTGTTGAAGGATGCAAATTACCAGTTCGTATGAGGACCAGCGACGACTGGCGTAAGTATCTATTGAATTAATGTCAGCAGGTTGATTGAAATTCCACAATTTCTTTTTTTATTATTTATAAGCGCAGCTAATTAAATTAGGAGCATAAGAGAAGACTTCAAAGCTAATGACCGTCATTGTCAGAATAAAATTTAAAGCTTTGAATATTTTTTTATTTATTATTTATTTATTACTATTTTTAAAACACTTGGTACTTCATAATTACATGAATCAAAAGAACTGAGGCCTCTGATGCCTCAAGATTAATTTTTAAGGTGATTTAGTGGACATCATATTTAGTGTCAGATGGACATGCAATTTATCACATCGACTAGTTCCATGTTTTCAGTCCTTTGTCATTTTTATCAAATTTTGCCATAGCATTTTTGTTGTCACAAGACAGCGAACTCTTGGACCAAATTTGTTGAACACACTAAACATAATAAAGGCAGGGCTTTTTTAGAAAAAATTTTTTTTCAAGTGCAATCTTTATATCAGTATTGAATGCGATATTTCACCTTTAAAAAAGCTCTGCCTTTATTACATTGAATTTGTTTGTGAAATTTGGTAAGTGAATTCTTTAGTCTCATGACAACAGGAATATAATCTCAATATGGGATAAAAATGACAAATAGCTGAATACATGGAACTAATCGATGCGTCGTATTGCATGTCATTCTGACGCAAAATATGGTGTCCATTGAATCACCCCAAGCTCTTGTCCAGCAAAAATCCCAAAGGGGTGAATTAGTGAAAAAACAAGGAAAGTGATTTGATCACTTTTCAATATCGGTCTCATGGCATACTGTGTTGAAATCAAAGATTGTCAAATATCAAGAAGTGAAAAAGTGTAGCTAAACGTTAAAGTTAAACAACTCGATTTTCATTGTACCATTATTCTTAATTTTTCTTTTCTCTCCTTCTTTATAGCTTTAGCAGAAATTATAAGTGTAAAAGAAGTCCGAGGTGTGCGATATTTCTACGTCCACTTTGTCGATTGTAAGTAGAAATTACATTTTCTTCTCCTTTGAAATAAATACAGTAGTTCTTAGTCACTTGAGATTTTTGAGTTCCCCCAGAATCTCCATTTTCAAAATTCTATCAAACTCCATTAAGGGATATTTCTGTAAGGGATATTCATCCGTACGAAAAAATGTTGAGAACTTCAATCATTCAAAAGTTATAGGTGCAAGCGTGTTTTGGCTTTCTACAAGTCCACAAGTGCCTGCAAGCAAACAGGGATAAATTTTTCTCACAAGGTGTGCGCCTCAACTAGGGACTCCTTTTTTTCCTGGAAAATCCTGCACTCCTTAAAATGCATCTATTTCCAAGGCAAATCATGTTGTAATATGATGCAGCAAAACTACTGCTCTCAAAAGGCATTGTCCAGTCCCTGGTGTTTTTGGTTGGTCTGCAGTTGCATTTCAAGGCCAAGCGATCCTTCTTGCATCAGCTGCTAGCCTGATCGATTTGGAACTCAACATTTCCCATTGAGGTTAATCCTTACATTTGAAACGGCACTCAGACTCGATTGATCATTTGCGCTCAACTAGTCAAGTCTCATCCTGGACTTAGGTAGAATGGTGTACCAGGGCTTGTGAGTGCACAAGCAAACTTTCCAAGTAGAAATGGCTTGTGCTATCGAGATACCTCATCATTCGGACTCAAAATCCCTGATTACAGCAATGGGCATTGTCATGCACTCTTTTGTTTCAAAGGCTGCTATTTTCAACGTGAAGTTGTGACAGATCTTAGTATTTTTGCTAACTTTTAAGCTATATCTGATAAAGAAGAACTCAGTAAAGCGCAAAACTGATTTTGGGGTTTTTACAGTCAGGGAAAACCAGGAAATGTCAGGGAATTTTATGAAGTTAGGAAAAACCCGGCAGTGTCAGGGAAGAAGATGAAAATGTCAAGAAAAAATTTTCAAGTAACCTTTATTTGCTGTCTAGAATGAGTCAGACGTTTCAAACAACAAATTTTGCGGGAAAATTATTTCTAATCATATCTAATTAACCATCTGGCATTTGTTTAATTGTCAAGGAATTCTACTAAAATGTGTCAATTAAATGGGGGAAATGTCAGGGAATTTCATTTTCTAAATTCTGTGGCAACCCTATGATCTTGTCTGGCACTGCTTTGTTGAATTGCTTCTTCTTTTCACTGGAAGAGAATTTCTTTTGTTAGATGGTTGAATTCTGAGCTTTTTTAGAAACTATACAGTTTCGATGATGTTTAACTATTTTTTCTTGTTTCAGTCAACAAACGGTTAGACGAATGGGTTACAGAAGAAAGGCTAGACACAAGGAAAGTCCAGTACCCTGGTCGGGAGACCAGCGGTGTCTCCGGTGTCACAACACCAAAGAAACAAATTCCTGCATTGCCAGTTTCACTGAATGCGCACTCAACGACAGTCAGTCGACCACCTTCTCCCCTCACCTCAGAACAGAGCTTCGTCAATGGTAGTGCTGTTCTAGCCGCTGCTTTGCAGAAGAAGATACAGAGGCGGAAAAAAAATAGTAGCATAGAGAATGAAGTAAGATATTTTTCTATCATAGAATTCACCATGCATGCCTGTGTTTTAAAATCAGAAAGTGAAATCAGAAGTGTATCAGAAAGTATGTTGATAATTAAATGATAAATGAAGATTAGACCAAATTAGACTACATCACCATGAAGTCAATGATTTGAGCTGATTTCTGAAGGAAATCTGTAATGAGTTCTTGCAGCTTTGTAAAATGATGAAGGGTTCATCTTTTATTGACCCTTGTTTGCTCAAGAAAATGGTAAGTACAAATTGGTCCCCTCTTTCAATATGATCCACAGTCTTCATCTTCACAGGTCCATTTTAACGATCAGGACGGGTTAGTTTTTAACACAAAAAATTGTACATATATCTATTCTATTAAATCCATATTTTCCAATTTTATTCAAGGATTCTCAAGATGGGACAGCCAATTCTTTGAGTCCGCGGATAACAGGATCCATGGTACCCCATCATGATGATGTCGTAACACGGATGAAAAATGTTGAAATGATAGAATTAGGACGACATAGAATACGACCATGGTACTTTTCACCATATCCTCAGGTAAAGATTTTAAATACAAATCACAATTACAAATAGTAAATATCACATACTCATGTATGCGACCTTCCATGGAAAAAAGGGACCCTTGTGCACAGAATTTTTTTCTTTCTGAGAGCGTTTTCGTCAAGTTGAGTTGAAAAGTGATATCCCCAGTCAGTCAAAAGATACTCTTCAATGTTTTCTATCACCCATCTCCTCCTAGAATTAGTTGCAAACCGTGTTGTTAATTTTATCGCAGGTCAAGGGCGGTAATGATAATCCAACAATTTAAGCCCAGTATATGATAGATTAAAACCACGAATAGCTTTTTCTAAATGCAAGTCCTCTCTAATTTTAGTTTAGTCTAACATTTTTAAGATTTCCCCTGCTCAAATTCTTCTAAAGTATCCTCTATGCAATGGTGAAGTCCACGCCAAATAAGTTGAAAAGCATTTTTAGAGTGGGCAGAAGATCACTATCTTGATTCTTGTACTTAATTTGAATGCTGATTTTCTGTTGCAATCTAAAAATTCATAAATTTGTGTTGGGTGAACTCTATCTACATTCCAGCATGTTTCTTTGGCAATAAAGTTTTTTGGCATGCAGGTTTTTTTTAACGATGAACTGCAAGCACCCTTCTTTTTTCCTAAGCCCTATTAATGGAAATGTTTTTTTCTTTTCAGGAACTAGTAAATCTACCTTGTATATATATTTGTGAATATTGTTTGAAGTATAGAAAAAGTCGGAAATGTTTGGAAAGGCATTTGGTAAGAAAAATTTTCACACCATTCTTAGCTGTTTGATCATTGATTTATTTTTCAATAGCGCCTCTTGTAATTATAATTGAAAAATAATGCAATTAGCAATCTTATTTACAATTATTTTATTTAAACATTATCTTAATTGGAATTTTAAACTAAGAGGCGCAGAACATTCCAGCCTCCCACAATTTCATGCTTCTGTCCAGTTCCACAAGACCCACAAAATTTCTCTTATTTTTTTTGTCGGGTGTTTGTATGTAAGCGGTGTGAGTTACAGCATATGTTAAACTTTGCAATCTATGTATTGAATTCGCTGTGTGCTGCTTCCTCAAATCAGCACATGCACATATACATTTATTTAGGGCATGTTCAAGACAAGAATACAAGGTATTACAAGACTAAAATTCGACTAAATTTTGATCAAGGCATTGTGTTGCCATTTGCCAAACCCAGTGCATTGCAGAAAATTGCGGACGCCCAGATCAATTTGAGTTCCTGTTGTAGAATAAAGTTTCTCTTAATATGTACTAGAGTCAAATGCAGAATTGAATCAAGTGTTATGAAAATCTGCAAGCGGAAAAATATTGGAGCTAATTACCAATTTCTTAAATTTTCATTTTGTCAGAATTAAAATCGAAGTAATGTATTATATTTTTCAGACTAAATGCAACCTGAAACATCCGCCAGGGAATGAGATCTACCGTAAGGATTCCATATCGTTCTTTGAGATAGATGGTCGAAAGAACAAAGTATTTGCCCAGAACTTATGCCTGCTGGCCAAACTCTTTTTAGACCATAAAACGCTTTATTATGATACCGACCCGTTCCTGTTCTACATCATGACTGTCACAGATGAGCGTGGTTATCACATTGTTGGCTACTTCTCCAAAGAGAAAGAGTCCACTGAGGACTACAATGTCGCTTGTATACTCACAATGCCTCCATACCAGAGAAAAGGCTATGGCAAACTCCTTATAGAATTTAGTGAGTCAATATTTTTAACTCTTTCTTAGCTACTCTGAAGTAAATTTCAACTTGGGTGGGAAAAGAAAATAAGAAGGGGAAGAAACAATTATTTTTAAGATCATTAAATTGTTTTTTTGATTTTTTATTCAGTTTAACAAAACTAAGCTAGTTCGAAGTTAAAACTTCAAAATTGCTCCATATGAATGTTCTTGGACTCTTAAAGCATCAGTATACATCAGAATAAATAATTAGTTTCATTATGCCTCCCAGACCCGTCGTACAAATTTTTTAATATTTTTTTTGAAAAGTATATAAAACATGAGAATTCTCACATTCTTCTTGTTTTTAAATAATACAATTTTAGCCAAGAAAATGACTCTCAAAATTGCCAAAACTCCAATCCCATTTCAAGTGGAAAAATATTGCGTGAACAGATCTCGTCATGCCATATGAAAAATTATTGCTGTGTATCCTTTCTCGCTTATTTCTCTTTTTATTTTCTGATTGCAATTTTTACTAGAAGTTCTGTATCAACTTGACCATGCTCTCGATGTCAGCGCTGTTAAAAATGAATCTTTCTCTGTCCCTCCCCCCCCCCCCCCAAATCATCAATTTGTATGTGAATTGTTAATCGTATCAGGGGTATCACATGAACATAGGTGCAGATCATACTGTGGCCATGTTACATTAGATCCACTTTGTTTGAGTCCATTGGTCATCATTTTATGTGTCATCATGAGTTTCAGGCCCAAGGGAAACATTCTTTTTATCACTAAAACTTCTCATCTCTTTTTTTCTTGTCAAAAGTTTAGAATATATTTGTCCGGCATAACTATAATGACTATTTATTGTTAGTAAGACTCTGTTTTATTTTGCTCATGAACTAACCTCTTTCTCCTGTATAGGTTATGAACTTTCAAAGTTTGAAGGCAAAACTGGCTCGCCAGAAAAACCTTTATCAGATCTCGGCCTTTTGTCCTATAGAAGCTACTGGGCACAAACCATTTTAGACATTTTAGTAACCTTGAAACCTGTTGGTGATAATGAAAAACCTCAAATCACAATCAAGTAAGTTTCACTTTTTCTAGTTAAAGATAGGCGCAATTTTCTATCAGGAAGAGGGAACCCTCTAAGTATTAGTAGGATAAACAAATATACACTCATTCTTTGATTATTGACATGAATCCACTCTGAAGAAATTTGCGCAAAAATACTTAAAATGTGACCTGATCTGTGGAAAGGATAACTGATTCCAAAATAAATTTTTTCTCAACTTCTCGCACATGTGTGGAGGAAAAAAAAATCTGGAAATTTCATGTATAGAATGTAAAAAATATTGATTATATTCGACAGAATAAGTTCTAGATTGCAAAAGATTTATTCTCTTTTCTTTTTTCTTTTACAGTGAAATATGTGAGCTTACAAGTATTAAAAAAGAAGACGTGATTTCAACGCTACAAAATTTAAATTTAATAAATTATTATAAAGGACAGTACATAATTACAATCAACCATGAAACTGTTTCGCACCATATGGCTGCCATGGCAAAGCGAAAAATTAGGATTGATTCAAAGTGTCTTCATTGGACCCCCAAAGACTGGTCAAAACGAGCCAAATGGTAAGTTATATCCTTCATTTTGGTTTCTTATGGTATAGTTTTAAATGTAAGAAATATACAACTAATAATTGTTTTTGCATTGCAAAATCTGGAATTTTAATGGTCTCATCCAATTAAAAAGTATCATAGGGAGGGATATTACGATATTAATGAAATCGAATAAATCTTACAATACATTAGAGTTGCAAGTAACGGTGAATTTTGAGGTCAAGTTTTGATGCTATTTCGTTCGGAACTCCTAAAACGAGCGTACTATGACAAGCTATGAAAAACCATACAGTTTTAGTACCATAACCATACAGTAAACCAACCAGCAGTTTGTAACTGCTACTCTAGTACATGTTTGTAGCTCAACTTTGAGTTTTTGCCGACAAAAGTCCTTTCCCTTCTGCTTGATAACTGACATATTTTTATGAGCATAAATTCTAGACCCATAGTTTGCCACTAAACCTTTCTAATGACAACCCAACAGATGTTTACCGATTTATATAAGAGAGAAGAGATCCTACCTTGACTTGTTGGCACTGGTCATTTTCATCAAAGTCAATTTATCAAAATTAAAAAAAATATCACATGATCTGTGCAACGGATTTTATTCATCATAATTTTCCATTCAAACTCATTCCTCAACCTTAGGCCATGGTGCAGCGCCATTGGAGATGGTGATTTTTTTTTCCTTCATTTTTTTCCTGTACTCATTCAAATGCATCCTCTAAAGGGTCTCACTTTAAAACATTCGGGGGAAAAAATATAAGGATGACCCCATTAAGGAATTCACCAAAATAATTTCATCATAGTTTGATGCAAGTTAATGCAATGAGAATCTAAAATTTTTTCCAAGCTATAATGTGATGATAGCGCTTTCCCTCATTTTCTAGAAGACTTAAAACTGAAAGAAAAAAATTAACTTGTGATAATGTTGGAGAAAATTAGTTGATGTCAGTATTTTTTTCCTAATATGTTTTACTGATTCCTCCTCACAGTTAGTCTTTCGCTAACTGTGTCCATTTTTTTCCCCTCTAGGATTTAAATCTGAGAGGAAAGCAAACTGCTGTTACCAATTCTGCAACATTCAAGCTTGGATGACAATGATCGAAACTGGAGTGAGGATCAATGCGGAAGCAAACACATGAGTAGTCGAAAAATCCGAGTTAATACGTCTAGCATCACTGATGCTGAATCTTTGAGGAAAGGAAATGTACCAGAAATCATCGCAAATGTCACTGAGTGATTGAAATTGTTTCCGTGTCATGGCGTTTTGAGTGTGGCAGGAAAAGAAATAAAAAAAGGAAAGACAGGAATAGAGCTTAGTTGCGTTTATTAGCGATCAGCAATCAAAGAATCACAGAGACAATCTAAAATAATAGGTTTCAGACATCAGGCTTAATTTGGAGGCAGATTAGAGCTCAGGATCTAAAAACTCCAAATCTGCTACCACTATGTAGGATAGGGCTCTGATTAGAAGAAAGACGCTAATAAGAAATGAAGCCCCATTCAAATGGTGGCACCTGCGGGAGGGTGAAACCAGCCTGTGAAAACATAGTCTGTGAGAATTTAATGCACCTAAAGTGCTGACCTTTTGGCAGATTTTTTTGTGAAAAAAGCACAAGTCTGATGAATTTGGTCCAAGTGCAAGTAGTGAAAAATCAACTTAATCAGAGGTGGTGGCTTCAAATGACCCTCTTGTCAGGCAGTCTTGATGTCTGAACCTGCTTCGTCATGACTTAGAAGGTAAATGAAGTAGAAAGAGAGCAGAATATCGACTGTGTAAGTTGGCAATCACATAACTCGGTTTGTGACGTTGCAGACTTCCCGTCATACGTTATGTTTTAAATGGAAAACTACTCAACGGCAATTTTTTAAAACTGCCGTGATTTTTCTTCTCTGTGTGAAAATAATTCTGCATAAGCTTCAAGGAATGATGTCAATTTGTTCTCCTTTAAAAAAATAGCTTAGAGGCGGAGATTTTCAGACACTACAAACGGGATATGTGATTGCTTACTTACGCTGTCAATATGTAGGTATGGAAAAGTCCTGAGAATGAAATTTTTTCAAAGACTTCAAGATTGCAGTTTGTTTAGATTTTATGAGGTTGTTTCTTAGCTTGACTTAGGAGGGCAGTACCGATGTAGTACCGACGTCCCCCAGAGTTTGTATCTAAAACTTGTCCAGTTTTCACGACTCTCCTGACTACAACTACACTTTCCCATGCCTACTGCCATGGAAAATACTTATGTACAATTCATTCCATCAGAATTAATGTGATGTATTAGTGGTATAGCCATAATTTTGGGATTTCAGTAGACCTACAATAATACTTTTTGTAATGATAATTTTTTTGCAGTAAATTTTGGTTAAAAGGTAGGGATCTTTTTTGTTACAGTTTTAAGGAGACTTAAAAATATGCACTCGGTTTTTCTGAGCAATTGTTTTATGAGCAAAAAATTGGTCCAAGGAAACTTATTCATCACCCGTGTAAAGCGTTCTATCCAAAAGTGGGTTGAAAAGATTCGTGCAATGTGTAAAGATCCGTATCCCTCCACACAGATGGAAATCTGCATTTATTTATCTCATGTTGAAAGGATGTTGATGATTGATCAATGTGGATCTTATCTTTCACCAGTATTTTGATTGGTACTTACAATGAACCTTTTACATGTCCTTAAATTCATGCTAATCAGCAAGGAAAAAGGCATTGGAGTGAATAAGCAGCTTGTAAACCATTTGAAATTCTCTTTATTGAGGATACAAATTGTTTTGTGCTACCAATATTCACTCTGAGGCCAATACAGTTAAACTTCAATTTCTTACAAGTTCCTGTAACACGAGTTCAAAGCTGAGCAACTTGACTTATCATAAATGATTGTGGTGGAAGACCCGGTTCTGCTAGTTCAAACGTTAATCAAATGAGTTGGTAGGATCCTGAAATACTTTTAGAGGAAATCACTGGGAGCCAAGGCATATCTGCTCAAAAATCTTGAGCCATGATCTCTTTTTATTCCACTTCGGTTTAACAGAACTTCACAAGAGGAAGTAAATTTGCATCGACCTGCCACCTATTTTTAGACGGACCTGGCAGGAAGTTGGTTTTTCTGGTCTACTTTTTTGCCCTTAGGAATACAGGGCAAGATATATTATCGATGTGTTTTGATATATTTTTGAGTCTCTATTCAAGTGAAATCAAAATTAGAACACTATTTTCAACCGTTCATTAGTTATTGTCAAAAAAGGATGACTTTCTAGAGCACCATTGCAATTATAATTGAGATGGCTCTTAATTTCTGACTTCTTTAATCCTACTTGACTTCCTAAGAGCAATCATTTTTATTCATTAAATTCTCAAGATCAGTCTACTGAAAATTTCCTGGCTATGGCACTTGTATGTATCACTGAGCTGTAAATTTTGTCAAAACTCTGAACCATTCCTTATTTTTCATCACCATTGAAAAGTTTTTTTTGGCATTCAGTAGTGTTTATCAATCCAAATTGTGCGTTTACAGTATTTTTTGGTTCCTTCTTTAAAAGTAATAAGTATTTTTCTCTCTATCGAATAGAATTCCCCGATAGGAAAATATTGGCTTAGGAAAATAAAAATTGGTCTCTTAAACAGCAGACACAGAAGTTAACCTTGTTTTTTCCTCTCGTTGATCGTGAAATTGTTAACAAATTACTGTGATAATTTTAAGTTAAATAATTAACTTCTTTTTTTGTGAATATTGCAAATTCCTTTTTTTTTCATTTTCAATTTTTTAGTTTAAGTGTGAACTCTGTAAATTTAAGGAAACTTATTTTTACAGTAACTGAATTTTATCTCCTTTTTTTTCTTTCTTTTTTTTAAACATCAGGTCCTCTTTTATTCATTTGTAAAGGAGAGGAGTGATTTTTCATGCTCAAAAAAAGATAAGTATTTTGACACTTGTCAGAGAAAAAAGGAAAAGTATGAAGGTAGAAATAGCTGTTATCACAAGATCAGTGCTGAAAACAGCATCCAATATTGCTTTGTATGTATCAATGTTTTTGCTTTTGAAGCAACAAAATACAAGGCACATGAACTCTGATACAAGTATGTACTTAATTATCTGTTATTGAAGACTGCTAATACTAAAACATTTTGTTATTTTGGTGAAAACTACTAAACACAGCGAAATATTGAGTCTTCAGGTATTGAACATTTTCTCAATTTTAACAGAGCTTTTTGAAACATTTTATGACCTATATCAGTCTTAGCCTCCTGAATTTTTTTATTTTTTCAAAGAATCTAATTTTTAGGAAAATATTTTATCATTTTTCAACGGGCAAGTCCTTCTGCTGTAACTTGGTTTTGTCCTTAGATGTCTACAATAAGGGCTGTTTCCCTTGACTCTTGAATATTAGTATCAAGGGAGTTTTTATGAAGTCTCAATTTTAGAGAGTTCATTTCTTTAATTGAATCGTGTGGTGCAAAAACCGCTAATATCCATTATTCTAGTCTTGAGTTTTATTGGTTTGATTATACTTTTCGGAGTTAGATGCAACCACTAATGTGGTGTTAATGCTCGTTTTAGGATTTTTTTAAATCTCAAAACGAGTATCTACGCCATTTTCATGATTGTATCAACTCCTGAAAAGAATTATTGCGTTAAAAAATTGAAAGCTGCAAAAATGGACACTAGTGGTTTTTACACGACACCACTCAATTGTAATGTCTCACAGGAATTCTAGTTTTCAAAAGATTGAACTTGTGTTACTGAAAGCGATGGATAAGAGGCGCTAGTCTTTTGGGAGGAGTCCTGCAGAAGTTTTTGAACCATCGTATCTGACATTTGTTTTCCAAATTTCATGAAAACTCTGGTTTCAAGGATTGATAGTTCCAATACACATTTTCAGAATTTTCCTAGCCCCTAAAATCAACGATAGCAATGCTACAACATTAAAATTACCTGTTTTGAAATCTTCCTTATTCTGTGAGGATGTATAACGCTTAAATAGACTGTGTAAGTAAACTAACTCGTTATGTATGAAAGCATGATCCCATTATTTTTAAGCAATGCCTTTTTATTTTAAATCAGTCTAAAGCTTTTTAAATGTAAATAGTATTATTGTTCAAGTGTATCAATGTAAATATGTACGTATGATTCTCATTTTTCGATCATCAAAATCAAGGCATTACACAATCTGCTCAATGGTAGAAATCATGAAACTTTTCCTTTTAACCTCAGAGGTTTGTGATGTATTTTACAAGGGGTCCACCATAGCTTTATGAAGTAATGACGAGCTACTTTCTGCTGAAAGGATTTCTTACCCATTTTTGACTAGAAATATTTATTAGTAAAAAGGAATTCCCTGAAGGGCTCTAGGAGGATAGGGGACGTTGGCGGCTAGGGGTTGCAGAGCGCCAAAGAGTGCTATAAAAGCGACTTTATACATACATACAAAAGGAACATTTTTCCACTTTCCACTCGAAAGGACTTGTTGCATAGAGGCAAATATTTCAGAAAATTGAGTTTTGTGAAGTTAGGTAAAAAAAAATCGGACTATAATATTCAACAGAAAATGTCCTGTAGTACTCTAAAGTATAGTTCGAGACCAGTTTAGTTCATTTTGTATCATTCAATGGTAGTAAGTTGCATTATAAATGTACAATGTTGAGCCTATAATCAAGATTTAAGGAGCGTAACTTAAAAATTGAGCTGTAGTGCAGATCAAAACAAAAAGAGAAGTTTTTTGTTTTGACTTTAACAGCAAGAAAAAAGCAACATGTGTGATAATACTCATATGTACAGAATTCAAATCCTCTGCATCACCTTTAACATGAAAATCCGAGATTTATAAGAGATGAATATCAAACGTGCGTTTTTTTACAAATTCAAACATAAATTTATTTGAAATTCAAAGCGTTGTAGTCACTAAGGCAAAAATTCCAACGGTTTTGACGTGCAGAGAAAAGAGTACATTGAAATTGCTGTTATCAAGGCTCAAAACAGCCCCTCTTGCTTTCCTAACAGAAAAATTTTGAATATGAAAGTATTTCAATAATATGACTATTTCACCATATTGAGAGCAATACATTTCATTATCAAGGGCAACAATTTCATCTGTTGTGATGTTCCCTGAAATGTCTAGCCCCAAATCATAGAATGAAATCGTACCAAATTATCGCGGTATATAGTTACAGTCCTGTTGTTGCTGCACCTCAGGTGGCATGGTGCAGAAGTATGCCTGTAACTGCATCACTGCAGTAATTATACGCCATTTTAATCCTTGATTTTTCGTTGTGTGCTTAGAGATACATTAAAACTGATAAAATTTTCCTCCATTGAGTTGCAGTTAATCAATTTCATGATGCATCAAATTTCATATCGTTGAAATTCGTACATATTCAAAATTCTTCTCATAGGGTGGCAGAAAAGGCTGTTCTGAGCACCAAAAAGTGTCAATTTCAGCTTACCCCTATCTCAGCTTGTCAAAACTGTTGAAGTTTTCTGACCAAGGGTTGCAACTGGACGAATTTCTGCCTATTTGATGTTTGAATTTTTAAAAAGTGCATATTTTGATTTTCATTCCATCATGAAAGCACCCATGCCGTTTTCTTAGAGGCGGCATAGATGGCTGAAATTTTACAAAACATGTTATCTGCCTTTCTCTTTTAATGTAAGTCCTGTTGGAAGCTTGGAGATTCTCTCTGCAATTTTCAAAATATCTACCTTGAATATTCGTAGGTCATGTGTTGCTTGAGTTCCATTTGGTCATCTCGAAAAAAATTATTGGAGCATTTGATCTTGCTTTTACTTTAAAATATCTAGAACACCTCATTCATTTGACGCAACAAACATTCCTTCAAGCAAACAGTCTTGAACTGCCCATTTTATGTTCTTTTCCCTTTGCCATTTGTCCTTTTGCAACTCATTTGTGTATTGTTGCACTTAGCTATCGTCCTCATAATTGGAAAAATTAATTTGGTCCTCCCCTCCAGCTATCTTTTTATTTGGATTTACAGCCTTTGGGCAGTGCATGAATTGATCCCTGCTGAAATTCAGAGACAAGGATTTTAATTCAGGATTACAAAGGAAGTAGCATATCAAATTTCATCCAGTTAAAAAGGAAGATGTTTTTCACAAAAGATTTGCTACCTCATTTCCGTTTTCTTTTCCGACAAATGCGTATCTATCATTTAAAACTAGCTGTAAAATTTCTTTGAAAAAAATTTGAGAATTTGATTAATTGCTTGGGCTTGTTTCTATCTTTTAAGACAAAATTCAAACTTTTGGTACGTAATCATGAAAGCAAAACTCTGTACAAAATTTCAGCGAGCTTTTGATAAGATAACAATTTGAATGTCATTAAACAGTGCAAAACTATCCACACCAGGCTGTTGGAAAAAAAAGAAAAAAGAAAGACATTTTAATGCCATGATGGATTTGGGTGAGTAGGCAGGAATTGCATTTAGCAAGATGGGCTTGACTGAAGGAGGATTCAAAACACGGAAGTGGCTTTGTCTTTTAATGAGTCTTAAGTGGTTCTTCGTGTGCTAATCCTCTCCTTGGCCATCGTCTTTCTTCCTTTAGCCCCATCTGATCTTTTCTGATTTTGTACGTTTCATTATCTAAAATATATTGTCAGTTCTTGATTATTGTATCCGTCCCTTTTCAAAATTCCCAATGTAGATAGTTCTGCTCTGCCTAGTGATATTCAATTAATTGTCTGCTTCTGTGTAAAATTTGTCGCACTCCTAAGGGAGCAACTGGCCTAAAATCTTTTCTGATGTTTGAAGTAGGTGTTTCCAAAAGTATTAATTTTCGACTCCCTTCAATGACATGAAAACCTCATATTGATAGTATTGGCAATCAAAAGCTGGAGCCTTACTAGCCAAGTTCGTTTATTTCAATAAATCTCAACTTCTGAAGTGTTGGGTTTTTGTAGAAAGCTCATAAGAATCAGGCTTGAAACTTTGATTCTGTGAGATAAAAAAAGTTACTCCTTTTGTGCCAGAACATGAATAACAAATACTTCCACAAAACTTTGGCTTTCAATGCTTATGATGTGTTGCGAGTTGAATAACTGTTAAAGTTGAAAGAAATCATGAAAATTTTGTTTTCATGCCACTGAGTAGAATGCAAACTATGTGGTGCTTGGTGAAATCCTCTTCTTTACTTGTATAACAACTGATGAACTCTTAAATCTACGAGTAGGACAGCATACGTATCCATGAGCTGCAGCTTGGCTCAGCCATTTTCCTCGCTTTTTATAATTTAGGAAAAAACTGATGAATTTGAGTGTGAACACTTGTGCTTTGTAGTGGGCATATAGTTTGCCAACTGATGACGTGTGCGATATATTTATTGGAAAATTGTTACAAAAAATAAAAAAAAAATAAAAATAAATAAATAAATCATAGTTTGAAGGTATAAGTTAGGTAATTTGTTAGTGAAAAAGAAGATTTCTCCAATTGCCATTCCTGAAACCCTACCGTTGACACTCGTTTTGTAAAGACTAGAATTTAAGTTTGTCCATATTGTATGTACAATTTAGTCGAATAAATTTTTTTTAATAAACATGCAAAATTCTCAATATGTTATATTTGCTCTCAGTTCCTTTTTTAAAATTAGAATTTACTCAAAGAGATTTAACAGAAGAACCAAATGTCTTCTATGATTTAATTGAGCTCTTTTTTAAAATTAAATTACAGGAACCAATCATTGAAAAACTTAAAATATAATCTAACCCCTCACTCAACTAAATTCAATTTAACACCTTTGATGAATTTTTCAGTACACTTCCTGATTCTCTTCTGTTTTTTCCTGTAGATCACTCAAAATCAAAACTCTCAATATAAATTCATCTCTCCACCAAGTATAAGAAAAAATATCAAACATATTTTGCAATAAAAGTGTTCTTCAAATCGATTAAATTACCTTGAATCGCTCAAGTCGAAAAATGTGTATCTCCGAATACAATGTTGCAAACGCTGCTTCAACTTGTACTTTTTTTTAACTAGAGACTAACAACTATATCTTCTTTGAAATTTTTCGTGAATTTTCTTCTATCAATAGAAAATTTCACAGAAAATTCTAAGGAGATAGTTGAGCTAATTAGTTTTTAAAAAAATAAAATATAATTTAAGATTTATTAGAGATCCCCTTGAGATAATCATTTTTCGATTTTAGCCATGTCTAATGTGAAATTTTATCCATCATTTTTAACTAAAAAACTAATTTTTCCCCAAGCTAGTCGATTTCTTTTCGTTGAACACAAGGAACATACCCATTTTTACCTTGGCAGAACTTGGGCCATCGTTAGGAAGCACACATCTTCATTGCAATTATTTTTAATTCTCACCACTGACTCAATTCCGGAGGGAAGCAGAGTTCAGAGTGATAGATCCAATAGCTCCTCTGAAGTATTTTGATTTCTTTTTAAGAATCATCATCATCATCATCATCATCATCATCATCATCACAATTTGTAATTCCATAAGCCCGATCCTTCGGGTCAAAATTAAGCGGGGACTGGCGCGCGCCGCCGCACAGTGGATCGAGTCGATCAGGAAGGTCGGACATGATATTTTTGACTGAAACTGCAAATTTTGACGTTTAATGCGTCACATTTTAAATTCTAAGGGGTGCTTCTAGAAGCAAATTTTACGAGCAAACTAATGAAACTATTTTTGGAACCTCAAAGTTTTGTATAAACGGAGTCGAAGGCTTTTAAAGTTTCCAAATTTTGTCCGACCTCGCCCATTGACTCGATCCACTGTGCGCCGGGTCGATTCGGGCGCGGGTGGTACCTACCGGTTGACCGTCCCGGTCCCCCGATGGTGGGAAAAATAGAGGGATCGCGAGGCGTTTTAGGGAATCGCCATTTTGCCATTTACGGCGGAAGCTTAGTGCATCGTTGTTGTCTCGTAATTTTGACTTTTTCAGTCATGGAGAGTCCGCTCGTAAAGCAGGATCGTCCGTTTTTCGCAACACCGCCGCGCGGCGCATCGAGCGGCGCGGCGTCACGTAAGTGCAGCCGTCGATATTCGAATTCATTTACGGCAGGCGCAATAAGATAACTATTCGACCACGCGTGTAAGCATGTTGCCGCCAGCTGGATTGAAGGCGCGCCGCACTGCGGAGATCGACTCGATTGCTGCCCTGGCTTGCTTGACGCTAAAATTGCCGCGAAATTAAGATCACGTGTCATCACTCTTGACTCTCTGCTCCGGTATTTACCATAATTAAAGGAGAAACACTATTTGGGGAAAACAAAGCCAAAAAGTTCCAAAAATTAAAATTAGAGTCAAAATTAAATGTTTTGACCTCTAATGCGTGCCAGTACGAAACTAAGGGGGAGACTTTCGCACTGACACGCATTAGAGTTCAAAAAATTTCACTTTGACTCTAATTATAATTTTTGGAACTTCTTGGCTTTGATTTCCCCGCGAAATGGTATGGACCCAGAACCATTTCTCCACCTTGTTACATACAGTTCGGGCCACTTCTTAGTGGTTTTTTTTTTTCATTAAAGGGGAAATACACATCCTCATTGTAACGATTCAGACACTTGGACGCTGTTTAATTTTTTTTTTTTTTCATGAAAAGAAAATATCGAGTCGAAATTCCACGTACATAAACAGACAGTGAAACTGCAGGTAGGTAGGTAAGCCCATCTCGGTTTGCAATGCTGCAGATTTCCTGTCATCCCATTTTTAAACGGAAATATACCTAACAACATCCCTTTAAAACATACCCAATTTTTTTTCTCTGCTGTGTGAAGAATATTCTTAAAAAAATTCAAGCAATAGCCTTGGTATGTCCTCTTCTGATAGTATGAAATTGGAGATTGTTCTTACGATGAAGAGGAAGATCGGTTCTCAAAAGCTCGCACTCCAGTCTTGACTCATTATGTTAAAAAACTTATTTTGAGAGTAGTCGAATAGAAAGGTGTTGAGAGGCATCTCTCAACCTTACGTAAGACTAAGGGGCTGAGAAGCATTACTGGTTACGTAAGACCAACACTTATCAAAGTAATTGGATGCGTGGTTTTCATTGTTCAAGTCCTATATTGTTTAAACGGAAATTCAGGAAATTTCTAGCACCTGTGCTATAACCGGATTTTATGTACTGATTTCATTTGATTAAACGTTTCAGTCATTAGTTTGGGAGGCGAAAAAACTTGCAAGTCAAACGTTTGTCCCCAAATAATTAGCATTCGACATTGTCGTCAGTGCCCCCGTATGCATGTTTGGTACAATGGGGAACGGAGGGGGTAGGGGGGAGCGCAATCTTTTTACCGATCATGAGAGACACCTCTCCTGCTCATATACTCGTCGTACTATGTGTCTTCTCATTTTGCGATTAAGCGTTTGTTTTTAACACCCTCAAAATTCAAACCAATAATATAATGAAGTAAACCAAAAATTCCTTTAATTTTCAGACAATTAGAAAACCTCATCACGTGCACACGGATTGGCGCCATGCGTCAGCCAATAGCAACTTGCCGCTGGGATTTGTTGTTGTTAGTAGTTGTAACTTTTGCCGCCATCCGCTGAAATCGCGCTCTTGCAGCTTGCATCATACTGATTTTGAACAGAAAGACGAGAAGCGTGGTGTCTAATTTCGCCAATGCTGTTCTCTTCTCAGCATCCACCATCGGCTAGCCGTCAGCGAGGATTTTTGTCTTCTGAACATGTGCAGGAGTTTTCACTTTTCAGTTTTAAATTTGATTGTTGAAGGTAGTGTAAGTTTAGTTAGTTTGTACAATAACGCGGCTGTTAATCTCCACGCGAGTTTGCTCTCTTTGACGTGAAAGATCTAGTGGTCTTTCGCTATTAGCCTACCGATTGACGACGATCCTCGAGGATCTGATGGAAATTTCTTGCTTGCCTGTGTACTTTCTCCGAATTCTTTGTTATCAGTGGTATTTATGACTCTCCTCATTAAGTGACTCTGACATCATGGACTGTTCTTTTAAGCCGGTAAGCGTATTCTCATCATTCTCTCTTTTCCCACAAGATTGAACCTTTACTCTTATCAATGGTCACTGTCAGGTCCCCAGCCACTGTTCTTGGCTCTTATCATATTAAGGAATACGCAATAGCGTGAAATACATTTCATGTACATACTCAACAGGTAAAACAGAAACCTGCAATGGTTATGATTCCCTAACTGGCCCATGTTTTGAGTGAAGATGTGTAACCACAAGAGCTCTCTGCAGGAACTATTTGTTGACCATGTGAATGATTCTCACACATTTTCTACACCTAAAAAATATCTAGGTTTTGCACCTGCCTATTTGTTGAAACTAGGTATAAGTTTGTCAAGCGAGTATTGTACAAATTAATTGGTGAAAGCTGGAGAGGCTCAATAGCATTGTGATGTTTTTCAGTCTCATCTGACCAATTATTTTAGTCATCGACTGAATGTTTCACTCCATAATTTTATAGAATTTCTGTCACATTATACTAACTTTTTCTCATGATGATTCAGATGCATTCTTAAACCGAAAGAGAACTCTCAAAGGAAATTCTGTAATGTTCTAATGCTAGTAAGATCCTCTGGCTCTCACTTCCTGTAACTTCCAGCTTTTAAGGTGACTTAACCAAGACAAGAAGTCTGCGCTTATTGATTTGATACCTATGCAGCATTGTCACCTACCCAATGTAGAGACCACAACTTTATCTTGTCTAGGTTGATTTCTTATTTGGAGAGGTTCTGAAGGAACTCTAACTGAACTTCTTACACTTACCCTTCAATTCTTATTAAGCACTGGAACTTGCCACCAAATCCGATGTGTTCCTAAGTAGATGGAAAAAAAAAATTTAAAGTCGTGAAGTTTGAATCTGATAGGAACATTTGTTTTCCTTGTATTTTTTTCCCCTTTTTACCTGAAATGTGGCTATCTAGATTTTTCAATGGCCTCTTACTTACTTGTCTGACTAAAACTTTGCCAATTAGTACTTTTCATTCCTTCAATAATTCATTTCCAAGTACTTTATACCAAGTTGACCATCCAATAAACGTTAGGGAGAAAATTTGAATCTTCTGGCTTTGCTACATTTTTTCCAAACACTAAGTATCTCTAAACCACAATTCTTTGATGTTTTAGGAACCTATGATAGGTGATCATCAATTAATTGGAGATAGTCAATTACTTAGACTTTCTGAGCAGTATTTGAATGGTCGTCGTACAAGTAAGTATCTAATGGTAACTTGTTTATCCCATCGCTAATTAAATTTCTCCCTGAAATATTTCTCACCTACTCATTCTGTCTGATATTCTTGCTTAGACCTACAAGAAGGAGGCACTTGTCCCCTTGTGATAACATTTTAAGCCTGTAATGGCTTTCAGTTTAAGGAAAAGGCATGCACAGCTTTAAGCTAACAGAGTGGAATTACATTTTTATCATGTGAAAATGAAAGGAAAACTTCTTCCTTTGGAATTTCAAGTAATACATTTGAAAATTTAGAAACTGATCAATCCTTAACCTGCTCCTCCAGAACCTCCTAATTTTTCACACCTGAAGGACCCTAAGTAGTTCAATAGTAGTTAATATTAAATGTGACAATAATTTGGACTACATTTTGCAATTTGGAACTATAAATTCTAGCCCGGTTTAAAAACAATGTATGTGCCATTAGTTTCCCTGTGCACATCAGTGTTTTTCCAGTTGAGCCAGAATTTACAGTTCCGAATTGCCAAATGCAGTCCATTTGATACAGACAGTCTCAGAATCTGATGTGAGTTAGATGTGTGAATCAAATATTTAGCAAGAGATTGAAAAATGATCACTTTAGTGAGAAATAAATGAAACGCTTTTGTGATGATGACACTAATTATTTATTGTAAGGCTTAAGTTATTACTCTGAGTTCCTTTATTTGCTGTAAGAGAAAGCGGAAACAGGTTCTGCTTTAGAATTTGCAATCAATACATGGATAAATGTTTGATTTTCTTTTTTACTTTCAGATAATCGTCAAGGACTGTGTGTCAGTGGACAAACAATTTTAGAACTATACACTGCTATTCAAAGACGAATTTATCCTGTCAGTCCGAAAATAATTTGTATGATCGGAACCAATGATCTTACAAGGGTACGTAAACATCATTACATACTCAATGACAATGATAGTAACAATTAATAACACATGATTTAAAACAATCAATATTTCCATAATACAATTTATGAGCTTATATTAAACAGTGCTCAGTGAGATTAATAGAGTCTAAAGTATCAGGAGAATACATGATAAACTTATTCATAAATTGAAAAATAATCAGAATTGTATCAATTACATAATTTATTCCGAATTGAGTTTGTTGCTTGATATTTTCAAGCTGCAATGTGTGCAAGCTCACTTTTGATTGTTGTGATTGTCAAATTTGACAGATGATGAGATAAGATGTAATTACTTGAATATCAAGATCAGAAATTTTTCTTTTTAAAGAGTTAAACTCTGCTTTAGGTCTATTCATGTGATGTTTTTGTCACATGGAAAGTCTGACTCAACGTTATGGCTGAATCCATCTTTTGTGTGTCCATCCTTTTTGGGTTTTTGACTCCTCCAGGCAACTGTTAATCTGACAGTGCAATTGAAATAGGCTGGAGATCCTTTTTCTTGCATTTTAAAAAGGCTCAAAATCCCCCAACTGGGTTGTTGACATGACATAAGAAGGCTCTTAATAATCAGGTGTTTCAAAAAAATTTAAGCATACATAAAGTTGTCCCTGTGTTTTTATTATATTTCACAGAGAACTAGTCAGCTTGGCTTCCATCACTTAACCCTCCATAGTATGAATTAACTTTAGATCTCAGATTCTGGGGGGACACTAATTTTTTTTGTAGCTTGCATAAAAAACATTGAGTGCCAAATTTGTTTTCAAAATTTTAAATTCAGACAATCGGTTACCTATTCGAAAAAAGAAAAAACTAATGAGAATTTGTAATATCATGCCACAGAGGAAAGATTCAATTTTTAAAAAATATGTTGCTGCGAATTCGTAACACCATGCCACAGGGGGTTAATTTATGTGAGCATTATCAAATCTTAGCATATAAATCTTCACAGATGTGGTCAGCAATCAAATAAAAAGTTTAAAGATGGACTAAGATTTACTCGGAATAGTCAAGGTAGGTAAAAAAAAAATCCATGAAACAGTCCTTAGGAAGGAAGAAAGTATTTGTGAATTTTGCATTTTAAACTGTGGTTTATGAGATTTTTCTCCAAAGAACAAGATATATTAATTTTACGTTTAAGTTATCAAGTCAAGGGTTATTCGATTTTTCCCATGAAGTAAATTGGGATGAAGGGGATATCTGAGATTTTGTCAGGTGATTTAAATTTCTTTTACAGAAAGACCATATTAAAAAAGTAAAAGTTTCCAAAAATTTGAAGGAGTTGCATCGGGATCAATTTTTAATCATTGCCTGTCCTGCTTTTCCCCCCTCAGAATTCCTCTATTGAAAGCATGATTGATAACATGAACAGTCTAGTGAATCTGCTCCTCAAAGAAAGGCAGGTGAAAAAATTGATTTTGTTGACTGCGCCCCCTGTACCTAAACTAGCAAAGGTCAAATCTCATTGGAAGTGTCTTCGAATATTCAACGATCACATTGCAAGTTTGGCAAATGGTAAGTTTCTATGGCTTCTCCCCTTTTCCATATCTGATCCATAGTTTGTATAAAATTAGCTGAATACAATGGACCCCTAGGGAAGGTATGAATTAAAGCACCACCCAACATGTTTTCCCTTCAAAATATCACAAGGAAAATTTACCTCACAAGAGGATACCTGAAAATCAACTCATAAACACAGTATTAGTGTTTGCAATGAACATTGATGAAATGGCATTTGTAATTAGATGTCATTTCCTAACTTCTGTCCATCTATGTTAACAGTGTTTGATAATCTCTAGATCAGAATTTAATTTCTGAACTTCCTGTTGTGTGAATCGTTTTCCACATAAGCTTTTGAAACGAAAGCATGTTATGCTTTTTTTTAGTTTGGACGATGTCTAGTGCCCCATTCAAACAAATGAATGCCTCCTGTTCTCCTCCAAACTTTTATTAGCAACTGGGTAATTAGAATGATGCAATTCAATATCATATCCATGCCATCATCTCATTGCCAAGTTGTCTTAAAAGGTTAACATATTTTTTTCTTTTTCTTTGATTTCTTGTAAAGAATTCTTGAGGATTCTTGATTTTTGTCCAGCATGAAATGGAGACCTTAGATGAACTGACCAACTTGAATCCATCGGTGTGATAGGTTTATCTGGCGCTGTAACAAAATTGTAATCAAACGTAAAAACAGTGAGGCTTACTGTGAATGACTTTCGTTTAAACTGGAAAGATTTTTTATGAACTCATGCCCTCATCAAGAAAAGAAAGGAAGTCTTATTGGAAAAATGTGTTTACTTCATTAATGACTTCTCAGTAGTTGAATTTTGAAAAAATCACTTGTCCCCGAGTAAATTCAAACCAATCTAGGCGGGTATAGAGCGTACAGCATCTATTGGGATCCAGCTTGCACTGGAGCTCTAAAAAATTGAGAGCTAGAGAGGCGTAAGTTGCTAATTCAGAGCAAGCATCAGGAGACGAGTTGCAACTTTAAATAGTCACCTGAAATTTGCAAACAATAAGGAAATGTTGGTTGTCACAGGTGAAAGAGTCAGGAGATTCTTAGGAATAAGTACGTTTTTGTTATTTCGAGTGCAAGAGACCTGTCTTTTGACTCAGTATTCCAGTTGAGAATTCCTTTGTGTCCCAAGCTTTCATGAAATTTTTCAACTTTAGACATCTTTTTAAAGTATTCCAGAAAATGTCCCTTCATTCCTTTGCCTGCAATATTTTCTAAAGTATAATAAGTATAATAAGTTTCAATAATACATATTGAACAGTCTTGAATTATTAATTCTTTGGGCCAATATAATTAACAATCAATTTTTACTGCCAGGGTTTAGATAAGTGATAATTGGTAATATCCCATTAGTCCACAAATTACATGTTTCAGCAGAGTTAAAAATTCAGTCGGATGATAGAAATAATTGATGAGAAAGTCGGATAGTCAAAATTCTTGTGTAATTTGTGATAACTAGAAAGAAAGTAGTCTTACTGGTTCTTGAATTTTTTCCCCAATAGTGCCATAGAGATTTTTTTTTTTATATTAAAAATTATAAATTATTCTTAATTTTTTTTTCATTTTGATTATTCTTATTATTTTTGTTAGTCCGCCAACATAACATTGCAAATTCTGGATTCTTAATATGTTCAAATCTTTGACTCATATGAGACTCGTGCCAATTTTCCCGCTGTGTTCATGATACTGTTTTTGAAATATCTTGAGCCCATTGCTTTTATATCAGTGGGCATCAATGTGTTAACAATGCTGGTGAGCGACTGTTAAATGAGAGAACCCTCTGTCAACCTAGCCATTGCACACTGTTACATGGGGAAGGTTTTCATTTTCCTGTTAAGTTTACTAACAATAAATTCCCGTTTTGAAAAACTGCTCTTCAGCATTGTTGATACGCATTCATGCCCAACAACGATCCCTACTACTACATTTTTTAAATCAATGGGCTCAAATGCTCCTCTTTGTGAGCAGTATCTTGTTAACAGCAGTGTGACTGTTAGTAAAAGATTGGCAATATGCTCTGGAAACCTATTAATAACAAAAAATTAAAAATCCCAACATTTCAAATGTTGGGACCTTTAATGGGCCTGTTGCAAACTTTTGCTAGAGCAAAAATAAGAGTTGTTTCTTGTAGATAATGCCTCAAAAATCACGATGAGCGCATCGGCAAAGTCTGAAATGCACTCATAACTTCACAATCTGCGTAAGAAATTTGCGTTTTTTTAAGCTTCCCGCTTCAAAAACGATACTACGGCATAGGTGAACATTTTGTTAGAGGAGTCGCTCCATCGTCGGCGATATTCATCATGGCCGACGCTTGCACGCAGTTCCGCGCGTAATTCAAGGAGAGTTCAAGGTCAATCAATTCGGACGTGGAAAATATGAACGTTAACACACCGATTGTTATCTGATCTAATCCAGTTCAGGTGTTATCTCGTCCCATCAAACGTGTTTTGGCGGATTGGCGTCGGCTATGATGATTATTGCCGACGATGGAACGACTCCTCTTACAAAATGTTCACCTGTGCCGTAGTATCGTTTTTGAAGCGGGAAGCTCAAAAAACCGCAAATTTCTTACGCAGATTGTGAAGTTATGAGTGCATTTCAGAGTTTGCCGATGCGCTCATCGTGATTTTTGAGGCATTATCTATAAGAAACAACTCTTAGTTTTGCTCTAGCAAAAGTTTGCAACAGGCCCATTTGATTATTTATATCGTTTCTTGTGTAAAGCCATTATTTAGGGTCCATAAGTGGAAAGCAATTCGTATTTTAAAAGCTACATTTTTTTGTCTGGTAGAAAATCGAAACCGACAAAATGTCTTAATGCCATAACGAAAACTTGAACAATTTTTGGTGTAGCTACTACTACATCAAATTGATATACTAGTAGATCCCCTCCTATCGGTCCAACCAAATTTGTGCCATGCATTTTTAGAAGGATTTTTTGTAGCATTGTACAAGAACAAAGTTACAGTTACTCTGTTGCAGATCTACTGGAGGAGTCAAATAGGTCTTGAGAGGTATTATCATGTAATAATTATCAAGGCATTATCTTAGTTTCATTCGTAAAACATTCAACACAGGCATAATTTTCCATAAAAACATTCTAGCATCCATTCAAGAAAACTTAAGAATTAAAATAAATTGTGAAACACTAGAATCTTTGTTTTCTCATACATGAAATTCTTCCCTGTTATGCTATAATCCTTATCTATTTTTTTTCTCAGGTTCAAGTATCAGTGTTCTTGAAATTGATCAGCTGTTCCTTGCAAACCACGATTCATCTCCAAGTTATGATGGTGCTCCCTGCCGTTTCCCCAGACAAGTTCCTTTGCCATATTCCAACAGATACGGACCTTTTTCGCAGGAAATAGAATCATACCCTCCAGATTTCAGTCGGCCTCCTCCTTGTAACCCTTTTCAATTAAAATCCTCCGAGTGCAACAAACGGCCAACCGGTCCCTCTCTGCCAACATTCAGTAGTAGTAATAGCTCTCTGAACCAAGAGAAAGCTGAAGACTTGCTCTGTCCACAATTCCTAAAAACAGACTCTAGATCATCCGTGGCGGCATTAGAACCCGAAATGAAGCCCCGAGTTCTTGAGGACATGTGGGATGTTCAGTCCATCAAGCCAAAATCTTGTGTAGATAGTATAGCTAGCACTGCCAGCGCAATCGGTGATGGTAGTCAAGATTCTGAAAAATCTAAGGATCCTTTACTGGAGACTTGGCCAGCTCAACAAGAACCACCCAAAACTGAGATGGATGATGAGCCTACTGCACCTGCACCCTCTTCAAGTCCAGCGAGAGTTGATGCTAGAGACAACAGCAGTAATAAAGTTTCAGAAATTTCCTCATTGCCCCTTCATGACTCTGCTACTGGGAACATGGAGAATCTTAAAATTAAGGACTCTCAGCCAGATACTCAATCTGTTCGACAAAAACCTATTGGAGCTGATTCTCCCACCCTTCCGATTTCTACTTCTGTTCATTCGAAGAATATTGAACAAAATCGAGATAAGACCATGAAGAATTCTTCTCCTAACAAACCTAAGGCTTTCAAGAAGAAACTGAAAAGCCCTCTCATCAAAGAATCAAAGCAAGAAGACCAGTGTGTAACAAATGAAACCGACTGTGAACCTGAGGGTAACTGGAACAATGAAATTTTGGGTCATGGAACAAAGATTCCTAACAAAACCTCATCGCAAAATCTAGAGGACATCGACAATCAGTGCCATGTCACCAACCAAAAGGATAAAAAAACTGTTAAATTGAACGAATCATTGAGAGCTGGATCCCAGAAACCTGTGGTCATCCCTTCAAAGAAAGATTCTGGAAGACAGGAGGGAAATCTGAAACCTCCAAAAGTTCGAACTTGTCTCAACGTGATTCGGGATCACATAAAAGACAATTCTCCATCACAAAAGTCAGCTAGCAATGCCTCTGCCTCATCAAAAGTTGTAGTGACAAGTAGCGAGGCAACAGCTAGTTCAGTTAACCCATGCAGTCCAGCTCAAAGTGATAGCTCCGGGGATTCGTATGTTTCAACGCCAAAAGTTTTAAAAGTAAACGAAACTGATGTTTCTTCAGCAAAGTTTAATCAAAGAAATCGAGCTGTGGGGCAGCAAGGAAATAGTTATGCCAACAAGTACATGTCATCCAGAGGTAGAGGTGACAGACCACTAAGGAAAGTGCCTGCTCGCAATACGACCCCTACGCCCTTTCCACCATGTGAAAGAAAACTGCTGAATGATTTTAAAACTCCTGAAAATCAGTGTATTCCACAACATTCAAGCAGACCTCTAAGACAACAAGCTTTTGAGGATGCAGGAGATTCAGTCATGGAATGTGAGCAGATTGACAGTTGTGAATTGATCAATCAAAGAGATAATGGGTGCAAGTCTAATTTAGGTAATACTTCAGACCCATCATTTTTGCAGGAGCAGGTTGGCCCCAGTGGAAATCAAACTTTTTCTGGAGATGCCTCCAAAACTATGCAAGCAACCGAATCTTCATCTGAAAATCAAAGTAGACTTGGAGATTGTGTCTCCAAATCAAATAATGAGAGTCTTTATCCTGGAAACAATGTTCTCACCAATGATCAAAGTGAAATTAACGCACCAGAACAAAAAGTTCCTGAAAGCTCTCATCTTGATCGTAGACTGACTCAAAACTCAAAAGGAATCAATGAAGATGAGGGAAATGTCTTGGTACCTAATGTGGGAAAATCTTTACAGCAAAGAGTTGTTGTAGATGATTCCTCATCTCATGCCAATTACTGCAGACCACCGATGCATGAAAGAAAACTTCGAACTGTTAGTTCAGAGCTATCTGAGTCCACAAACTCCAATCCGAACCAAGTTTTGACTGAGGAAAGTAATGCCCTGCCACGGTGGTTTCCGTCTAATGATGCCCAACCAATACCAATGACAGCAGCCCTACTGATGCAAGTAAGTGACAATAATGAGAGGAGTAGAGTTCACTTTCCAGGGCATACGGAAATTCAAGGTGGAGATTATTTTCAGCAAGACAGCCATAGAGCTAATCATCCAGCGAATTTTGAAAGTGGCTGGAGCCCTGCGGCCTATCCTCATAGTGAGAATCAATATTCTGGTGTTTCTGCCCAATTCAGAGAGCAAATTTATCAACCTGCGAATGTGTCTAATCCGCCCCATCATCAATCGAATCAGAATCGTGATTTCATGGAAAACCAAAGTTTTGAAAAGGAGACAATGGGCCAGTTACAGACACAAAGCCTTAATGATGAAAAGTTTTTTAATCAGCAGCCTTATTATGGCAATCAAGGAAGAGTGCTCACAGCAGTAACAACAACTTTCAATATGCAATACCAACAAGCCCAGAACTTCTCACCTGCCTCTTGTAATTCTATGCAAGATCACATGAATATGCATTTCGAAAAATTCCCATCAATACCTAATTCAAGACTGAGACCAGCAGCACCCCATTTTCAACCAACAGAAGGTATCAGAAGAGGTAATTTTTATGGACCGCCCACATTTCATGATTCGAGAGCGGCGGAAAGAGTGAATCAGCACTTTTCCCAGAGAGCCTTGCCGGAACCTTCTACGCAACGCAATTTGGTTGAAGAAATTTCTGAATCTAATTTCAACCATTTAGATTGGCCAATTTCTGGTGCACAAGCAAATTTACCTCCAGAACACATCAAATCACAATTTTCCAGCAGGTGTAGGCGTAGAGGCAATGATCACCAAAATTATTACTGCAGAAGTCATCAAGAAGTTACTCCAAGGGCTCTAGAACACCGAGACTACTCGCACCAAATACCCCAAAAGCCAGAATTCCGAAATTATCGTCCCCCTCAAGCTTGTCCAGCACAACCTGAGGGAGCTTCCAAAACTGCAAGATATATATGCCAACTTCTCAAAAATGTGATAGACACCCTCGAAAAAGGATTTCAATACTTCAATCTTGAAAATGTACAGGCTGAGAAACCAGCTGTACATTCTGACCTAGATATTGCCCTCTCTCATGCAATAAAACTGAAGGAAGCTGTAGAAGAGGGTAACTTTGAGAGCATCATAATGAAGGAAGAATGTGAAAAGGAGGCTTTAATATTTGCCTCTCACTTTGTTGATAAAGATTCGGAGTCTACTTTTGAAAATGATCCAAATCACATTTTAGAACAAGAACCGAATTATCAGGATAATATGGATAGGGTAGGAACGTCTGCTGATAACGAAAAAAATGAGGTGCCAAAAACATGGAGCCATGAAAGCCACAAGAACCTGCATTTGGGAGAACTCAACAAACAAGTAACAAGTAACAAGTTGGTAGAAAGATCAGAGATTGAAAAAGCTGGTAAGATAAGCGATGAAAAATCCTATAATAATGGTCAAAGAAACAAGCTTCCAGAGCCCTGCAATATGAGATCTAAAGATGAGCTTCCTTTGCATCAAAAAGATGGTGGAGAAGCCCCTAAAAATGAGTCGCTGGAACATCACAACAGCATGAGTAGACCTCAAAACCACAAAGATATGCAAGTCGTGTCACCTCAAGAGTTTGATACGAATGTTCCTACGAATGAACTCGCTGTACTCCCCGAAACTTTAGAAGGAACAAAAGGCACTGAAGATAGTGCCGAAGCATTTCAATTACAACCCACAGCTGATGTCCCTACTGAAGAAACTTTCAAGGATTCTACAAAAATGGAACAGTCCGAAGGACATGAAAATTTCAAGGTTCGATTGCATCAGAATTTTGAAAACTTTTCACCCAAATGTGAACACTTGATGCATTCTAAAATGACAGAAAAACCCATGAGCCAGGGAAACAAAAGAGTCGTTCAGTATCAGAAGTCTGGCTGTGGATCTCCGGAGAATTCTTCAAATATGAGAAAAGCAGAAAGCAAAGCAGATTATGTGGATAAAGAGAATCAAAAGTCTGCAATTTCTCCCAGAAGCGAACCAGTGCAGTATCATGAAAAAATGAAAAAAGTAGAAAGTGACAGAGATGACAAAGTCACTAGGCATTGGAAGAGTAATAAATTCACTCCCAGAAATGCAACTTCAGCACGTTCTGATAAAAAGGGAAAACATGAGCACCTTGAAGCCACTATGTCTGCCACAGGTAGGAAGAATTATTATCATGGTGGGAGAAATCAAGCAAATTCTTCAAACATAGGAAGAGATTCAACCTTCAAAGAAGATTCTGTTATTCCTTACCAAAAATCAAATAAATCTAAATCTGAAATTCAGGGTACTCAAGGACCTAGTGCCCGAGAACATCCCAATGTATCTCACAAAAATCGATATATTAAACGTACCAAAAATGAGCAATTGACTGAAGGAAAGATGCAATCTAAAGTCGAAAGTGAAGGTCCAAGAAGTCCACCTGAAGGGAATGAGAAGGATAGAGTTAATAATGATCTAAAACAGCATGACTTAGAATTTTCAGAGGGATCTGACTATCCTAAAAAAAGTGAATCGCCGAAAAATTCTGAATTAAGTGTTGAAACTACACAACATCCCTCACAACCTGATGAAAATACAGAACATGTTTCTCCTTCCGAGACACAGTATTTAAACATTGCTGGTAATCAACTTGTTGCGGATTGGGAAGAATTAGATGAGTTCCAAAAAAGTCCTCATGACAAAATTCATAACGAACAATTTTCCAAGAATCTAATGAATTTTGAAGGACAAACCACTAATAGTCCTGTCAGTGATAAACAAAGAAATCAATCTTCTCTTGATGATGGAACTCAACAATACAGCGCCCCACTAATCTCAGTACCTAGAGAGCAATTTCAGTCTCATGCTCCGCAAATTCCTTTTGAAGAATGTCAACAGTCAGAAAATTCAGGGATGTTTAAATATCAGGAGAGACATCACTCTGGATTTTGGAAAATTCCAAAGGCGGCAAAAACTTCTGAATCATACATTGACTCTGTAAAGGCAGGATCTGCTACATCTAGCAATACCGATGATAGAGTCTTCATGGCCTCAAAACATGCTATTAAGGATGAAGTACCTAATGAGGTGGAACGCAGTCTCCAATATAACCAAGAAAATCAGAGGGCTTTCGAAAAATCCGATATGCAAGATTTTAAGCATCCAGGTCAATGGTCTGACTCATATGCAAACAGACCATCACATAGGCATTTGCCCCATAAAGCCAGAGATGTTGGAGCAGAAAGTACAAACTGGAGGTCACAGCAATGTAACAACCAGATGCGGTATTCTTCCAGCTCAGAAGAGGAGTTTCCGGCCATAGGGGCACGCAGATCACGGAGAGGGAGACAAAGAATGAAAGAAGCCCACGAGCAGAGGTCAAATTTTACCATGCCAGTCCGTTCATATAGTGCTGAAGGATTTCCCAGAATGCGTTTCCTATCACCTCCTGTTCCAAGTAAGTGCTCAGTCAGTATTATGTCTTTTTATTGTTCAGGTAGCATTCTAACTCGGTATATGTATCTGGTATTGAAAAATTTGTTTTCTGAATTAAGAGGCTGTACCTTTAGGGCCTCTCCCCTGCTGTGGAATAAAAATCACACCAGTAGGTTTTACTCAAGTCCCCTCTTCCTCCCCATCATTCTAGTTTTTCCTATTAACAATTTTGCTAAAAAATGCTCCAGGTACCAAATTTCAGCGCTTGCTGTAACAGTAACCCACTTTTTGAATTGTTTTCATCCAAGCTACTGAAACCCATTGCGGTCGATTGTATGGGACTTTAATAGTTGAGTTGTCTCCACCTCATTACATTTCTAGCCTCTCTTTATCTTTCTCCTAAATATCATTCATTCCCATCTGTCATATTTTTACTGATATTTCCATGTAAATTTATTATTGTTACTGCCCTCTTTAGAGGTGTAAATGGCCTTAGATGCTAAAGCACCGCTTTAAAATAAAATTATTTTACTACTACTACTACTTCTTTTGTGACCATGTGTTCCCTATTTTGGATAAGTTTTTTGCTTTTTTATGTTCCCAAATGGTAGATATTATAGATGTAAAGCCGAAGAGCAGTTCACAGCAATATTTATGTCCAAAGAAAAATAAGTAATAGAAATAAACTATGAAAGAGGGACTTTAAACATTTCAAAATTAAGGTATCACTGTTACCAAGCGTTCTTTGGCCTCCTGAATACAGTCCCAAAAGTTTCAATCTGTTTCATGAAATTCTCTATCTCAGCCCGGTTCTTTCACCACTTGGCACAAATCTATCCTCTAATTTAAAAAAATAAGAGCATGCGCTTCCAACCGAGTGTGTTGGTGCTTTCCACTTGTTTTTTATGTCATCCACATTAGAGAAGAAATCTGCGTGTTAATCACTGGGGAGGAATTTTGGGGTGTGTTTAATGAATAGTGCTAAATCTGTTTCGTCATTTTTGTATTATCTTCTTAAGCTTAATCCCAGATCAGCCTCTGAATAAGGAGACTTAAAAAAAACAAGAAACAGAGAACTAAAGGTGAGTTAACTTGACATTCTTGGAGCAGCAGCAATATCAAATAAAACTCAAAAGATAAGTACAAACATACCAAAAGAAGATGGCCCTATGTGCTGAAAGGCTTTGGGCACTGTAAATAAAATGTTGCTGCATAATGGCACGTTTGTATTTATTCTTCTTTGTTTTATAGATGAGTTAGTTCCGTCAGTGGAATGACACAAGAAACTTCACTTAATTTGCCTGCACAATGGTGGATAGTCCAGAGGTCTTGTGTATTTATGCAGTTAATTAAGAAGCTGGCCTTTTGCGGCCAGGTGCATTGTGCGGAAAAGTAAATGACATGAGGTGGAGAGTTCCTCAATTTGTAGGGTGATCTGATTGGATTTATTGAAAGCTTTTAAGTGCCACACAGCCTCAGGTGGTTATGGAAAGTTTTTTTCATAAGGGCGATAAAAGAAACATGCTTTTAAGTTTAATCACAGTCAATAGAGGATTCTTTTAGCCTCTTTTTTTAATTATTCTCCTCGCCTTTAGTATGATTTTTTACTTGCTCTTTTTGTTTAAGTTGATTTATTGTAAGTTATACTTATTCAATTCTTGGTGTGAGACTCATTTATGGTTCTTCTGCTTTGCAGCTCAAACCAGACATTTCCCTGACCACGATTTTTCAAAAATCAAGATGGATAACTTTGAACTGTAAGTGTTTTAGAATTTTCAGGAGTGTCTCATTTTCGTATTTTTCTGTAGTGTTGTACTAAGATTGCTTGCGTTAGAGATATGAATGATCAGCATTTGATGATTTAGATTGTTCTGCTGAAAAGGAGTGTAATAATGGAATTTCTCAATCGATACCTCTGAAATAGTTATCTAAGTCCCAATCTCAATTGAAAATTTCAGAAGACATTCTAGTTCGAAAGTTAAATTTTTAGAAGTGATGTGATGATTGATATGATGCCAAATTTTTCTAACACTCCTTATTTTAAAGCACTCTCTAGTTATGGTGTCAGATGAAGTTAAAACAATGGGAATAAAGAACCCTGAACACTAGTAGAGGCTTGAGAACTTTACGTAAATGTTGACAAAACTTTCAGAGGTTATCATAAAGTACGTTACCAGGTCAAAGCCAAAGCATTAAGTGATACGGTCGGGGAGGAGCCGAGATCTTTGGCATTTAACCTGCCAATTGTATTGTGTTCTCGCCTGGACCTCTTAAACAGTTAGGTGCTTATATCCTCAGCTCGTATGAACACAAAACTCTCCTTTCCTCCACATCTGTCGATTCTGTCTCATATTTGTCTGGCGCATTGAGGGGCTAGTTTGTCTACGTCCTTATTTTGAAATGAAAAGCGTTGTGTTACACCATGTGTTATTTATTCTCAATCCTCCTCTGTCCTGCCATCCTTCTTGATTTAGTCTCCTTTTGTATTTTAGAGAGAGAGGTCTTGTATCTATGTATTCGATTGTGAATATATCGGCGCCTGCTGAAGGGAATCGCCTAATTGTTTTGACTTTTGCCCAATGATGAACTTTATAATTAAAGTTTAACAAAAATGAACTGAGAGCCCATTGAGCTCTCACTGGTTTGCAGGGTCCTTTTACATAGGTTTTTTTAGTAGGTTCAAATCTAATTTAATATCCCTGACCACTTGATTTTGAAACTCATCCTTTTAGATAATTGTTTTGAGTATAATTTCTTTTCAAACTGGTATATCTGTCTCTCCACAGGTTTTTCGGCTCTTCCTATGAAAACCCCTCACCACGACAAGATTTAATTCATCTGAACAAGAAAGGCCTTGGGATGGTCTTCAATCTAATCAAAGAGAAGCTGTCTAAAGAAGAATCTTAGAACTTAAGCCTCCTTTTCAATTAACTTTTCTTCTTCTTCTCTCTATCTTTTAAAATTGACTTCCCTCTACTATTTATTTTTCTAATTTGTATTATTGCATTTATTTATTAGAATAATGATTTTTTATATTGATTTTTCTTTGTTGTTGTACTGACATTCTTGTTGTAATTTTTGAGACTGTTTTGTATCAATATAGTATTTTGATATCTATTTATTGTTTAGAAGGAAAACCCTATTTTTATAGTTACCTTGTCTTTAGTTTTCTGCTTAATCTGCTAAGTAGTCTTTCCTCCTTCTTTCAGGATTTGATATTGACATGGAGCATTGATTCGCAGCCAAAATAAATATTGAACTTTATATGTAGCTGTCAATGCAAAAAATATTCAAGAATAATTTTTCTTTTCCTTAGAAAACAAGTAGAAAAAAAACCCTATTTCTTCTGTGCAGAACTATGAAGATTGTATTTTGGGATTATTTTATTAGAATTGTCACGTTTCAGTAAAATAGATGTTGCTCATAAATAACTCATTGCCTCAGTGATTTCAAATTACATACTTTTGTCAGAGTAGATTAGAAAAGTATTTGTAAACTGACATTTTAGTAAGTATAAGAGTAATGACTATTTTATATAATTCAAAGATGATATTTTATATTTTTTTTCTCTGATCTTCATTGTTCCCCACCTAATAGTTTATTTTTTACATTGTTTCTTGCTCAAAAATTGGACAATAAAAATTTTAGTTTCTAAGTATCGATTTTTACCTTGTCCATCTTCTTTGTTTGATTTATGGCAGATAGACTGATGCTCCAAAGTCGAAGCCAAGATAGCTTATGAGCTGGTCTTGCTTTCGTTTTAAAGCTTGCAACATTTCAATCAATTAATACGAAAATCATCTTATTTGCTTAACAACTGATGAAGATAATGAGAGTTTGAATGAAGGAAATGAAGCTGCCGCCTACACTGCCGTGCTAAGGAAGAACGCCGTATGAACATTCGAGAGTTGCCAAATTTCCCTCGATGAAAGGTTAATTTTTGAGGAAAGTTATGAATATTTTTCCGAGAGATTTTCAAGAACTTTCGGTAAAATTGTGAACAAAATTATCTGAAAAATCGGAAGAAAAATCTCTACAAATTTTCCCGAAAATTCGTGATTTACCAATGGAAATTTGGCAACGCCTGAAGGTTCATACGGCGTTTTTCCTTAGCACGGCAGTACAGGCTTTAAATAAGACTCAAATCCTCATGAAAAAGTTCCATTATCAACCATCAATATTGACTTTCGTTAATGACGAGGTAAGCCTGCTTCTTGTAGTATGGACCACCATAAGCCAAGTCTTCTTTTCTATAAATTTCACCATGTAAGTAAAGACCTTTCTACGATCTTTGACTCTTAAAATGAAAACTTGTGACAGTCTTACAGCGGCAACTTCACTTCCTCCAGTAGTCCAGTGTCGAGGCATTTTCCCCAACCCTAATAATTTTGCGAAAAGTAGGTAGAGGAGTTTTGCTGGGGAAATTTTTCCTCCAGCTAATACAATGCGTTTTTTCACTTTCAAGAGACTTGGCGCTCAGAATCATAGGTGAACGGAATTTTTATCAGAAACCGTACCAAAATAACACCGAAAAGACGGAGATTTTCAAATTCAAAATTCGTGATAAGTCAGGGAATTTTTGAATCAAAGAAAACTTGTCACCTGCTAACAGCGACGATCATTGATCACGATAGTCGTGATTCCACTCGTTTTCGTCGGTGCGGTTGCACTATTTGACAACGCTGCTACATGCAGAGGATAGTTTATGATTAATAAGCTACGATTTTTATATATATCCAAGTAAATTAAGTGAGAAGATTCAGAGGAAGGTAAAAGTGTGTAATAGCTGTTAAAGCCAGGCAAGTAATTTCCGCATGAATAGTCTCCATTTATTCAGATATTCATCATTGATATACCGCTACTAAAAAAAGAAATACCTTTTTTTCCTCTAATCATCCTATATTCGTGCAAAGACTGTACGGATCAATGAGTGACACATTTTTTATCACAAGCGGAAAAAATTGAACCGCGCCGGCTAATTCAATGGCTAGGCCTGGATGCAACTATTCGTGTCCTGTGGATGTCCTTGTTGCATACTCAAAAAATTGCGGGCGCTTTCGTTTTCTTAGGCACAGTACTATACAACGTATGGCTGCGGTTAGTTAGTTCTCAAGAGTTTTCCGCGTCGCATCTACAACCCTGCCGTGCTAAGGAAGAACGCCGTATGAGCCTTCAGACGTTGCCAAGTTTCCTTCGATAAAAACTGAACTTACTGAGAAAATTGGGAATATTTCCCCCTAAAATTTTTCGACAATTCTGTACGAAATTTAATCTAAAATATCTGAAAATTTTAAAGAAAAATGTTCATAAATGTTGTCAAAAATACATGTTTTATCAAAGGAAATTTGGCAACTCTCGAATGTTCATACGGGGTTTTTCCTTCGCATGGCAGAATCGTGTTTACCCTAAAATCGTGGAAATTCGAGTGAGCCATGTTATATTATGGCAGCTTTGCCAAATGGTGCAAAATTTTTCATCAAATCATACCTTAAGACATCGTGGGATGTCAATCTGGCATATTGTACGTAACATTTACAACATTTCCTGAATTTGCACTATTTGGCAACGCTGCCGTGATGTAACACGGCGCATTCGAATGTCGAGGATTTCATGGTGAACACGATTGTAACAGGAAAGTGGAAAACTCTTGAGAACTATCAACCGCAGCTATACGTTCGTTGTAGTGCTGTACCTAAGAAAGCGAAAACGCCCGTAATTTTTTGTGTATGCAATACGGACATCCGGAGAACACGAATAGTTGCATCCAGATCTAGCCGTTGAAAAAGCTGGAGCGCCTTAAAGTATTCTCCTGTGATAGCAAAGAGGGTCACTTCCCCCTTCCTCTCCGCAGCTTTGCCACATGTGCAGCTATACTAAAACGAGTCGCACTCATCGCAAATGTTATTTTTCGTCGATCGAAATCACCGACAAGGAACAATTAAAATGTGTGCCACTAAGGCTCCAAAAATATCATGGTTCAACATGAGTAAAATTTTCGCGTCGCGCCCTGATGATGATCCAACGGGTCGAAACGCACGTCGGACGGTAATTTTGCTGTAATTTCGCTGACTAGTGAGTTTTTTTAAATTTAAATTTTAAATTTTACTTCATTTTTAAAATTTTAAATAATAAGGTCTTCACATTATATCGACGGTGCAACTTAGACCACGTATCTCGGTTTGTGACGTTGCAGACTTCCTGTCATACTTTATTTTTCAAATGGAAAACTATTCAAAGTCAATCCTTGAAATTGTCGGTGATTTTTCTTATGTTCCAAGAAAACTCTCTGAAAATTTCAAGAATTGATATTGATTAGTTCTCTTTCAAAAAAATAAAATGGGAGCGGAGATTTTTAAACACCGCAAACGAGATACGTGGTCTGGTAGTTTCACCGACGATATACGTCTCTGTACTATAAATATGTCAAGCAACTCGCATTTGTCGGTACGCATACTTTCCTACACTGCGTTAAAGTCTCTGGGGGTGATTCCTGCATTTTGCCGTATCGGTGATTTTTCGTGTAATTCAACATTATCAAAATTTAAGGTACGGAATTTTAGGAAAGCTGACGCCGCGTCGCACAGTGGCACGAGCTAATAGAAGAAGTCGGACATGAAATGTTTCGCTATTTCTTTGATGTTTATTACGTCACAAATTCAATATCAAGGGGTGTTTCGAAAAGGAAGTTTCACGAAAAACCCAATAGAACCACTCTCAAAATTTGTTGTCTCATATTTTTCGCAAATATAAGCTTTTGAAGTTTCCAGATTTTGCCCGACTCCTCCTATTGACTCGATCCACTGTGCGCCGGTGGAAGTTGAGTCGTATTTTGTTCGGAGGCAACACTCGCAACATGTTGTAAAAACGAGCAACAATCGCATTTTGTTCAAAGTTGTTTTGTGTTGTGGGGGCGGGGCTTATTTTCGTGCGCAAAGTTTGGGAACCCCTACAGCAACATTGTTGCACAACAACTGCAACGTGCTCAGAGCAGGTCGCTTTCATGTTGTTCAAGAGAGCAACGCTGATTTCTAACCTAAAATTGGAAGTTGCTCTCTCATTGGTTGTTCAGAATCGCGTAAAAAGAAACAAGAAAAAACAGAAACATTTTGTTGTTTCGAACCACAGATTAGTCCAGATCGCTAACATCGGCGGAGGAGCGTGAGTAGTTTTGTGAGCGCCATTGGCGGGAAAATCCATGGGCATTTAAAACTAGGAACCAAAACTGAAATTTTGGCTATTTTCAGCAGATTTTCGGCGGGAGAATACTTCTTTTTCAGATTTTTGTGGGATGAAACGTTCCGAAGAATTCAAGAATTAGTTTCTCAGTAGAATTTATGTGGTTCAATATTTCCAGATTAAATAATTAAGGTGGAAATAAATAAAGAAGGAGAATTAATTAAAATACGAGTAAACAAGGCTAAAAATTATTGAAACACTAAAAGGTAAGACGTTTCGAGCTGCTTCCAGCTCATTTTCAGCTGCAAAAACACATAAAAACAAGTAAAAAATTGAGTGGCGACCTGACCTCAGCTAGAGCCGTTATCACGTAACCACTCATAATAACGGCTGGGGTCAGGTCGCCACTCAGTTTTTTACTTGGTTTTATGTGTTTTTGCAGCTGAAAATGAGCTGGTAGCAGCTCGAAACGTCCTGCCTTTAAGTGTTTCAATAATTTTTAGCCTTGTTTACCCGTATTTTAATTAATTCTCCTTCTTTATTCGTATAATCGGGCTATGTTTTTGTGCTTTATCGGTGGAAATAAACAAATCAGAGTTCATCAGTATACTGAGTAGATAACATTATTGAAAAAATTTGCAGATTATAATATATCATATTTTTGAAGTTTAAAGCCTTAGAAACCGAAAATTAAAGCAAAATCCTGCCAAAATGAGACTTTTGGTTCCTAGTTTTGAATTCCCGCCAGGCCCCCATGAGAGCAGTTAATTGCTACCAACTGTTGTAAGAATATTGAAACAGAATACTTAGCATAACAGTACTTGATAAAATCTTATTTGATCAAAAACCATTATTATGCATTACTATCTATACTTTATTAAAGCTTTATAATCAGAATCAAGAGGAATTTTCTCTCAATCCGGTCAAGTCCTTTCACTACTGGTAGTGCCATCAATTTTCTGAAGTTGCCTAACTTGAAGCAAAATTACTCACGCTTTCTAAGCATTGGCTAAATTGGATGTTAGCGATCTGGACTAATCTGTGTTTCGAACAAAACACGACTTTGAATGGGGGTGCTGCGTGGCGTGGCTCTGCCTAGCTGTAAGGGCACGCGCAGCGCGCCGCGAACAGCTAGTTATTTTACCAGGATAAGTATATTTTAAGAATACAAAAAAAAAGAAAAACGTACGTTCCAACTGCGAATGCAGCTATCATGTGCACTGAAAGTGTAAGTGCAAAATCTTTGAAAGAAGTAATGATCTTCGCATATGGAAAGGGGGAGAGGAGGAAGAATACAATGTTCATAAAGCTATTCGGGTACAGCTATAAATTTTAAATCATGATATCCAGATGAACATATCGATGACCAAATTGCGAAACCACATTTCTCCGTTTGCGACGTCGCAGACTTTTTGTCATAATTTATTATTTCTTCGGGAAACTAGTCAGCGTAATTTCTTGAAAACTTCCGTAATTTTTTTCTCTCCATAAGTAGAATATTCTGTAAAAATTTGAAGCTCTTAAGTTAGATTGTTTCTCTAAAAAATAAAACAGGGGTGGAAATTTTTAAACACAGCAATTAAGTATGTAAAATTTAAAAATTTTAAAAATTTACGAAAATTTAAAAACTTTTAAAACAAACTTTAAAATCACTCACTTGCATAAACTTTTCAATTTTTGTAGCGGACAAGTTTTGGAGGTATCCTTGACCTCCATCCTCGGCGAGACTAGGAGAACACGGATACTTCCGAAACGCGTCCGCTCCAAAAATTGAAAAGTTTATGCAAGTGAGTGATTTTAAAGTTTGTTTTAAAAGTTTTTAAATTTTCGTAAATTTTTAAAATTTTTAAATTTTACGTACTCAAAAACTTGTGTAGTGATTTAAACTCCTGTAACATTTTCTCACAGCAATTGAGGACACCGCACCAAGAACAGCCTATAAGCGTATAGGTCGTTCTTACGCCCATCTGCTTTTCGGACTCTGCGTACCCTGGACTATGCTGTGGTAGCGATAGAATATAGATAGGTAACAGCTCGAGGTCGAAAAACCTTTTTTTTCCGAGTTAAGTCAGGCCTCTGGATAGATAGGTGCAAGAACGACCTATACGCGCCTTAACGCCTATATGCGCCTAACGACCTTATCATTCTCGGTTCGCGGGCATCGGTGCGGAGCGGCGATAGTGATGGCTCGATTTTTTGATCTCATTTTATAAAGATTTGTTTTTATTTCAGAAAAATGAGATATTGAAATACTTTATTGACCTCTCAAACTATCCATTCCTCCAAAAATGTATACTTCGCATATTGCCACCAAAATGACTGTTGGACGTAATACGGGCCTATAAGGTGCTAGTTACCCCTTTCTTCACTCACTATCGATATTCTTTCATTTTGCGTTAATCATGCGTGATTAAGATTATTTATACTTCATATTGCCACCTAAATGACTGTTGGGCGTAATAATGGCCTATAAACCGCTTTTTTAAATTCAAATAGTTCAAATAGTTGTATCATTGCGCCGTAAGAAGGGGACGGAAGATTACAATTGAAATAGCATTCATGCACGCTGGGCGTTTCGATATCCGTTAACATTTTTGCAGTCATGAATACATAGCTTAAGTGCGCTTCAGCTAGAATTGTATTTAGCAAATGGGTGGTTTTTATACGAGGATTAAAAATAAACAAGTGGTACGGAATAAAACAAAAGAATATGAACTATGCAAAACGATAATCCGGGTATCGGGACTTGGCTGATTTGAAAACGCCTTCAAATGCGGCGTGATACCTCACGCATTCCGGAGAGTTCAAATAGTTGTATCATTGCGCCTTAGAAATGTGACGGAAGATTACAATTGAAATAGCCTTTATGCACGCTGGCCTTTTCGATATCCGTTAACATTTTTGCAGTCATGAATGCATAGCTTAAGTACGCTTCAGCTAGAGTTGTATTTAGCAAATGGGTGGTTTTTATACGAGGATTAAAAATAAACAAGTGGTACGGAATAAGACAATAGAATATGAACTACGCAAAACGATAATCCGGGTATCGGAACTTGGCTGATTTGAAAACGCCTTCAAATGCGGCGTGATACCTCACGCATTCCGGAGGGTTCAAATAGTTGTATCATTGCGCCTTAGAAATGTGACGGAAAATTACAATACTTAAGATACGCGATTTCGAGCTTTGGCCATCGATATACGGACTCGGAGGAAAGAAAAATAATAAAAAATTACCTCATAGGTATTTTCTCGCAAGATTTCAATCATTCGCTGATGGGACTTTCAAAATCCGTTGTAACCATTAGGTTTCTGCAGGGTCCATGCTTCAGTGAAAGTGAATCCTTTTTTGTTGCGAGACAAGCACCATGAACCTGCATCAGATGTATAACGTATAAATATACTAACATCATGAGCCTATGCGTGAACAGAAGTTTAGGTAACAGCCTGGCACCAAATCGTTTCCATTGACTGAATCACGAGTAAGACACTTTGGCACGGACGTCAAGAACTATCGAAAAAATTGAAAATTTACGAAATAATAATTTTCTGTCCTGTCAGGATTGTTTAGTTTTCATGCAATACTATGGACACACTTTGAAAACTTTCACTCGTAATGGAACAACTTTTTTTGGTCAATTCATTTTTGCAATTCACATGCAGCCTTTTATTTAAATTTTAATTACATGGTGCCTATCAAAATGTGTAGGTGTGCACTCTCCCAGTGTATATAAACCAAGCTTGGCTTTTGTGTTGAAGAAAAACACGTTGTAGTTCTTAAAAAAAAAAAAATAAAAAAATAAAAAAAAAAATTCGAATTAGTGCAATTTGCATGCCCAGCCAACTTTTTATCGTCGCCCTTGAATAGGAATACAACACTTTCTCACCAGCTCGGTAGTGGGTGGCGGATGAAGTAAACTTTGAAGCTAAACTCGCTTAAGCTCGCTCCCCCCGTTCCTTTTAATTCATAAGGTAGGCAAAAGCGCAATCTTTGGAGCAGTATTAGTTGCATTCATCAATTTACATGGATATTAAGACGTTGCATACGAGGAGGCAGCGGTAGGTGCCCGCGCGGCGGTGTCGCGTCTTGTTGGGCGGCCGTAACGTCAGTTTTGTGCATGCTGTGTTGCGCTCACTTAAAATGAAGGGGTTTTATGTCCGTTTAGCCAGCGAGGTGGTTAACATGCACTTGCGAAAATTGTGCTTAGTTACTCACGCACAGAACAGGTGACTAAAACAAACTCTTCATTGGTGTTCCTATGATTTTGAAACAAATAAAGGTCTGATAGGTGGGAAAGCGTCCTTAGTAAAAGTGAACCAGCCTGACATCAGGCTATGTTTCATAAATTACCCTGAGTCAGACTGATGTCAGCCTGAATCAGTCAATCTCAGGGTAATTTATGAAACAAAGTCTGACGTCAGGCTGACTCACTTTTACTAGGGGTCTGAGTGTCCTCCCTCTAAATGCTGGTCCGCAGCCCCCCACCCCTATGAGACCGTTTTGAAAGGGCGAGGAATAAGTACCGATATGCATTTGGATATTATCTCGGTGTAAAAAATATACGATGAAAGTTAACGTACCTGTTGAGCATTCTTATTGGCGGAGAAAGAGAAGTCATAGAAAAGAGGTTCATTCTGTTTAGACACCTTGGAATTTGCCGCATGATTCTGAGATTCTGGAAGGTCCTCCTCCCACGCATGATGGCGATACTGGCGTAACGTTCCTCTTGTAAGCGCAACGAGGAGATGATTGTATGAAGATGTTTCTTGGTTACTCATGTATCCCTCAGTTTGCGTCGTGATTTCAGTGAAAAGAAAAAGGAATGAAAAAACTAGACTTTGCCCAAGTTAAGAATTTGCATCTTACCCACCCTGAAATTTAGAAAAAATTAACAGGCATAGATTTCAATAGGGCATGATTCAATTTTAATCTTTAGAGCCGTTAGCTCTCGTGTATTTGGTTCCCCTCTAGATCGGAGGTTTGCAAAAGGACTTTTTATAATTAGACTATTTCTGTCTAACGGAACTATGTGCATTAAGACATGAGCCCTGAGACCCATAAGAATACATGCATAGCAGGGTTCACCGCATAAGTAATGCACATAGTTCCGTTTGGCAGAAATACGTCCAATTAAGTACTCTCTCAGCTGGAACACAGGATTAACCATACAAGGAAAAAATCATTTTGATGTCAAAACTCAAAAGTAAGTGACTTAATTGCAACACCGCGAAATTTTCAAGTATGATTTATTCTCAGGAAGGAAAATAAAAGGACTCTGACTTAAGTCTGCCACGAGGAGCCTCTATTTTTGGCTTACTTATGTGAGCCCCTATCTGCATAGGCAAACTAATGGCAAATAATGTTATATTCAATGAGCCTCAAATTGTGGTTCCTAATCGCAAAATGTAGTTTATATGACATGAAAGTTTTCAAATCGATCGTGAAATACGTAATACATAGGAAAATCAAAGCTAATTGTATATCAAGTGTTCTATGTAGCTAAATAAAAAAAGAAGAAGAAAGAGAAAAAAATCCCGAGAACTTTGAGACATTGCAATAGATTGAGACGTGTGCTTTTGTAGTCAAGTAATTCAAGTAGTAGTGTATAGTTCAAAACTTTAGTAGCATTGCAATTAATATTGAGACAGGCACAATTTATCTGATTAAAACACATTATGTTACTTTTACAAAGCTTTCAATCCCTTATTTACATTTTCTACGCCGTGCACTTACGCATTACATACTTTTTCTTAAGAGGGTTCGCAGGGAGCAGGATTGAAACTAGCAAGCAAGGAGCGGTGGTTACGCTCATGTCTATTTCGCCTTCAATTTACGACGTAGGCCAGAAAACATACTTCGGCAGCAAGGATGCTTAGTCTTAGGAGTACTCATGACTTACTGCGCTGCTTTGTCATCACAGCTTTCTCGCAAGAAATTACGTAAATATTATTTTGACGCATTTCATGCTAAATTCGCTCTTCTATGCAAGTCTCTGTAATGAATATTAAAAAATACATATATCTTAAAATAATTGATCACTCAAATTCTTTGGGGAGCGTAGTGCCTCGTTTGCAGTGCCCATATCAACAGTAAAACTACAGGTACCTACACGTATCTCGGTTTGCAGCATTGCGGACTTTCTGTCATACTTTACTCTCTGAATCGCAGACTACTCATGACACGTACATGTCTGAAGGGGCCAGCGTTTCTCTATAACTAGCCTCCCTTTCTTTCATCAATGCCAATTAGTAGAGCGCTCTTGTAATCCACCTTAATCTCCATTTCGCTCAGGACTATCGTCTTGCTGACACTTGTTTGCAATACTCACAAGCAGAGGTGCATTCTTAACATAATATTTTGTGAGATGGAATTTCATGATTTGGTTTTTATGGACTCAGGGGCGCCGCGGGACGGACGGAGATTGTAAAACTCCAAATATGAAAATTTGAAAAAGAATTATCACGAATTGGACGTATTTCTGCGAAACGGAACTAAGGGACATTTTTAATTCTGTTTAGAATCTCGGATAGGGAGTTCTGACAAACGGAACTAAGCGCCATCAAAAGACATTGTGAGCATATAGGACGGGCGGAGCTTTTCAGTCACTTGAACCCGCCAATCCAACCCCCTCTCCCGTCTGCTGGCCGATTGTTGAAATCGATAGACAAAGCAATAGATAAAGAAGACAAATGGGGGTATGGAGGGATCTTATTGGTGGAAGCGGGTGGTTAAAATTGTCAAAGGAGGTAGGTAATAGACTAATTGTAGGCAACCCACGAGAGACCCTGTAGCTAGTCCATTATTTTCTCCCTTAGTCTATGGGTCATTTCAACCAATAGGATCGCTCCATATTCCCTATGTCTTCTTTGTCTATCAATTTTAATAATCCGCCTGCTGTCTCCTATAGCGCGCTCAGTTCCTTTTAGCAGAAGTACATCCAATTGAACTGCGTAGTCACTTGTCGTTTTTCTCGGTTATTTGTTGCGAGGGACCTACCCATCCCCTGAAAATTCTCTGTTTGATTTAACTTGTTCGGCAGGAAGAAATTCCATTTAATTTCATTCCGTGAAGTTTTATTTTGCATTTCTGCTCACGCTCCGTTCGCAAGGAGGAAGGACGAAGAACGAATCAGCTCCCGAGAAACTGACTGGAGCAAGGTGGAGGACCTCTGCACGAGCGAAGCATGGAACCGAGACGGAAAACTGTGAGAAACGAAAATTGCGGTTTTAATCGTGTTTTAATGTTTCTCAGGGAGGCGGGAGGGGGGATTCGGTAGCAGTATTTTGGTCGAGCGGAGGGCACGGGGGGCCGGAAGGGGGGCTGAGGGGCTTGACCTACAGAGAGCAGAAGGAGAAAGTGGCTCCACCGAGCGATGTCGGATCGAGTCTGTATTCGCGACGACTTTCGTGCGGGTCGAACACTTTTTCCCCGAGGCTTGGCGACGCTGCCCCGACATTTAAGAGGTGCCTACATTTGAACGTGTTTACGCTAAAAGGAACTATGTCTCATGGGAACCCTATGCACATAGGTTCTTTTAGCATGAACACGTCCATTCAAAAGTTGGAGCTTGGAACTGTCGGTCATCGCTACGACCAGCCTCGTCGCGCTTCGTGGAAAAGCGTGGGGTGCCGGGAAAATGGATTATCTCAAGCGTTTTAAATAATAATCATCATGAAAAAAATAAACAGTTAATGTGATGTGAATCGCGCAGATTTCGGCTAACGCATACCTAATCTAACCTGACCTAACCTTAAAAAAAAAAAAAAAAAAAAAAAAAAAAAAAAAAAAGTGATGTGACTGTCCGCAGTAGAGGGGACCTAGTTCTTGCTGGGGCAAAATTTTCCGTCGATTTTTGCCGAGTCAGGTCCAAAAACAGACTTTGAGATTTTGACAGTAAACTCTCCAATGAAGAGGAGAAGAAAGACTTTTTTTTGTTTAATTCATTCAATATGTCAACCTAATATTTTCCTAATTTTAAAAAGATCCTGATATACCATACCTGAAACGCTTTCGTGTCATATAGAATAGGTTGTGAGCTGCTCATTTTATTTTTCTTCCATTGAGGGTGTAAAATTGCATTAAAGTTGCGTATGAAAATCGGCCGCCATTTTGGAAGTATTCAGCAACTTAACAATGTACTGCGAAAAAGTTATTTTTCTCAAGCTGGAAACCACCAGGGCACCGAGAGTTTCATGCGAAAATATCAGTAACCGGCCGTAATACCAAGTTTCCGCCAGTTTTCCGCCGCCATTCAGAAGTCACTCAGAATTTAAAAAATCTTACAAAATAAAATTATAAAAGATTTAACGATGAAACATAAAGTAGCCAACAACAGAATTGAAACAAAAATATAAACGCATGAAGACCAAATAGAGATTAATATATGTGTTGAGAATAGGCAAAAATTTTAGGTTTCCACAATCTTGATTCATATGCTTTTTTAGACGTCCAAAAGACGCACCATATTAAGAGCTGAAATCTTCACTCTCGTGAATATCAGGATCTACGAAGAACGCCAAAATCTGGCTAGACGAAGCTTTCTCGCGATTTGTGGAACCCGGGCGCCGGGGGAGGGGGAAGGGGGGCTCAGTTTGAGTTGGGGGCACTGACTCAGACTAATTCTTAAAATCGGGGTCGCAGGTTCTTTGGAGGAGGATTTGAGAAAAGAGGGGGAAGGGGCACTGCCGAAACGGATTCCGCTGAGTGAAAATTCACGCCAAGTAAAAATTGCCAGGAAAGTACGCCTGCAAATCACGATGCCTAATCGTTTGCGCTAGTAAATAACATAACATTTTGAAGCTTCCAATAAGAAAAATAATGCATGATAAATCATAATGCTACAAAAAAAGAAAAAAAGAAAAAAAAAATCCTCATTCACCCTTTCAGGCATAGTAATTGTTTGGCGGTGACGTTTGGGAATAATGAATCCATACATTCATTTTTTTTCTTTTTTTCTTTTTCCAAACAAGAACAAAAAGGTTATTCAAAAATTCTCTCATCAAAAAGTAATTTGTCGACTTACAAATGATCGGTAATTTGGTAGAAAATATTTCTTTTGGCCGTCGCATCGGTCGGCACTTGTACCCTAATTTGTCATTTTCAAAACTAGAAACCCTATCCAGATTATATTGTTGCAAAATGTGTATTATTTAATCTTATTTTTACTGGAAAACACGTTCCAATCGCTTTTCACACGCTGAGATCAGCGAAATTTTTTAAAAAATTGCAGTCATATTTTTGTATTTTTCTCCCTCAGCCAAATCAGCATTCTTTGCGAAGTCAGCTTTTCTGCCTAAAAATTTCGCGCGTTACCTTGGATAGAGAACTTGAAAATCGACACCCAGTCGGGCCGAAATTGGTGCCGAAAAAATGACAGATTTGCTGCGGCAATAGAGCGGGAAGGGGTAAGAGGAGAGGTATAATCGTTCTGATCGTAAACAAAACGATCGGAAACTGCCGCCGCGATTTTTCCTGCCTTTTCCTGCCTTTTCCGCGAAAACGAAGCGGAGGCGCAGGCGCGGCGCGAGTTTGGGACTCACTGGCGCTTGGTGCATATCCGGTTCCAGTGAGCGCGCTTGACTTTTGACTCCTCCCACCACGCACCGAGCATCACGACGAGGCCCGTTTTCTAGGTCAATGGCACACTCCCCCTTCCCCCTCCCGGCCCCCGGCCCCCCGCATCCCCCCCGTCTCGGCCGCGGTCTTCGCTCTCTTCACTCGCTCTTTCGCGCCTCTTCGAACCTGGAGTCCCAAGCAGCGCCGCGCCGCCACTTCGACCGTTTTCTCTAGAGTATTGCCATCTCTGTGCCGCTCTCTGATTGGCTCATCAGTTTTAGGCTGTCATGAAGCGCCAAAGTTGGACCAGTATATGAAAACAAACCCGACCCAAGGAACACGTATTATCGGCTGCGAAATGAACGATAATCACACTCAAAGGTTAATTTTCGGCAAAAATATTCGTCGAAGTTCGATCGAACTCAATTCAAATCACGTCTAGAATTTTGTAGAACTTTGTCGCCATCTTGTTTGTTACCATTGGGCCAAACTAGGATCAGAGGGGCTAGGGTTTGTTTACAATGGGCCAACTGGGGGGCTCATTTATAATAGCTGACCAATCAGAGAGCGGCGCACTTTTTCAGTGGTAAAAGGATTGAGATAGCAATACTCTCATGTATACAGGTACTGTAGTTTTTTCCAGAGCGGGCTTTGACCGTTTCTCGACACAATGGTTTGACCGTTTGTTCAGAACACGAATTTTCTCGGCACTGTAACTCGGAAATACAACATCCGTCCATGAGCTCAAACCGTACCACCGGCCAATCAGAAGCGGCAAGACGGACCCGAGTGCAGTCGAGGTCCGAAGTATATCGTAGGCGGATCCAGACACCTCAAACACGAGGAGGGCGTATTGAGGATCTGGGAACCTCCCCCAGAAATTTTTGAATTTTTTAAGCATCTTTCCGTAGTGGCGCAAAAGGAGAAGCGTAGGCATCTCAAAACATGATTGGGTTGTCAATACCGTAAAAAAAATATTCTCCGTTTTATTTGCAAAATTTAAATCACATTTCAACAGTTGTTCCATTTCTCATAATTGTTGTCACCCATGGACATTCTCTTGATAACGAAACTGTAAAAAAACTTGTGTAGACACACTTTTTTTTATCGACGGTGAAACCATACCACTTATCCCGGTTTGCAACATTGCAGACTTCCTGCCATACTTTATATTTTAAAAGGAAAACTAATAAAAGTCGATAATTTTAAACTTCTGTGATTATAAACTCTCTGTGAGAAGAGAATTCTTTGAAAACTTCAACAGTTCTCCTTCGAAAAAATGAAAAAGGGCGGAGATTTTGAAACACCGCAAACGAGATACGTGGTTTGGGAGTTTCATCGTGGGTATGCGAGACCGACGGTGGGAGGAACAACACTTGCGGTTTTGGAAATGTATTCTCCGAGGAAAACTACGACGGAAAGATCCTCCGAGGGGAAAGAAACCTTACAAGGAGTAGGAGGAATCGGAAAATCAGAAAAATATCTTCATCGATTGCGGAAGACCCGCATTGCGCCGAAAACAGTGCGGTTATCGGTCCGCGAAAAACGCTTACTAGCGCCTACAAGACTGTATAAATACTTCACGCATTGCACCAAACACGGTGCGGTCGCTGGTTGGCGCCGAACGCATATTAGCGCCTACAAGGGTGCAGGAATACTTCACGCATTGCGAAAAGATCTTCCTGAGAAATCTAGAAAGTAGATGTCATCATAAGTTTTTCACATAATTGGCATGCATGATACGTTTTTGTTCATTCATCTATGCTGGCAAAACTAGTTCTCCAAGCGAGCTAGTTGGGCCAATGTTTATAATAGAACCATTTAGTGGTACCTCAAATCCCCGCAGATTAGAGAGGAATGCCCTTTTCTTTTAGGTGGGCTTTTGTCAGTTTGAAATGAATATATCAAGGAAACTTACTTTTTGAGCAAATCTTGATTTTAGCCGTCCACCTAACTTGCTTTGGCACGTAATAAAGGAGAATAATCGTGATTTTCTACCAAAAACCGAACATCTTTCAGTGGCGTGGAGGGAATGCGAGAGTGGGAGCAGCGAATACCTTAGTAATCGATTCTTTACCATAGCTTTAAATGGCATAACAGCCGATACATCGCAATTCACGCCACGCCACTGACAATTTTACGAGGAAAGACGAATTGTGCATGTGAGGACCAATTCATTTTTTTTCTTTTTCTTGTCCGTTTTATTTATTTATTTAATTATAATTTCTTCCCCCTCAGCGCAAATTCACAATCGTTGCTGCTTTCCCTCATTATATTGTGTTCCCTCTTGTTGCCTTGGATAAATTTGTTCAAATGAAATAGTTGGTTAGCGAGCACAATGAATATTACATGTATTAGAAACTTTGAAAAGACCATTATTCTTCTCTACTAAAATGTAATAACCTCAAAAGAATCACTGCTGACCAAAGACAACAAGAGAGTCTCGTCCATTTTTCACTTTCTCGATATCTTCAATTTTCCATTTCATTTTGAGAAAAAAGGGGAAAATAATGTTAACATTCCTTAGTTATCATCAGTCATCGAGACTTAAAGAGAAAAACAAAGCTAACGATGAAATTTTCAGGGTGGACTTACGAGCGAGGATTTGCAAATCCTAAAATACGGAACTGTTGCTGATCAGAAGAAATGTGTTGGCCTATCTCAAAAATTGAAGGCGACCCAGCAATGTGCATAACTTCGCCATACCTACTTCTTTCGTGCCAATTCTACTTTCTCAAAATTTTCAGTCAGCAACCGCTATTGAAGTAATTTTCCTTAATTGCCACGAAGAGAAAGTACTTACATTAATTGTCGAATGATGATCAAAATTTTCCTTGCTGTCTTCTTTTGTCACAGTCAAAATAATCCGTGAGTTTGTTGTCTTTCTTTCTCATACGCAGTCAAAAGATTTCTTGAAATACCTGCAGTAGTTGGATCACATTCAGCAACAAAAAGGAACCAGCGCGATTACAGTGTTGTAAAAATGTTGCTTCTTTATAATTATCTAAGTAATTTCCCGGAACAGCAACTTATTTTTTTTGCTTCCTACCAAAAAATTGTCATAACTGTGTCAATTTTAATACTGTACATATATTGAGTATTTTCAAAAGAAAATATAAAGTTTCACAATTTTGAATACACTGTAATCGCGCTTGTTCCTTTTTGCTGAATGTGATCCTGTTAACCTTCCTCCAGCATGTAGAATTCAGTCACAGAACACGGATAGTGCTAGAAGGACATACTGTCACAGTGAGCAGTAGTGAGCACAAATCTGACTACCTTTCCTTAATGTGATTTTGTTGATTCGCAATGTCATTACCAGAATATACCTAGAAACATCCGACACTGCCTGACCTCTTCTCGAATTTTACTTTTTTGATAGGAAACTAAGCAAAATTCTGATTTGTCCTCTTTGATGTTTATCCTCTTACAAAAAAGATAATGTGAAATTGTGAAATTACAAAGGAGGGGCTCGGTGGACAAAGTATGCAAGTGCAGTTTCCGATATTTCGAGAAATATACGTGTTTAAAGTATGTAAATTTCACGGAGCCTTATGGTAGAGAGAACGTTTTAACTCACTTTTTGATGCATTAAAGTTGGGTTTTAGTCGTGCTTTTTGCACAGAATACTTTCAAACTAGTTGCAGTTGAGTTCGTGAATATTTCAATTTTTTTAAAAAGCTGCACTTAAGTGCCTTGTCCTTCGAGCCTCTCACAGGTGCTATCACGAGTTTGTACGAATCTTGTTCTCTAAATTGGACCAAAATCTGAAAAAGCTCATCCATTTTGCATATATTTAATATCCTTGAAAAGAAGCCTGGTAAATGTTGACGAGGGCCTTAAAAGCTGCTTGGGTATATATAGGAGGTGGATTTGATGATTAGTCAGTGATGCCACCATCTATTTATATCTCGTTTATATCTGATAAATGTTGGATGAAACGATACCTCCTCACCATTATTTCATGTCAATTTAGGTTGCGTCTTCTTCTTCTTTTTTTGTGGCTCAATGATACAGGAGACCGACGAGAAGGGACTCGCGCGATTAGTGGTCTGCTGTGCTAAGGAAAAGCGCCATATGGACCTCCAGGCATTGCCAAATTTCCTTGGATAAAACACGAATTTCCTGGTAAACTTATGAATATTTTCTTTCCAATTTGGCAGAGGATTTACCTCGCGATTTCACCCAAAGTTCCTGAAAATTTCAAAGAAAAATATCCATAACTTTCCTCAAAAATGAACATTTTATCGAAGGAAATTTGGCAACTCTCGAATGTTCAAGCGGCATTCTTCCTTAACACGGTAGTGGTGTGCTCTATAAACCCCATACAAGTATTTTCAGGCATAACCACAACAGAAGAATTTCTACTCTATTCTCTGAAATATCCTGTTATTATCACTATTATAATGTTTTTTTGTTTTTGTTTTTATTGTAGTTAATCATCGGTTTTGTTGAAAAATTGGAGAAAATCTGATCACGATGTCATCATCAATCTCTCTGACTTATCCGTTTTCTGGAGTATCATAAAGAGATGACCACAAAGATCCATCTCATGCAAAAATTGTGAAACCTACATGATTTCCCAAAATATTGGAAGTTACGTCCATACTATTTACCAAACAGATACCTATCTTGTTATTTGAAAATGATTACCTACACTGAAACTTTCCACATACCTAGACCCAAGCTGCGGAGAAACCAATCGAAACCGAGGGCGTTCTTGACATTCACTGGACCTTGAAGTTATCCTAAAGTTTTACTCTCATCGAATTCAGAGCATAATTCTGCCGTGCTGAGGATAAACGCCGTATGAACATTCGAGAGTTGCCAAATTTCCGATTATGAAACATGTGTTTTTGACAACATTCATGCATATTTTTCTTTAAAATCGTCAGCTATTTTATATTAAATTGCGAGCAGAATCGTCTGATTTTTTTGAAAAATAATATTCACAATTTTCCCCGTAATTTCGGTTTTTATCGGAGGAAACTTGGCAACGCCTGTTGGCTCATACGGCGTTCTTCCTTAGCACGGCAGAATTTACCACAAGAAAATGGGAAAATTTCTTGACCTGCATATTAATGCAATAGTGCAATTTAATTAATCATTTTTCTACCGTACGGGGACTGAAATAATTTTGATTGGAAGTAGACACTTAGTGTGATGACAGATTTTGTTTAAACATCTTCTTATTTTTTCTTCATATTTATTTGTGTATGTCTTTTCTTCAGTTTGTTACTCCAATTTGTGTTCCATGGATGAGGAGAGGTGAGGATCCTTGTTGATCCTCAGACTTTGCGCATGTCAAGTGTTGTATTGTGCGAAGGAAACTCATACGACGGGCTTGGAGGAGAAGGCGCATAAGTGCAGTTTTGCTATTTCCAGAAATATGTGTTTGAAGTTTCGAAATTACACGGATTCTGATGGCGGAAAGAAAGTTCAAACTAACTTTTTGATATATAAAAATTGGACTTTGGAAGCGAATATTTCACAGAGTATGCGTTGAGACTAGTTCTACTTAAAATCATTAATATCTCAATTTTTCAAAAACTGCACTTATGCGCCTTGTCCACCAAGCCCCTCATGTGATGTGAGTCATTCAACTGTTAATTCATGGTAAAGCTCAGTCTATACCTACTCAAAGTCTGAGCTTCGAGCACTTTTCGAACATCTCAGATTAGGAAGTAATAGAAGTCAATGCCTTGTGTTGAAGTTCTTCCTTATGCTTGGTTAAAAAATTAGATAATGAGTCTAAGTTCAGTGACGTCACCCTGGGTCAAAAATTTACCAAAAAAAACTCATAAACAATTCAAAAGCTATATTTTTTTCCTATCGTATAAGGATGCCTCAGTGAATGATATGCCCCTCTTGAATAGATTGTTGGTTATGAATAATACATGTTAAAAAAAATGATCGAAGACAAAAAGAAAAAACGTGACACCAGCAAAAAAGTGGCATACAATAGAGTGCGACAGAGGAAGGAAGAATGCTGACCCAAAACTGAACAAAAGTTTTCTTAAAAGAAGCATTTTTGCTGTCGACCTTGATGTAGGCGTCTGAATGCGAGCTATTCTGCACTAATTCTGCTTGACCCTACATTAATTACTACCTCTAATCACTATCTCTAATATCAATTACTAGAATTCAGATTTCCGGAAGTTTTTGGAGTGCAGGAAGAAATTTTAGGCACCGATATCCGCATATTTACCAGACTCGGAAAGTTGTCTTTTTTGTTTAAAGGATTTTAACTATATGCATGTGCTCAGCTCAAGTCACCATGGGCTGACACGGCCGGTGATGCGATGTGAGACCCAAGAGGACGGAAAGTTTGTCAGTTCATCGTAGCCTTACTTTAGCTCCGGTGCAAGGTGCAAGTGCATCTTGGAACCTATGCGGTAAATCTCACCACCCTGTACTAAACGTGCTCAAATTTCTGAGAGACAAATGTAACTAGACATTCCCGGAGGAGGAGAGCAGAACATAAAATACCTAAATTTCACTAATATATTTACCAGACTTTACGATGTCATAGTTTCACAATTGCACCTAGGAAATCATTTTCGTATATCCAGGCTAATGGTGTGACCGGTTTTCAGTTACATTTCATTTTTCGAAGGACAAATCGACGGTGTAAGTCGGCAATCACATAAACGCGTTTGCGGTGTCTGAAAATCTCCGCCTCTATGTTATTTTTGTAAAGGAGAGCAAATTGACATCATTCCTTGAAGTTATTGCAGAATTTTCTTCGCACACAAAAGAAAAAAATCACGACAGTTTTAAAGAATTGCCGTTGAGTAGTTTTCCATTTAAAAAATAAAGTATGACAGGAATTTTGCAACATCGCAAACCGAGATATGTGATTGCCGACTTACACCGTCGAGATGGTCATTTTCTTCGTCCCAAAGTCCGTAAGACTCTTCGGGATTGTTGTTTAAAAATTTTTGACTTGAATGTCAAAATTAAATTTCCCGAAGAAAATCAAAACCACACATACAAAAAAAAAAAAAAAAGAAAAAAAAATCAATACAAAAATAGAACGGCTTATTAGAGTGGGTTAAAGAAATTTCTACATATCATCCTCACTGCTTCGATACTTATTTTTTGCAATTTTGAAGGTCGGCAACGTTATCATACATTTAGATAACGTATTTCTCGGAGAGTTGAAAGCCTCGCGATAAAAATCAGTAATGGTTTACTTCATCGGCGCAATCAAACCTTTCATTAGTGTGGCATTCGAAGGATAATAAACGAATTTCATTACAACGCCTGCTGATGCAACTATTCGGGCTCTCTGGATGTGCGTATTGCATACGCACCGAGCCGAAGGCGTTTTGGCTTCAGCCACTGACCGCCTAACTAGCAGCGCTTGGTGGAGCGAGGCAATGAGAGAAGTCGGACAGAATGGGAAAACTTTAAAAGCTTAAAAGTCGATATTAATACGATATGTACATATAGAGGTTTTAGAAGTGGTTTCATTGATTTTCTCGTGAAATTTCGTTCGAGAAGCAACCCGTACAATTTATGATGTGAAGAAATTACCATCGAAATATGCAGTTTTAGTCAAATATCTCTTGTCCGGCCTCTGTAAAAAGCTCGTGTTATTGTGCGGTGGGCTTTACTTTGAGGATTTAAAATAACAAAGTGTCTTCAAGTCTTCATGTGTAATTTAAAGACATCCCTTGGGCATGAATAGTTGCTCCAAAAATCACGCCTAGCTCATTGTGGTATCAAAGCTGAAGCACAAAAGGTACTCAAAACCTACGTCTATATGCAAGTATATTCGTGCCTATGAGCTGTCTTTGTGGTATATACGAATAATGATTTTTCCCCCGTATATTACTCCTTGTTTCTTTGCTTTTGATGGCCTAAACAAGTAATTATTTTTCATGTTTCTAAATATATACATACGGCGCGGCTAAAATATGATCCCGTTAATATAGATCTTTTTGAATAAAATATCGTATCTATCTTATCTATCATTGATATTTCCTAGGATATGTAACAATTGGAGGATGCCTTAAGTAAATAATTAACATGACGATCATACTTTAAGGATAGTTGAAGAATAATCTTGTTGTTTTGTTCATTCCACTTGGATGCACTGTAAGATTAATCGTTGCTTTAGGGTCATCAGGTTCGTCATTAAAATTAAACGCAGTTTGACAGCATATAAATTTATTTTAAAAACAGAAACATAAAAAATAAATAAATTAAAAAGAACATTGCCAAAGGCTTACGATCTAAATTATTTTCCCTACACTTAAGTAATTTTACAATTATTATCATATAAATTTACATAACAATTACAGTTGCCTACAGAAAATTTATTCTAACTTTGGTTATTTGTCCAAATTATTACAAAATAATTTTTCTTTCTAATTTTTAAGAACAATGATAAGGAGGGGCGTATTCAAATATTTCTTATTTTATTTTCTCCCTTTCCAAAAGAATAATCAAGCTGCTTAAGAATATCAGTAGATGATCGAGGAATTGTCGATTTTGGTTGAAGAGAGATTCATTCGACTTTTATTTTGCTTAAAATTTATGATATTTTCACGCATTTTTCGTCATCAATACTACTTTAATAGAAATGCATATTAGGATGACGCGTCCTCTGAAAATTATCTAAACGATGCTGAGAGATGGTAATTTAAATTTTCAGTTATTTTTCACTTGAGTTTAGTAGCCCTCTATGAACGCACTGAACTAGACATCACGTTTTGTGATGATCCATTGTATTAAAGAGGATAATTAGAACATTTATTTAAACTGGTTTGCTGTCTTTTTGGAAAAAAGACAAGGTAAAAAGCGCTTGGGAGAAATACTTAATATTTGAAAATGTTTGCAAAAGAAAGGGTTCTTGTTAAACTATTCCTGATACGATCATTACTAATGGACATATAAAGACGACAGTATATCACTGCTTTGCACGATCATGGGATGACTCTGAAGGTGCAAGAATTTTGCAATCCTAAGGATAATGACTCATGGCGGATATCTTACACGCAATGTAAGTTCCGCACTCATAAAAGATGCATTCTATTTCAATGGAATTAAATTTAAATTCAGAGGGAAATATGATTCCTACTAAGAATTATTCTTTATTTATTTCTATTTGAGGACAGGGAATCAAGGGAATGAGATAAATACTTAACCACTAGAAATAAATAATTGACTTGGAACAGCTGAACAAGAAGAGTCGATACAAAAACCATCTCACTTACAAACTACACCGAAAAAAGCATTCTATGTACAAAAGAAAGATAACATTAAAACTCTTAAAAGTAATTTGTAGGATTAAACTATTTTCAAGAAAAAATAAGCAGTGATGAGTTGCGTGATGCTTTGAATATAAAATAAACTATTTTCTTTTTTAAAGTTAGTAGTAATATGACTCTAACTGGCCTGAGAACATATTTGGTTTCTTGTTAGTCAACAAAGGTGTCTGCAAATGCCAAGAAGAAGGAAAGGCTTAAAGTTCAATCGCTATTGAATCAATGAATGTTTAAGAAGTGCTTGAAATTAATTGCCATCCTTTTGAGTCAGGTGAAAAACTTTTTATCATATTTGAGCTCCGCACCAAATGTGTATGTTGTTTTATGCTTGTTGTAAGTACCCTGTCATGATCAGCTTTAAAATGTTTGCTCTTGCTTTGGAATGTCTTCACTGCACTCGTCATTTATAGCCAATTTTATAGCTTCTACTTTCCATCGATCTTTTTTACCATATTGAGAAGAAAAATAATTTATATTTCGATTCATAGAAGTTGGTTCTTTTACATTTAAAGAAAAGCCTGATAGGATATTCAGAGAGCTATATCGAAATGGTCTTTGCATATATCAATTGAACGTATTTTTACTCAAAGGAACTATGTATATGTTAGTTAAGTCGAGAGAAACTATGAGCATAGGATTTACGTATCTGATGATTCCTGTTGCTTCATTTCATTTGCTTTTAGTTCCATTCAGCATGAATATGTAAAATTGATGCTGACTCTAGGGGTGGCTCATGTGGAAATTCTCGACTTGTACGCGCATCGGTATCTTATCAAACATTATAGCTCACTCTGGCGGTGATTGAAGCCATTGAAAATTATTTTTAAACGTTTGATTTACCAGAGATTCGAGTCTTAAATTTCATCCCAGGCCAATTAGAAGATGAGCAGATCTATGCATATGTATGTATCGCAGGCAAATAGCAAAACCAGGCATTTTATCAAATTCCTATACAACAAATTTTGAAAATTTACGAAAATTCGTATGTCTTCACGGAGAGCTATCGAATTTTCAATATTGTGAAAGGAGAAAATCATGAACCTACCAGCCTCTGTATTTTTGTTTTCAAAATGCTCTTCATATATTTTTCACTACCAAAATTTTAAAAAATATTGGCAGTGACAAAAAAAAAAAAAAAAAAAAAAGGGAATAAGACAGTAACCATAGAAGGATGCAAATTTTTGGAAGTACTTTCTATATCTACGAGGATGATTATAATTTTGTACAAACTTAGCAGAAGAGTCAGAATTTCAATCTGCGAGAATGTTTGACACTGTACCCATAGGCATTTGACAAAATGCCTGCTTTGATTATTTGCCTATGATACATACATATTTTTTGGAATATTGTAATCCCTCTAAAAAGTTGCTGAATATTTTGCTCAAGAGTTTTTTCCTAAAACGCACATACTATTGTCAAAAAACAAGAGAACGGTGAATTTGACCATAAAATTCTGGCATCTCTTTGTAGGATACATTTTTTTAATATAAAAATACAATTGTTCATCATAAATACTCACGTAGGTTGTTTTTTCTGACTTCTAGGGATTGATTCTGGCTTCGTTTCTGAAATAAGTACACTAAATTTCCCACCAGACAATTCTGTTCATTTCAAATTGAATTTTGACCCTCTGTGCTCTGCCCAGGACACCTATTTGTATGAAATTCTGAGGACATTGACGACTTAATTATTCAAAATAATTACGGCAGTCCCGGCCGAAGCGTCTAGCCATTTGCGGATCTAGCAATTTGGCAACACCGGGCTTCCTCAATTTAAACCTATGGAAATGTATCGATTATTGGAGGGGCCAGGAGCTCCGCCAAGAATCGATAATTTAGCATAGATTTAAACGGAGGAAATCAGGTGTTGCCAAATTGCTATATTCGCCAATGCGTCCAGCAATTAATGGGGGTGAATAGTCACTTACAGAAGAGACAATCGACTCTGGCCCGATTTCGTTTCAATTAAATACCTTAGAGTAACAAATAAGGATTTTTTACGCACAGAGCTACCTTTATTCGATCTCAGTTTTTTCCGGAAAAATTCCTTACGGTTAAAAAGAAAGACGTAACTTTGTTCTGAAAATGTCACTCTTTTCTATTTTCAATTTTTTCACAGTTACTTTAATATCCTGATGGTATTACTTCAGTGTGATCGAGATGACACTGAGCAAAACACTGTTGGTGGCTGAAAAATCGCCCCTTACTGGAATGGATAACATTTTGCATTAGCGAAATACTATTTTCGACTAATTCCATGAACAGCTTATGGGCCATTATTGATCATGTGTAGATTATTGCTTCTATGGATTAGCCAAAAATAGTGGCTCTTTAACGCAAAACGTAATCCACATAGAAGCCGGCGAGATTCCGTCCTCTGTATAGGACACCCTATAAATATTTTGTTTGCCCTTAAGAATCAGCGAGCTAATACTTTAAGCACCTGATACTTCATTATAAGTGTCCTTGGCCTGAGATAAATCTCACTTTAGGTGAGGAGATTCTACATTTGGTGCTGTCCAGACCAAACCACTTCAAAAAAAAAAAAAAAATCTCGGACTACATTGCATTTGGAGTGTGGTTGGAATTTGAAAACGCATACTGTTGGGGACCAATCTGGACGGTCAATTTAATAAATAAACTAAGTTACTAGGGAGTTCCAACGCATCAAGTGAACTTAAAGTTCATATCATCTATAGGAATTATCATTGAATTATACTGCAGAGCGATTAAGACGATTTATTCTTTGTGATCATGATTTTTGCCAGGTATGGTTGAAGTGGCGAGGCAACAGTTGTATCAAAGGAATACTAAGATTTTTATTTTTGGTGTCATTGCTCATTGATGATGATGATGATGATGAAGTCGAAAAGAAAAATATTCTAATGGGAGTAATGACAGCATAATCTAATAAACTCCTCCCCAGGTCGAGAAAATTGAAATGAGCAATAAGGTCCCTGCTTTGTAATTAGGTACTTTTACAAGTTACTTGCACGTAAGTCATGAAGATGTCTGTTTACGAGAGTTTTCGCAACTTTTCAGAATCTAAGTTCTCTAAATGTCAATAACTAGTCATCTTTCAAATTATATCTTAATTCCGCACCCTCGTATCTCGGTTTGCGACGTTGCAAACTTCCTGGTATAAATTTCTGTTTAAATGGAAAACTGCTTACTCCAAGACAATTCTTAGAAACAGCCATGATTTTTCCTTTCGATGCGAAGAAAAGTTTGCGAAAATGTCAAGGAATTATACCGATTTGCTCCCTTTAAAAAAAACAAATATAGGAGCGGAGATTTTGAAACACCGCAAACGAGATACGTGGTTGCAGAATTTTACCTTCTACGTATCTTTCATAAGCACGTAGATTCTTTTCTCTTAAAGTCGTCTAAATGAAGTTGGAGATTACTGAATCCAATTAAACTGCTATAGCATGCATTGCCTTCTTGTTTTGAAATGAAACTTATTTGAGAAAATAGCGTGCCTTAATTTTGAGATGAGGGAAAACAACTGAAGGTGAGGTAATAAAAAAATTCAGGGATAGATTTCTTGAGTTTCAATATAAAAATGTATCATTTTTTATTTCAAATAAAAAATTATGAATATCTGAATATGCTCTTAAGTAAATAAAATTTATCACATTATACAATTTTTTTTGGTCTGAAAGTAGATCTTGTGAATTGATAGTGAACAAATGAAATAAGGTTTTTTGGACTCTGATCAATCTACCGATCATTCTCATTGGCTGAACTGGATCCTTACTCTAAAACTGAAACCTAACAACATGTGCACCTAAAATTAGAAATAAATAAATTATATTAAAATAAATCTATAATATATTACATTATTTTGAGGTACCAAACATTACCACCTTATTTTGTTCCTTATCTATAATACACTGAAGTATAATTAGCGACTAAATAAAAATTAAATGAACTTATATATACTTCAAATATTACAAGATATATGTACAACTAAATCAGGAGTAAGATGCTACAGGGTCTTTATCTTTTTAACAGCGAACAAGACATTTTGCAAGTAGCTAATTCGTAAATTTAACAGCTATGATTTTTTCCTGAGACTGTGAATAACATAATTTTGTAACGTTATATAGAAAGAACTTTGGGTCTACAAATGAAAAGGATTTGGAATGGCAGACATAGTTTAGAATGTCCGAACCATTCCTACACTTGGCAGTGCATGAGCTGGCTTATCAGTTAAAAGCTGTAATTACTTTAAAAAAAAGGAGAAATAAATGGAGTTTTAGTGTTTACAAATATCATAATTTTCTTGAAAGAACTGCAAATTTTTCGTTTCTGATGGAGAAAAATCGCAGTAAGATTAAACAAGAACCTTTGATTGCGGTCAACTAAAGTGGAATATATTTGAGAGGAAAATGAATTCTCATTCAAAAAAACTACAGGCGTCATCGGATAATAGAGAGGACGTGCTTTCTGTGTAATAATTCTTCAATTAAATTAATGAGCCTGCATTAAAATAGTTACTTAATTAGCGAAAATAAATAGAAAAAGGCGAGTTTGTCCCTTTCTGTGATGAAAACGTAATTTACGGACTTCACAAAATCTTTAATGATGATTAGTTTTTAAAATTATGCAATTGATAACTCCGAGTCAAAATAAATTCACTATAATACAGAAAATTTGCTTCCTAAATTTTGAGATCTACTTAAACAATGTTAACTAATGAATATGTCTACATAAAAATTATATTTAACAGTAATTACATGAAGTGAGTTCATTTTTCGAGACTCGCCAAAACGTGGCTCAATGATATTGGTATAGATGTACTATATGTTCAAAATGATTTTCTAGCTCAAGCCAAATCCATGAACGGATGAGGATTTCAAAAGCTTAATGTTTTAAAAATCTTGCTGAAATAATTAAGGACACTATTGGCTAGTGAGGATGTCATTCAAGCTCAATTCAACAATTAATAAGTTGAGGTAAAAAATTGAAGATAAATAATTCATTCGATGGCAGAATATGTAATACGTCAGCCTTCACAGATTTTACCGCAAATCTCTTAATACTTCAATATTTTAACATAGCACCCATTGTTTTTCAGTTGTATGCCCTTCACTCGCTGACTTGAAAGAAATTTAAAGATTACCTTAGAGATAGTCACCCTGTGATTTAGCTCAGAAAATGATCTTACACGAACTGAATGTTAAAAATGAAAACCGAGTGCCGATGTTTATCCTGTGAATTGGACGTATTTATGACAAACGGAACTATGTGCATTAAGACATGAACCCTGAGACCCATACAAATATATGCATAACAGGGCTCACGTCATAATGCACACAGTTCCGTTTGACAGAAATACCTCCAATTCAAATTAGCTACTTTTCAAACGAAACTAGTAAAAATATTACCAAACAACTCAAATGTTGGCAATGCGAGTCAGCTTAGCAGAGTGTTCAGGTACCGTAGTAGGAAAGGATAGTCAACAATATGTTCAAGCAAATATTAACTCCACTAAGTAACAGAACTTGGAAGGAAAAAAATATAATAAAATGTACACGTACAATACAGACACAAGTAAACATTAGTAACTCAAACATACTTAAATACAATTGAACTCGTAGAGTTCTTAACACCGCGCCGTTGCGCCCATGAATGGCGGATTGACATTAAGGAGGAACAAAGTTTCTTTGGTGAATACTGAGAAAAATGGAGGTTTAAGGAGGAGATGCAGATCATGTTTTGAGGAGCTACCTACGCATTCTCGTTTTATATACTACAATAATAGCTGTAAAAAAGCACTCTTTGTTGACAAGATTAGCATTCTTAGCATGATAAATACGTTGCGAGTTTAAGAAGCAAGAGTTTTTGGAGACATCTGGATCGACTTGACGAATTCACGCTCAAATCGTAAAAACCAAAAAGTAAAAGTAAGAATAATACAATACCTTTGTAAACATAAGTAGAGATATATTGGGTATTCAAAATCAGAATCTTCAGAAAGTCTTGTCATAATTCTACTAAATGGGCACCAGAAAAAATTATAAGCAACAATATTCAGAAGTAGGGAAAAAAAATTAGAATGCCATATTTTTACATGAAATTTCGTGAGCGGATTGCAAAGTAACCTTAAAAGTTTCATTTTGTCCATGATAAAAATTGATGTCTGATGCTGACAGTGCATAATTCTGTTTAACAAAAATGCAAATAAATGATATCTTCAGTTTCAATTTTTAAAAGCTGATACACGTTGTACCGTTCACTCTTTTCCTGACGGAAAAAATGATTCTTGTAGATCAGATATAACTTTGACGTGAAAGGTAGATGATTAGATGCGGAATGCATTAGCTCCCTCAAATCATGCGCCCACTATCCCGTAATTCCTTAACCTCTCGTATCATTTCAAGATAATTGAAATGAAATTTGAATTGAGGGACCCTTATTTTTTACGTTGGAGACAGGATTTCACGTTCCCAATACAACAGTGCAGGAGCGCCAACATAACTTAATCAAATATTTTTCTATACAATAAATTGTGAGTCTCTCAGTCGCCCTGGCGTTCATAAGTTGAGAGGAGCACAGGACCGACCATGATGAAAAATGAGCCAATAATAAGAGATCCATGGACTCTTTTTTAACGTAGATTAAAATACAATAGTGTTTTAGGCACTTTTACAGGTAAGCCAGTGAATCTCTGAATTTTACAATCTGATAATTTTAACACATCCTTGACGTGACTGTAGTAAAAAGTGGCGTAAACATGGAATTTACATAATTTTTTTTTTAAAAATAATACTCCCTTGTTGAGAGGAAGAAGAACGGATGAAAAATTTGCGTTCAGATACGTATGGTGGCAGCAAACAAATTACAGTGATTTTGCTCTGGTTATAGTGTGTATAAAACAACACATTTTGATACAGTTTGTAAAAAACAAGAGGTTGCGATCAAAAGATCCTTAACGGGCTCATAATCAAGAATCAAAAGCAGATTACATTTAAAGGTGGTCATCTTACAAGATAAAGCCTCGCAAAAATCAAACAAATAATTGCAACATAAAATTGGCTGTATACATTTCAATTAGGTAATTTTTCTAGAGCATACGTCAAATTCATTGAAAAAATAGTCTTCAATTCCTCTTTTGAAGGAAAAATCAATTACGATTATTTTTTCTTAGCCATATAAAAAAGATCTGAACAATGAATAAAAAGAGAGAGAAACATTGGGAAGAATCTTGAGGACTGTGATCCTTAGGTGTCATCTTTTCTTATGTATAATTGAAAAATAAGATAAATTATGTTGACGCGCTCAGCAGTTGGAAAAAATTAGAAGTAAAAGTCCTGAAGTCCCTGCAGAGTTCCCAAAAGGTGCCGTTTATCCTCCACAGGCTCTGGAGCTCAATCCGCGGGGGCCTGCACGCAGCAATAAAACACAACAATAACAACAACAACTAAGACCACAGCGCCTACTAGTCTCTGCCTATCCTCTTGTGGATCTGCGCATGTTTGATGAGATGCGCCTTCTGCCGGAAGGCCTTGCCGCAGACATCACACCTGAACGGCTTCTCGCCGGTATGCGTCCGGAGGTGGACCTTGATGTTGGACTTGTTGAGGAATCCGCGATTGCAGATATTGCACCTGTGGACGGGCTTCTCCTTTCCACCGAGACTAGAGGGGTCGTAGACGATCGTGCTCGAGGGCGGCACGGGCTTCTTCGTCCGCTGACGAGGCTTCTTGTTGGGCGTGGGTGTCGTCGTGTGGAGGATCATCTCCGGGGAGGGGCGCGTGGAACTGTGAACTTGATTGTACGGCCGGGCCAGGTCCGACGTCGAGACGACGTGCTGCGGACTGTGCGCGATGTACTGCGTCGACGAGGAGGGCGAGGTGCACTCCGGCACGAGACTATAGGAGATCTCCGACTTGGGCGGCCCGTTCTGGAGGCGGCTCTGCAAGAGCGGCATGTGCGGGAACGTGCTCGAGGCGTTCTCGCGCTTGACCGGGAAGTGGATGACGGGCGTCGAGGAGATGCTGAACTGACTGTTGGCGGCCACGAAGTCGGACAGAGACTCGTTGGAGCTGAGGACGGACATGTGCCCGTTCTTCGAGGTGGAGGCCGAGTTCTCGCAGGCGCCCTCGATCCAGGCGTCCAGGTCCATCCACGAGTCGCGGGAGTTGTCCCCGTTGTTGTTGTTGCCATTGACGGTGGTGTCGGCGATGGCCGAGCCGATGATGGCGGCGATGTCTTCCATGTCCGGGGCGTTGAGGATGGAGGCGTAGTCCGGGATCTCCGGCTTGATGTCCATGCAGTCCATCGTCGAGCTGGTGACGACCGCGTTGTTATCGTAGTACATGTTCTGGTTCGTTGTTTCCGAGGTGTTGTTGTTGGTCTCGATCCGAGGCCCGGGCTCGGGTCGCCCGATGGCGCCGAAGTGCTGGCCGGAGATGCCATTGATCTGGAGGTTGGCCGTGTAGTGGCCGAACGGTGGCAGGGGTTTCAGCTCGGCCAGGTTGTTGTTCTGCTCGTTGGACTCCGGTTGGAGCAGGAGCTCCAGCTCGTCGATCCCTTTCGACTCGGGTTCCTCCTCCGAGTCATCGCCGAGGAAGTTCTTCGGGTTAGAGTCTACGATGAAGTGATCCGTGCTCCAGCAGTTGCTCAGCAGGAGGGAGTCGACAGGCATGCCCAGTACTTCCGAGTCACCGCCGGAACTGCTTCCGTATTTCATTTTAGGCCCGGATGCAGAGGAGTTCGCTACGGTGCCCGTAGTGGTCAGTGCTTTGTTGCTCAGTCCTTCGCTGCTGCTATCGCCCGGCGGTGCTCTTTGAGGACTTAACCACGGTGGATCCAGAATTCGCCTTGGGGCACGCTCAGGCTCACCACACTCTGCTACCGTGATGCGGACCTCTCGCTGTGTCTCGTGAGCACGGGTTCCGGTTGATTTCGATCAGCTTGCGCCCTCTGTCGGCATGCCGGGCGCAGGTGAAGGTTGTCAGCCCGCTTCTTGTACAGTAAGTGTCATTGTCTTTGATGCTTTGCCAGTTTTTTCTTGAACTTGAGATTCTTGAAGTGCTTGACGATAAGGTTGGTAGCGTCGCGCCGTTGTTGCTCGGACCTCAGTGGCAACCCCGTGACTTCCATTGCTCTGAAAAATCAAGCAGAATCAAACCCAAGAATTCGGTTCGAGATTTTGAAATTTTTTGGGTCAAAACTTACAGACTATGTACATCCCACGACCGATGCCAGATTGGGTAACTACCAGGTGACGTCTTCGAAAGCGAAGAACTCATCGCCAGAATGTTATCGGTTGAACTCTTCGACCGAAACAGCTCTACGACGACAGTTGCCTTCCGACGCACTTTACGGACGCATCCGACACTTCCGCCGATTCAGGGATCTTACCAAGCCTTGACGACCATCGACCAACTTCTATCATTATCATGAGATCCAAAAAGAACGGAAATTAACGATGCAAGGATTTTGATGACTCCGCGCACGATTTATGTAAAAAAAAGGGCATCCTTTCGTCACGTCGAATGCCCCACCGAAATTCTTCCGAGCTGAATAAGAAAATGCCCATAATAAGAAGGAATTGTCAGAAAAGCGGCGAAGAAAGAGAAGTAACAGGAACAGTTTGTTTGAATAAATAACATGACAATATTTCTGCAATCTAGAGAGTCATTCCTAGTTACACGGACTCGTTGCACTAATCAAGCTGTATTTAATTACGAATGCTGCATATTATGGAACATTGTACAAGATGGTCTGCGTTATCAAGAAAAAATCTCAAATTCTCATGAGGGGCCGTTCAAGTATTACGTAACGCACTCCGATTTTTAACCCCCCCCCCTTTGTAATGCAGCCAGCCCGGCACCGTCCTTTTAAAATTACGTAACGATGGCCTGCCCTCCCCCCTAATTAAATAAAAAAAATCAAGAAAATTCTGAGCAAACTGCTTGAAAATTTCGGTTTTTTTAAAAGACATTTTGCTGAAATATGACGGGAAGTGATCGAAAAAGATGCAAAAATACATGACGAATAGATTTGCTTTATTCATTTTACCGGAAACGTGGACAATTTTGAATAAGTTAACTACTGCACGTTTTTTTCAAAGTTTTTTTCCCGCACGGCTAGGATTAATTAAGTAACGCTGAGCTTGACCCAACTCCCCTTTGTAACGCACCGTAAGCCTGGCTCAACCCCCCCCCCTTCTCCCCTAAGTGCGTTAGGTATTACTTGAACCGCTCCTAAGAGCCTCAGAAAAATTAAATCAGAATATTTATCTAGGAAGCATCAAGTTACAATTTTTAAATCGAAACAAGCGGGACTGCATACGTTTTTGTCCGCACGAAGTTTTTCAGGCGTATGTTACAGCGAGACCGAAAAAATTAAAAAATTCACTATAAAAAAGGAACATGTACCGACACACGAAAAATAACTCTTTGCCAAGTGTAATACTTATCCGAGTTTAGAAAGATCTTGGCTTTTCAATTTTTTTGGGGAGGGGGATTTTTTTTTTCTTTTTCTGTATGACTCTTGTTGAAGACATATGCAGTCCGTAAAATGAAAATTGTAAGTATGCTGAAATGTTATCAAAAGACGTGCAGAAACATCGACATTCAATCCTTTTTTTTAAACATTTTTTATTTTAATTTTTAAAGATGTATTAAAAGCTGTTCATTCTGATAAAATATTTTCGAAATCGATTAATCGAGGCACAGAATGGACACCAGAATATAACGACAACGCCAAATGTGCTTTTTTATGTACATAATAATTACGGCCGAGATTTTTTTTAACCATACTAAGTGTGCACGCTGAGTAGACACAGACGTAGATAAGACGTATATGTTACCCAAAGCTGGTATTGCTTTTTCTTTCGGTTCGGAGAATATGGAAGGAAACAAATAGTTTAGAGGAAGAGTCACAAGTACCAAGCTCCGAAACAACATATCTCGGTGTACCTGGATCAGAGAGCGTATATTTTTATTCAGTAAAATGAAGGCTGTTTTCCCAATCTGGCATAAGTCAATATTTCAACCATTCTCAGAACGCTGATGATGTTTGGAGGGAAATAATGTGCACTATTAAGCACAGAAAATAAAATTGCGGATATAAAATAATGGTAAAATTATGATAGTGTTAGCTTCTTCAAATAGTCATTAATGAAAATAAAAGATAGAGCGCCTGGAAACGTTCAAAAACGCAGGTTTCTCTCTCGAATTTTAGTGGAGAGCTATGCATCTTATATAAAACTACATGAATTTTTCCCCCGTCAAATATTTCCTTAAAACTCCCCCCCCCCCTCTGAATATATTGCTTGGCTTATGCAACCGTCTATTTTCCCTCCAAAAATTATCGGCGCAACGAGTAAAAACCAAGAGGCATGCAAAATATATACACATTACACATGAGACACATAAAAGATTTGGAAGAGAATCACACACATCAATATAAATCGCTCGATAAAGAAGATAGGAAGAAACAAGGGATTCTGTTTTGTTTCCAGTCAGAGTTTTGCTTCGTCTGATCGCGAAACCCAATGGGTCTGCAGCACGCATGAGAGACCTCCAAATATATGAGTACTCTGAACAAGTAACATTTCGCGGAAGTTTAATAATGCACATCAGAAATGTCTAAAATCCATTCCTAAACGCCCAATTTGCGTAGTCCGAATCACGTTTCTTTGAATTTAACGCGCCTTTCAGTACTCATTGTTAGTCGATCACCAGCGATCAGCTTTACCGTGAGAGGGATATGAGAAAAATTTACTGAAAATTCCGCTAACTGTTTTTTTCTCGAGTATGAGTTAAATTATTTTCGAGTGTCCGTTGCCTCCTTATTTCTTGATACGCAAAACGAAACCTACAAGTCATTCAGAGTCATACGTAAAAAAGATGCGTAATAGTTTGCGAGGTTCTTTGCTTAATAAACGACTAAAACTGAGATATTTGTCTCCTTATAACTCCAGCATTCAGTATAATACGGAAGGATTAACTGTCCTGCGGTTCGATTGTGGAATCGTTATCGAATAATCCTGATCGATAAATCCCTACCTCAGCAATGCTTTTTATCGATCAAGGTCCTTCGATATCGCTACAACAACCGAGCCGCAGAGAGAGACTTAAACGCGCGACTAGAAAGAAAAGCCACATAAATTACGGCATTGATCTCACTATTAACAAAAAAGGTATTTTCATTAACAGAATTTTGATTCTCCAAAATCTTAGCAACATTTAGGTGATTCGATGGACGCCATATTTTGTGTCAGAACAAGCGATATATTCTACGATTGGTTCCATTCCCCCAGCTTCTCGTCATTTATCTCCAATTTTGAGATCGCAATTCACCGATTTTGACATAAAAAAATTCTAGGTGAAAAAGACGTGGTTTTTACAGAAAAAACATCGAATTCTAGTGCAGTTTCGATATCAGTATCGAATCTGATATTTTCCCTCCAAAGAACCACGTCTTTTTCACGTTGAATTTTTTTGTCAATATTGTTAAGTGAATGCTTTCGTCTACTGACAACAGAATTGCGATCTCAAAATTAGAGAAATTAATCGATGCGATGTATCGCATGTCGTTCTGACACAACATATGGCGTCCATTGAATCACCTTCAAAACCAAAAAAAAAAGATTCTTCGTCGCTAATTATTGAATTTTAAGGGCAATTTCACACAAGAATATGCACTGAACTTTAATTAAGCGTGCAATTACGCCAAAAAATAGAGCAAATGAAAATATATTTCTCTTAAAAATGTGAATATGCAATTCATGTTAATCTAGAAAAAAAAATAGTGTATTTCCTTCGGAAAATACACTAAAATTAAGTCATCTCCCCGAGGATGTTTTATAACGACAAACAGTTGCAGGAACGCATAACTCGTTTCCGGCAGTGGCGCGTGGCGTGATTTGCAATATATCGATTGATCGGCCATTTAAACCTATGGAAAAATGTCGATTAACAGGGTGTTCGTCGCGAACACCTTAACAATCGATTATTTACCACAGCTTCAAATGGGGAAAGATCGCAAAGCACGCCACGCCATTGGTTTCCGGGGATTCTGAATCACCGCTCCTGTTGTACACTACTAGAGGAGATCAAACCAAAGCTTTAGCTCGAAATTTGACAAAAAGATGTTAAACTGTGAAAAAAAATGAGAGACGGTTTCAAGAAATCACATCGATTGTGTTGCAATTTTAAAAATCACGTAGAACAAGAACGCTTTAATGTGAACGCTCAACATTTATGTGTAAACAAATGTAAAAAGGAAAATACGCGAAGCCTTAATAAGGTTAAGAGGGTGCATCGAAGCAGTAAAGAACAAACCGCCTGACAGAGTAAAATGTCTATTTTTGCTTTCGTTGTTAGAAAAAATATTGGGACGTAATGCATTTTATGAGATGAGAGGTAAACCCAGCATTATACGTATTACTCAATTTCCCCCTTAAAAATATAAGTGACAGACAAAGGAATAAGACATGATGATAAATTTAAGAACTTGGAAGTGCAGATTCTTCATGCTCCAACCCAGTTTTATGTTTTCCTTGATCAAACACCGGATAATGCAAATTAAACATTGCGGGGCGGGATAAACATGTCGAATAGAAAATCTAAAAGACGGTCTAGACTGCCGGTACTAGACATGAAGCCAAATAGATCATCAGAAAAAAAGGACGCTCCAATAAAATCGGTGGACCTAGCTCAGATGTGTGAGGAGTCAACAATAAAACGTACGTGCAGCACAAATAGGCAACATTGCATTGGAGTGGACAGATTCTAGTTACATCATTGCCACTGTCAATGAATGTAGACATCCCAATTAAAGGGTCGTCAATCATGGGATTTTCCCTTAAAGTGATGCGTCTGCTCACAACGCCGCGTTGTCGCGCCCAGGGGTGTCCCAAAATCCACACACGCATTGCGATTCCTTCTCATGCGTTCGTACATGGCAAATGATATGAGAGCTCGAAAAAGTTAAATTCGATATCACTTTGAAAAAAGAAGAGGATATACGGCTGCTCTTTAGCTCTTTGCACGATTTATTCTTAAATTTGCACTTTTGCCATTTTAAATTTCAAATTTTCGGTAGGTTTTCCACGAAAATTTGAAGTGATGGTCGATGGATCGATTGCTAAAGAATGTCGTACTTAAAAATATTTTTCAAAATCTCTAGATAAAGTTAAAGTAACTGGCTCTAATTGAATCGGGACGTGCGAAAACCACTAATGTCCATCTTTCCAGTCTTCAGTTTTTTTGAGTTTATAATTCTTTTGAAGAGTTGATCCAACCATAAAAGTGATGAAAGGAATCGTTTTGGGATTAAGGCAACTCAGAGATGAGCATTAACGACACTTTCGTGCTTGCATCCATCGCTCCGAAAAGTATTATCAACTAAAAAAAACCGAAGAATGGAAAAATGGACACAAGCGGTTTTCGCACGAAAGCTGAAAACTGCATTTTCGAAAACATTTTTGAGGCTTTTAAAAGTGTTTTTCCTTGAGAGCGCGCAGAAATTATTAATCTAGCGACTGACATTAAGGCTTTCCTAAAATTAAAAGTAAAATTTGCTTAATCTACGTAATTTTTTTTTTTTATAAATTGATCAAGAAACACAGATTTAAAAACCCCGGATCGGACGTAATTTCTTCTTAATCTTGATCAATCCCGATACTACATCTTTAAAATCATACATGATATTTGCAATTTTCACGTTATGGCTCTTCATTGAAGGTAAATATAAATTATTTAAACTATAGCTATTGACAGAGCACTAAGTTTGGTAGTTTTTATCATTGAGGTACAAGTTGGTAAGAATGCAAAAATCTACCCAACGAGTGAGGGATGACCAGAAAATTCCGAGCAGGAGGCTATTTGCTAATTTTGCGACGGCTAAATGTCGTAATCGAAGGACTCGTGAGTGAATTTTTCTTAATTTTTGAGGAAGACGCGTATGAATATGAAAAATTACATGGGAGATAATGAAACAATTCGACTTTTTAACATATTATGAGCCGAAGAGCCCCTTTGTCGATTTCGATTCCATGTAAGATTGACTAGATTTTCTCAATAATGTCATTTAACTCTTAAAAATCTGCTGTACTTTTGCTTATCAAGTGGAATTTACCCGAATTTGATTAAAAAACTATTGAGACCCCGTTTAGGCTCGATGAACAGATAATGGCGAGATAGGACCAGGTTCTAGATAAAAAAATCAGTACAGTTATCTCATTGCAAATAAATGTTAAATCAACAGTGAGTATCCACCGACATCAGTGATGGATGCGTTCATCAATAAATCGCGTATGAGAAAAACTCGCCATAGGATGGGATGTGCGTAAAGTGATAAGAACTCGAGTCCTTAATGCTTTTCAAAAATCAGCTCTAGTTTCAGATCTCAGATTTTTGGAAGGGCTTTTACTTTAGATTCGGAAGAAAAAGTTATACTGAGTACTTTTGGTGCTGAAGAATTTACCCCCAAATGCAGATTAACACAGTCAGCCAATTTTGTCGTACTCATCAGTGCTTCATTGAGAAAGCTGTGATTTACAATTTTGTAATTTTAACTAGGTTCAAAAACTATATTAGATAATAAATTTCAAGAGTAAATAGAGCAATTTGCTTTTAGCATGGGAGGTCATTCAAGTTTGAGAAAATGAACGCAAGTCCCTAATCGCATTGGCATTACATCCTACTACTATATTACATTTACCATGGCAAGTGTTGCAACAAGAAGAAGTAATTGCGAAAAAAACTGAGATTCATTATATCGCGCGATATTCTGGATATGAGGGTCTAGGTAGAACGCCTACAAAAAACCGGTAGAGACAAATTATTAAAAAAAAAAAACTCACCATCTAAACAAAACATTTTGCCGATGCAAGTAATCCAATTCAGCAAAAAGGTAATCCAAGGTAAATCTTCCAATAATCCAAGTAAATATAAATAGATATCCGTATGTTTGCGGGATAGACACAACAATTTAACTACAGATTATGCAGTTTCCGTGAGAACTGCACAGATTTTTCGAGAACAGAGGCACTAGAGAATTATAAGTTGTAAAAATAGTTTATTTCAACGCAAAGTCAACTACTCCGAGCTTGGAGTTTGATCTTGTAGAACACTTATTACAGCGAAAGAATGGCACTCGAAACTGAAAGTTCAACTAATCGAGAAAAATTCGGCTGTACAATATACCACCACAAAATAACTACAAAATTGCCACCGTAGACGATCATAAAAATAGCGCACGCAGGTCCGAAACGAAAACGAACACTATCGCGCAGATAACGAGTCTCCGAAAGGACTCTTCGAAAAGTCACTGGACGAAGAGGTTAAAGGACGCACAAACGATGATAAGAAGAGAACCAACTTAAAAGGACGCAACCGTGTGATATCTGACCAGGGTCAATCGCAGAATGAGAATACGAGGGCTCGGCCGTGTAGCGTTTGGACTGCGCGACCTGACCTTTGCGCCGCCGACCAATCACAGCGCAGGAAGGAGCGCCGTGGTAGGGGGTGGAAAATTCGGGCCGGCAGGGGATGCTCGAGGCGGGGGTGCGTTGAGTAACCTTTGAAACAGCTCGCACCTTACCCCTCCTATCTTATCCACGATTGTTTTCGAGTGCAATCGGTTCAACACCCGTTTGCTTTATTTTCAAGTCTAATGTAATCGAAGTGGTGACAGTTCATGAATTAGCGAATAGTCACGTAATTCCAGTCACGGGGGTCAAAATCTCAGATAAGGAAAAAGCGAGTCTTATGGCTGCTAAGCGCCATGGACATGGAAATGTCGAATTTTGACTGATTGTTGAATCGAGCCAATCGGAATCTGCAGCGACGACGTTGCAAAGTAAAGTTGATAAATAATCATAATTTTATGAAATAGTCACTGATACACTATCGTGCTAAGGAAGAACGCCGTATGAACATTCGAGAGTTCCCACTGTTCCTTTGAATAAATGCTTATTTTTGCGGGAAGCTATGAATATTTTTCCTTGAAATTTTTAGGAACTTCAGGTGAAATTGCGAACGAAATTATTTGAAAAATTGGGAGGAAAATAACCATAACTTTACGGGGAAATTCGTGTTTTATCAAAGGAAATTTGGCAATTCAAAAGGCTAAGTTCAAAATAGCCTTAGTGAATTTATCACGGGCCTCTCCCATCTGAAATCCACGGGGAAAAATTCAAAAGTCTCCATATTTCGGAAACCAAAATATTGAAACTATTGAAACATGTTTCGTAATGCTGACTTTGCGAACAGGTAGCATTGACCGGTGGGCAATTGATTCTTAAAATGAAACATTCACCGAAGAAAAATTTGCTGAGCTCGAGCATGATGATCCTTGAATTTGCCGCCAAGAATTTTTTTATCTTGACTTAAGCTGAATTTTTCTTAATACAAGGAAGAAAAGGCTTGGGTTAAGCAAAAAAGTAGTTTATATTAAGTAGCAAAATTCTCGATTTAAGAAAAAATACATATCGGTGGCAACCTTAAGATTTTTTTTTCAGTGTTTGCTTTTTTACAGCAAATTCAGATGTTTTTGAAAAGGAGAGCGTCCAGATTCACTGCTGCCCCCCTAACTGGCCATGGGATGGGTAATAGATGGATTACGTCACGTAGCCGCAAGGAACTTGGAGGAGCTCAGATCCGGGCTCAAGCAGGTTCACTTTCAGTCGGTCACTCCCACTTAATGTGTCTAATAACTCAAAAATGCCCGATGATGAGTAGCATGTACCGTTATCAGGTGCAGTCGTTGCCGTATTGGTAATCACTCATGTTTCAGGCTCGCCAGATTTCAAGACAAATGGTTGTTAGTGCACACCGATAGTTTAAACAAGTAAGGATCTTCTCAACTAATTGACAGCGTTGCACTTAGTCTCAATGTTGCCATTCATCTCGAAAATCTGTCGAATAACTTACAACACATTTTTTCAACGAAAAATGTTTGGTCTGTGCTGAAACTGTCTTGTACAAAGCAACTTACAATTATTTTGAGTCTGTTACCACCGTTTGACAGATTTTTGACTTCTACAAGGCGGATCAAACCCTTGTAAATTTGAATAATCGAAGGAAAAATTGATCTCTCTGGGATTTGGGTCCAGGCGAAATTGCGACTCAGTTCAAGTAGCTGTTAGCTGACAAGTAGATCGGCAAGGTTATCAAGCTGTAGCGATGAGTGAAGAATCTGTGATAAGCAGTGGCGTGGCGTGCTTTGTGATATATCAATTGATCTGCCATTTAAACCTATAGAAAAGGATCGATAAAGAGGGTATTCGCAACGAACACCTTAGTAATCGATTCTTCACCATTGCTTTAAATGGGGAAATATCGATAATCGATCATTCACGTCTCGTCACTGATGATAAGCCTGCAAGAATTCTTATATCGTTGAAGTTAGCCCTGCTATGAAGAAAAGAGGTCACTCAAAATGAACCGATTTTGACAAAATTACAGAGTGGATTGCAATTTGACAATGTAGGCATTTGCTTACGCGACGAATGGATCATGAATAACAGGAATGCATTAATATTAGCCATGTGAGACTAGATTAAAGTCACAGAAGTGATTCAGGACAAATCCCATCATTAATTACTTAAGGCAAATATGTATACGATCATCAGATAGAGAATGTTTCAGACTTGTGTCAGCTGCAATTATATGTTAAGAGCGAGAAAATGATCCTCTATCACACGGTGAGGATGCGTAGTTGTCATACAAAACCACCGTGCACGATGTTCATTTTTATAAAAGCAATATCCAATTATTCTTTGGACCACGACACAATTTTTTTTCACCTTAGTCATTCTGAGTGATTTTAAAGGAGGCGTGAAAAAGCTCATTTCTCTCCATTCAACTACTCATTACAGACATTTTCGTGCCCTAAAACAGTGAGAAAAAGTCACAAAAGATATTTTTTTTCAAGGATTAAATAAAAGACACGATTGGAGTGTGGTCCATATGTGATTTGTCAGTTAGTCAGGCACGTGAAGTAATTTTAAATTGAAATTTTTATCATGAGGGATAAAAGCAGTCAGAAAATACGTTTGTCTATTACTGACCAACACCGGTCAGCAAAATGTTTCAGTTGGTCAATATACATTGTATGTCAGATTTGCTTTCGTTTTTGATTCACAAGCATTTCAGTACCTGTTACTGTTGAGAATGAGTGTACCATTTTAATGTGTATTTTTTAGTGTTTAGAAAATCTTAATTTTGAGAGGAATTCGGCAACTTGACGTTTGTTCTACTCTTTTTACCTTAGAAGAGTCCACTCTTTTCATTCCTATTGTGTTGCCGGCGTTGTTTGTTTGCAGTGCTGGCGACACGTGCATAATAGTTTGGGGTCGTAAATCATAGTGAACTAAAGAATACGTTGTCCTCATTCTTGCCAAAATATTGCAAATGACTCGTTGTCGGTAGTGTTTCCGCAAGGAGGATCCCTAGAAACTAGACTATACCCTAGAATTTAGCTAAAAGAGCCAACATCATCGCTGTTACTCAAGTAACATTAACGCTTTTACATACAGTTACATCTTGCACTTTCACGTGCATAACGACAGAAAAACTGCAGGGACGCGTAGTACCTCGGTTTGCGACGTTGCAGATTTACCTCATTTAATTAATGGGAAAATGCTTTACAACATTTTTTGGAAACTTTCCTAATTTGTCTTCTCCGTCCGAAGAGAACTCAGTGAAAATTTCAAGCAGTTGCAAAATCCTCCTTTCATGGAATAAATTAGGAGTGGATATTTTGAAACATTGCAAATGAGGTTCGCATTCTTGCAGGTTCACCGTTGATAAAATTTCAAAATTCGTTTCCATTCTTATCTTCATTAATGAAATAACATAGCTGAACACCCAAATTTTTATTTTCGGTGTGTCAACGTCTTATCCGCGTGGTACTCTAAGAACTGGAAATACTAATGCCCAAAGTCCCGGAAAAACTCGGTAATTTGGCCTCATAAATTCAATTGTCTTCAATAAGGGCGGAAAATCCCGGTGCGGATCCGTTAACTCATCTTGTCGAAGAGACACAAGTTGTCTGATTGCTGCAGTATTCTGGAGTCTGGAGTCTACGGATAATATAGATATCGAGGGCGTAAGTCTGCAATCACATATCTCGTTCGCGGTGTCTGAAAATATCCGCATCGATGTTATTTTTTTTAAAGTAGAACAAATTGACATCCTTCCTTGAAGTTTTTGCAGAATTTTCTTCGCACGGATAAGAAAAATCGCGGCAGTTTATAAGAATTGCCGTTGAGTAGTTTTCCGTTTCAAAAATAAAGTTTGACAGGAAGTCTGCGATGTCGCAAATCAAGTTGTGTGATTGCCGACTTGCACCGTCGATATGGATACTATCCCATCACGCCATAAAATACGGCTTCGGATTGTCTCTCCCCTGAAAATTATAATAAATTATGGCTCATAGGTAGAGGAAGTTCACGAAGAACAAGTACCTTGACTCCATTCTAGTTTTTTAATTTTTTTCGCGATGAAGAGTGCTCTCCTCTGAGAAAATCTGATTACTCCTATGCTCTATTATTCAGTATGAGTTTCCAAATTGTGTAATGAAGTGATGCTAAAAATTCAAATTATTTAAAAAGAAATGAGTGTCCACTATCTAATTACGAAAATGTAGCCCACGACGCGATTTCGTTCGTTCGTGCTATAGATGTTCTGACACCTCTTACTTTCTTACCCATGCGTTTGAATCTCTTCAGTCGAGGGACGCACTCAACTTGGATCCTAACACTTGTGTGTATTCTAATGATCTATAAAGTAGTTATATGTCACGTTTCATTAAAGTATCATGTTGTCGACTGATTCCTATAATTTGTACTTTGCAGTGAAGTTGAACTTCTAATTTTTTGCTTCGTGAAAGTTCTGATGCTAGTTTTTATGAGTAGTCTTGGAGGCTATGGACCCATCTTCCTTTTGAGAGGATTCGGAGGTTGCATTTATAGGGTAATTTAAGTTAAAGTACTTTACTTACTTTTAAAGAACGTTACTTAAGTACTTTAAATTGTTAAAGTCTTTAACAATTTAAATAAAAAGTTTAATGGTTGGATCTAATACTCAAAGGGTTACAGGGAGATCCTCTGAAATCCATACCCATTCAGGGCAAGGGGTTTAGGTTTTTCTTTAATTTATTTGAGTGTTCAGCCGGACCGGAACTGTCATTGTCTCATTAAATTACCTTCTGAATTCTGGACACTGAAATTTTGTGACAAAATACCTCTAATCCCTCTCCCTGAAAAATAAAAACGCTTCTCGTGGAGATGATGCACCTTCATAATTAAAACAATTCGTATACTGCCTTCCATTACTTTGGAAAAACGCCGTATTTTTTCCCCACAAAATATTTCTGTTTAAAGGCGTTGTAAATGTTAATTATTGAAATTTTCAGATACTTTATTCCAGGTTTCGAACTAAAATCACATCAAAATTGAAAGACAAACAATTCCAAGTTCCTCTGAAAATTCGTGATTTATCCAATGAACCTTACTTTGAAAAAAAAAACTCCAGGCATGAAAGCCGTACTCCCGCTATACATGGACCTAAAGTCTGCGTTCCGGGCTCGGCGGCCGAAAGTTTCGGGTGTGGCACCCGGAGCAGTCAGAGTTACGACTTCAGCACTCGGAACTTTCGGCCTTTGAGCCCGGTATATCTTATAAATCCCGTAATTTTTTTCTATCAGCTAGGGCTAATTCAGTGTTTTATGTTCATCCTTAGCACATTAGTGCACTGGAAAAAAAACACATCAGATAGAATAAACTCGTGTCATGCGCATAAAGATCTAAAGCCTCTCGTGTGGTTCAGCATGAGCACATTCTTAGGTTAAAAGTCTCCATGCGTCAAGCAACTCGTGTTTGTCGGTACGCCTACTTTTCTAGCGCTCCGTTAAAGTCTCTGAAGTGATTCCTGCATTCCGTCGTCTTGGCGATCCCTCATGTGGTTCAGCCTGAGCAATTTTTTAAATAATAATGTCTCCTGCGACAAGCAACCCTACGAATTTTCCTTGTGAACCATGTACTTGGTTTATAAGAAATGTCCAGGTCTGCGCTACGAATATTCACTGGAAAAAAAACACATCGGATCTAGAGTCCAAACTCTTAAAAACATCGACAAGAAAAAAAACTCTTGATTTCAATCAGATTTAAGCTTAAATCAAGAACCAAGCCTTTTAATTTGAGCGAATATCCTTTTGATTTTAAGCTTAAATCTGATTGAATCAAGAGTCATTTTTCTTATACATGTTTTCAAGAGTCTGGACTCTAGATCCAATGTGTTTTTTTTTTTTTTTTCCAGTGTACATGGACCTAAAGTCTGCGTTCCGCCGGGCTCGGCGGCCGGAAGTTTCGGGTGTGGCACCCGGAGCAGTCAGAGTTACGGCTTCAGCACTCGAAACTTTCGGCCTCTGAGCCCGGTACGTCTTATAAATCCCGTAACTTTTTTCTAGTAGCAAGGGCTACTTCGGTGTTCTATATTCATCCTTAGCACACTATAGTGTGTCTCTCCTTATTCCGCCATGTTCCCTTCGATGATACCGCGTGACCTGTTGAAGCTCCGTCTACCTATGGAGTGTCGGCATTCCTGAAGTTGAAGTTGGAAGTTGGAGTGGGCAAACGAGGAGATGAAGGAGCACATTTCGGCTACACAGCGACAGCGCTGGGAACCCTTGACAGCTGATCGGGCGCGCGGGAGCCCAGTTCCCGCTCGGGAACTTTCTCCTTCGCTTCGCCCAAGTTCAATCAAGTCCTGCGAATGCGGCGCCCGACCCCTGCCTCTCCCCCCCCCCCCCCCCGNCCCCCCCCGCCCCCCGGCCCCCTCCGGCCTTGAACGCGGCCAGCGCCACTCCAATCACTCAAGTTCAAGATTAGTGTGCGAGGCTCACACGCAATCACACTCTCACAGAGCCGCTCCAGCTTCGCCGCGGATATCCTAGTCTTTTTCAGACTTCCTCCATTTAAACCTATGCTAAATAATCGATTCTTGTCGGAGCACCTGGTCCCTCCAAAAATCGATACATTTCCATAGGTTTAAATGGAGAAAAGACGATGTTGCCAATTTGGTGAACCCGCCGCACAGCAGTGCACTGGATAAAAAAAAAAAACAAATTGGATCTAAAGTCCGGACTCTTAAAAACATAGACAAGAAAAAATACTCTTGATTCAATCGGATTTTAGCTTAAATCAAGAACCAAGCCTCTTAATTTGAGCGGATTTCCTTTTGATTTAAGCAAAAATCTGATTGAGTTAAGAGTATTTTTTCTTGTCAATGTTTTCAAGAGCCTGGACTCTAGATCCAATGTGTTTTTTTCCAGTGTGGATCGAGTCAATTAGAGGTCGGACATGAAATTTTTGACGAAACCGCAAATTTTGATGTTTATTTCGTCACGTTTTAGATTATGAGGAGTGCTACTAGAAGAAAATCTCACGAGGAAACCAATGGAACCACTTTAAGAACCTCAAAGTTTTGTATAAACGGAGTTATAAGCGTTTAAAGTTTCCATGTTTCGTCCGACCTCTCCTACATTGACTCGATCCACTGTGCGCCGGTCTTTTCAAAAATCTTGCGTAGTAACAACTTCCTGGGTTTTTTCCCTTTCTTCTTTTTCAAATCGAGCTCAAATAGTTAGGACGCATCCTTCGGTCATCAGAAAACTATGTGAGGAAACGGACAGTCGTTTCTTGTTACTGAAATGCATTCTATACTTTACACGATTTGCTATGAACAGCACTATCGCGAGTAAACAAAAACAACTTCTTCATCAGCCCGAAACCATGGTAAAAAATTATCTTAAAGGACTCTAGAATAAATTTAATCGCCACATTAGCGGTGTTAAAAACCAAGTCTGATTGAGTGCCTTACAAACTGGGGAGAAATGAATAAGATAAATCAAGAAAATATGAGGGTAATTTAGATTTTCAAACTGAGCATTGATGTCCATAAATTCAACATAGAAGAATGGGCAATCATAAAAAATTGAATGTGACTATACGAGAGGCCTATAGTCAGTCCATCATTTTCCCCTTATAGCAAACATCCGTTTCAACCAATTAGGTTGACTCCATTTCTCCTTGGTTATTTTTGTCAATCAGTTTGCCCACTGATTCAACGAGAGGTCATTTTGTGAAAATGCACTACGAGGAGTGGCAAACAAATGCATATCTTTGGAGACTTTAACGCATGGAAAAGAAAGTTGATAATGATTAGAATTGCTTAATTTGAAGCCACCTCAAGTATAAAACAGAGATAAAAAAAGCAGCAGTATTCACGACTCCAGTTCATAGGCAGTATTATAATTTAAAAGAGATCTGTGAATTTATCTAATTGTTAATTCAATAAAAAAATATGATAGTTGTACCTAGCTACTGCTCAGATTTATCAGAAAATATTACAATCAAGGGCTGTAGATTTGTATTGTCCCCGTATTTTGATAAACGATTCAATTCTAGGCCCACGTCCTTGTTTCGAGTCGTTCGTGTGAACGTTGCGACAGGCTCAAGTGGACTCGCTCCAAAAAAGTGGGTCGCGGTGACGACGCAGGAACGCGCAATTAAACAAGGAACAAGGAACAGCGAAACGGAACAAGGAACCGCGAAGGGAACCAGAGAGCTTTTTCGCGTTCCCGTTGCAAACACGGGGCCACCATTTACGGCTCATTAATACGCAACTTAATCCGAATAACAATCAGCAGCGCCGGATTCTGCCTGCTCGAGGATCCTATTGGGCATCGGTGTTGTCAATTTTTGCCATGTAATGCGGTTTGCATAAAAGCCACGTATGCCACCGTTCAGGTTAAAGGACGCGTGCGGAATGAGTTGAAAAATCCAACTTTCCAAGCATCACCTTCGAGGCAGCTATTCAGTATTGAAGTAGGAAGAAAAGTGCGTGGCCATACAATTTCAAAATGGCCTCGGAGTTTCCAAACATATGATTCCTTGTAGATAAAACTGGTTACCAAGTTCGTTGGCTAAAGTTTTGCGCATGTTAAAGCAAGGACCAGTGAGTGATTGATGGTGCCATAAACGTCACAGAATCGATTCACAGTTCAGCCTCTTGGCCTTAGGAATTACGGTTTTCTGACACCTGGGCGAGTCTGCAATAACACATGAATTAATAGTATTTTTGACTATTAGACTAGAATATATAACTCTCATTAGCACGGTTCAATACTTTCCAGATCCTCGTGTGATTTTCTAATTTTATTTGATAATTGTTTTATTTTTACGGGTTATTCCACCGAGAAGAACGACTCTTTGCTCTTGAAATACTCATCGTGGAACGCGAACCTTTAGTTGTTTTTTAGTTATAATGAATTTAGTTCTGTATATCTAAAGAAGTGAATCGTCCAAGTGGCGCCCCCGTACCTGTTTCAACTCTACCCGCACAAGCGGCCATTTTGTCCAGGCGCGGGCCATTCGTCCCTGATAACAATACTGCATTATCGTTAAAACCGAAATAATTTTTACAGCAAAATTAACAGGAACAAAAAACCATTATCTTCAAAGGAAATATTTGATAAGCAAACTCCGTTTTATATAATTTTGATGATTGATCATAGTTTACACTTATTCAATCACTGGGGAAAAAACACATTGGATCTAGAGTCCAGACTCTTAAAAATATCGACAAGAAAAAGTACTCTTGATTCAATCAGAATCTAGCTTAAATCAAGAACCAAGCCTCTTAATTTAAGCGGATTTCGTTTTGATTCAAGCAAAAATCCGATTGAACCGAGAGTATTTTTTCTTGTCAATGTGTTCAAGAGTCCGGACCCTAGATCCAATGTGCTTTTTTTCCAGTAATCACAAGGAATAACTGAATATCTGCCCCAGCTGACAACAGAGGCGGGTTCCGTTCGCTGACGGGGGACCAAAAAGCGACGGCTATGGAACAAACAGACCATACGACCCATTTGCACTTGCGGGCCTTACTTGTTTCTTGATCTGATTGTATTTTTGAAGGTTAATTAGCAGTTGTAGCGGCGCGGTTGTGGGCCGCGGGCACATCCACCCACAAAACCGGCCAAGCGCACGCGCTAGTGCCCAAATTTCGCGGCCCCGCTCCTTTTGTTTGGGCAAATCGCGGTTTACTATCTTGCCCATGCTTTATCCGAGAGATAGCTCCGTGACGGTATCAAAATTAGTCAGTTCGAGGATATATTTTGGTCAGTCCATCAAGATATTCAGGCTTTGGTGGATCCTCGGCACATTGGTGCACTGCCGTGCTGAGGAAGAACGCCGTATGAAGATTCAAGAGTTGCCAAATTTCCTTTGAAAAAACGTGTATTTTTGACGAATTTCATGCATATTTTTCGTTGAAATTTTCAAATATTTTAGATTAAATTGCGTAAAAAATTGTCTGAAAATTTTGGGGGAAAATATTCACAATTTTCCCAGTGAATTCGGTTTTTATCGAAGGAAACTTAGTGACATCTGAAGGCTCATATAGCGTTTTTCCTTAGTACGGCAGGGCAATGCATTCAACGAGTGATTGGTAGATCACAAATTTAACCTTCTAGGAGGACTATTTTGTAAATTTCATAAAAAATTTCTTGTCGGTCGATAGGTTTGGTCGGACTTGGTTCTTGATTTAAGCAAAAATCCGATTGAATCAAGAGTATTTTTTTTGTCGATGTTTTTAAGTGTCTGGACTCTGGATCAAATGTGGTTTTTTTTCCAGTGTAGGAAATATGTAAAATGCAATTTCCCTCCTTCACATATTGCTTATTTTCAGACTGCGTAAGCTTGCACAAGATGGATTCAAGGGTTGGCCCAGATATTTCAAAATTCTCCTGTCCATGCAGGCAATTTTGGACTGACGGAGCAGCAATAGATCCGCTCTTATCTTCAACCTTGAATTACCGTAGAACCCTCTTTGACTTGACGGTCGGATTGACGTCAGACCGATCCGGCTCCTTTAAATAGGGGGCGTACATTCTCGAGGGCGGGGGCCAACCCGACGGCTCAATTATACCACGCTGCGAAATAAAAACAAATTAGGGGGTCGGAGGCCGTAGGGGGCTGGGGGAACAGGGGCTAGGCGGGAGGGGGGGCCCAGGAGTGGAGCAAAGCGGCACTTACGCGTTGAGGGGCCAAGATTTCACCTGGGAGAAACCGTTACATATTTTGAAGATCCGGCTTCATTGTTTCGGTGGGGCTCTCTGCCCCCCCCCCCCCCCNCGGTCTCTGGGTCCTACGTGCTCGGCCGCGTCCGCGTTTATGTCCGTCTCGGGCGCGCTATTGCCAAATTGTCACCAAAATTTTAAATTTTGATCTTGGAACGCAACGTATTATCGTGGCAAACGATATCGGCAAAAGCTGGCAGCGGTGGTCTTAGATGATCAGTCCCCCTCCCCTGGGGGTCTTCGCGGCGGTACCGAGGCGCGACAAGTCTCCGGCTACATTGATGGGATTTTGAAGGGGAGCGGAGGTGCGGGGGATCTGGTTATCAAATGTTCTGATGTAATGTGGTCGGTTGGACTTGTAATTATTATTACGCCAGAGGCCGGTATAGGAAATTTTCAAAAACCTATTTACAGAGGAAAAGTATGCACTCTTCTCGTTGAAATATTCTTGGTTTTTAGAGAAAAATTTACAATATTCTATTGAGGAAGGGGAAAACGAGAGTTATTTTACTTATGTAGCTCTGTATGTCTCCTTTATTTTAAAAAAAGGAACCTAAGGAACCTTCAACACCCCCCCCCCCCCNCCCCCCCCCCGCTGTAAATTTAATCTAACCACTTATCTGCCGTACTAAGGAAAAACGCCGCATGAACCTTTAGGCGTTGCCAAATTTCCTTCGACAAAACCTCAAGTCGTCGGTAAGCTTACATTAGATTATTACTATTAATATTAATATATTCACATTTTATTATTGCCAATACTTCATTAAGCGTATTTTCTTCGAATTTTTTAGATTATTTTATTTGCATTTTTACCTACAGTTCTTGAAAATTGTAAGGAAAAATATGCCTAACTTTCCTTGATAATAAACAGCTTATCAGAGGAAATTTGGCAACTCTCGAATGTTCATACGGCGTTTTTCAGTAGCATGGAGGTAATAATGTTTCCCTCCATAATGCCTCTTTCCAAGTCCTGGAAGGAACGGCTAATCCCATGTCCACTAATGCGCCACGCCAAACGATGCTCAGCTGAAGTCGGTCCAAAGTCCACAACCCTCTCGGGGTAAGGCCGGAGGTGATTTGGAAATTCTGAGACTGACATTACGTCTGTGAAAAAGACGTAATGTTGCGAAGTATCCTCCGAGCTGATGGGAGCGGAAGCGGGCTTCCCAGGCTCCGGGTTTGCCGGGCGCTATGTGATGGGGTTGGCAATTGCAGGTCCGTGCCCGACTGCCCGTGGCGTCTGTGTGCAGGAAAATCCACCTCGGTAAAATCCCTGGTGGACAAGGTACCAGTCGAAATGCTTGATTTCTGCACCGGACGTTGCACTTATTTGAGATTTGGTCTGTTCCCGAGGAGGGAATTTTGGCGATTCTGCCGTGCTAAGGAAGAACGCCGTATGAGCCTTAAGACGTTGCCAAGTTTCCTCCGATATAAATCGAAATCTACTGGGAAAATTGGGTTTTTATTGAAGAAAATATGGCAAATTCTGAAGGCTCCTACGGCGTTCCTAGTTATTCAATGTATAATCCTAGCTCTATGGTCATTTATTAAGCAGCCCCTATCTTTTAAAACACGTGTGTGGTTGACGTTGTTAATAAAAATTTAAAAAAAGAAAAATAAAAAATTGATCACGGTATTATATGCTCAGCGACGCGACGCCAGCCTCTTGAAGTCTCCAGTTAGAAATACAAGTAACAAAACGACATGGGGGTACGCTTGAAAGCTTGTCTTTGGTTGACCGGATTTAAATAACTAGCCCGCGAAGGAAAGTTTACTGGAAAAAAAGTCCAGAATGTGCACAATGAGCGTCCCTCTGCGAAAATGAGTAAATTCATGCAAAAACTATGTCGAATACGTGCCTTAAAAACGATGGGTCGTAACAACAGTATTATATGAATCATTTCGATGGTAAAACTACTTAACTACCAAACCACCCTGGTAAAAGTGAGTCAGCCCGACGTCAGATTCACTTTCACTAGGGCACATATGTCGGTTTGCAACGTTGCAGACCTCCTGTCATACTATATTCTTTTAATGAAAAACAACTCAACGTTACAGCTCGAAACTTTCCGGATTTTTCTTCTCTGTGTGAAGATTTTTATAAAAATTTCAAACTGCCATTTTGAGTCGGTCTCCTTTGAAAAAACGAAACAGGAGCTGAGATGTTGCAAACGAGAAACGTGGTTTAGGGGTTTCATCGTCGATTTGTGTTCATAGATTGGCTGCCCTTTTGGGCCCTAAAACAGAGTGGCAAAATTTCATGAAAACTAAAATCTTGAAATTTCAGAAATTCATGAAAGATATTGAAAAATACCGGTTCCTATTTATGTTTCGCAAAATGAAAAAATTGTGATTTTCTTCCATTTTATAGGGTGTTTGGGTGCGGGATGCATACTGTAGGCTACAGTCTGTAGCCCTTGAAAAATATGAAATATTTCACAGCCTCGTGAAACTTCATGAAATATTTCACTGGAATTTCCAATCTTTCATTTCTTTCTTATGTTTCATGCCACCCTGCCCTGAAAGCTCCATGACCTAACCTCTAAAATTACCGGCATGCCCGTGCTCTCTCTATAAGGCACTCCAGGTGCGGGAAGGCGCGTGCGAACATTTTTGATAGGTGTTAGACAGGCGGCGAGCGACAAGCGACATAATCGGACGTGGCCCGACTCTGAAGAGGAAGAGCCGACCGCCGCGCCGCCGTCACCGCGCCGTGGACGTGTTTGTGTGCCACCGGGGGGCACCGTGCCCCCGGACTCCCGAGTTCCCGAGTTGGTGACCTATTGTCTGTCGCATGCGTGAGTGCGTCCACCAGAGAACGCGCCGGTGCCGCCGCCGCCATTTCCAGCCGCAATTTTACGCTTCACGTCCATCAGTGTTCGCAGGTATTCTCAACGCAAAAAGAAAAACTGCTCGGAAAAAGAGGGGACATTTGTCCTTGCCAAATTGTTGGATGAAATGATCATCCCTTATGAACTCTTGACAGGATCACAATGTATTATGATTCAGTCACAACAACTCGCGGTTCAGCCATAACTGGTTGGCGTCCAGCCACAAGTTAAATTGAATCGGTCAGTTACAAAAGAGCTCAAGCGCCAGATATAATAATACAAAAAAAAAAAACAAAAAAAAAAACAAAAAAAACCAGTAAAACTGTATAAAACAACCCGTTTTAAATTGCAGATTAATTAAGGATGTGATTGATGAATTCATCGCTTTAATATTTTAGAGCTCTGAGCTTTTTACAAGGGGTCAATTAAAACGGTTATTATCATTTTTCTCGAATTCTCATTTTTTGGCACTTGAGCCCTTTTGTAATTTACCTATTGTGACTTATCCTCGATTAATTAAGAATGACCATTTTACCCTATAAATTGTGGTTCGACTCCCAAAAAACAGGGCTCACCCATATCCAACTACAACTAATTGTTTTCCGTGTCCATAGGAACGGTGGAAGCAACAGATTTTCCCCGGGGTAGAGGAGTATGCGGTTTTGTTCCTCTGTTTCCTTTTAAGTTTATCCTGACGAAAAAAAAGGATGAGAGACTATGATACCTCGAAAAATATTAATATGCGACATGCATGTGGCAACAATGGGCGTCTCGCGACACCATACGAATTGCATATCTACACGCAAATATTAATAATCCCTCCTCCCACGTGGCGTGAACTGGACGGGAGGGGAGAGGGGACAAGGAAAACGAAAAGGAGAGTAGGCCCCACACGCACAACTCTGGCGGCGAAAATAGGGGCCATGGATCGTGACTCCTGTATCGGCGGGAGGGGAGGGGGGGGCTGGAGAACTGGACTTCGATGAGAAAGAGGTGAAGTTGGCTGGTCGCACAAACAAACGGAGGTTTTTATAGGTCATAGCAACGTGCGAGGAACATCGCTGATGACTTCAAAGGAGCAATGAACCTAATGATAAGTAAATCGCCTATCGCTTGTCGGCAATGCATCACTGTCCTCGGTTTAGTGGAGAAAAATAAAAGGAGAAAAAAAAGTTGATGAAACTGAAGATCAAACATATTGAGTCGCCTTAATTTTGAGCAATTTTGAGCAATTTTGAGCTTTTCCCATCGAAAAGTTGATCCCGATACAATTTCAAAGATGCCACACGTGTCACGCACTTAGTTCGCAAAATCCATACATTTCTGGGGGGGGGGGGCAATTTCTAGGGGGCAGCTCCCCCACCCCGGCCATCCTGTTTCCGCCCATGCACGCAGTAAGGGGAGTTCTAGACGTGTGTCCCTTATGAGGACTGACTGTGAGCCAAAGGACCCAGAGCATTGAATGTCGCTCTCACAGGGCTCTCTGGCGCTCTGCAACGCCTAACCGCCACAAAACTCGGTCCTTCCACAAGTCATCAGGGAGTTTGCACTCCCTCATCTCCTCCAAAACTCCCTGTCGCCACCCTTTCACCGGGCGGCCCCTTCGTCTCCTCCCAGGAGGTACCCAATCAAGCTTATTATTTGGCAGCCTCTCCTTCGTCATCCTATTGACATGACCGTGCCAGACTTCCGGACTTTCTGTCGTAGGACACATTTTGTGCAATTTCTAGGGGCAAAAGCTAAATTTGATGCAAATTCAACGGGGACCAACACTTCGGCCTCCGTTATCTCATTGTACACCGGCTATTTGACTGCGCAAAAAAGCCAAAGTTTGGCATCTCTGTGGCCTAATCGTATGCGCGAGGTAGTTCCGGTTATTGGTTAGTATGCGCCCAATGCCCGAGTCCCTTACTCGGTCGTAGCTCAATTATCTGGTGGGTTATCTGCCGCTCGCAGGTTGTTAAGACTCATTAGGGCAACCTCGATGCCTCATTGCTTGGAAAAATCCACGGCACTGCCAAGCCACAATCATACTTACACACGGTACACTGCCGTGCTAAGGAAGAACGTCATATGAGCCTTAAGACGTTGCCAAGTTTCCTCCGATAAAAACCGAATTTATTAGGAAAATTGCGAATTTTCCCCCCAAAATTTTCAGACAGTTTTGTACGCAATTTAATGTAAAATGTCTGAAAATATCAGGTAAAAATATGCATGGATGTTGTCAAAAATACATGTTTTATCAAGGGAAATTTGGCAACTCTTGAATGTTCATACGGTGTTCTTCCTTAGCACGGCAGAGTACTTTTGTGTTGCGGAACAACACCGTATGCGCCGCTAGGTGTTGCCAAATTTAATTTAATTAAAAACGAGTTTTCAGGGAAGCTTGTGAATATTTTTCCTCCAATTTTACCGATAATTTAGGGAACAATTATATGTAAGTTATCCGTGAAATATGCGGAAAAATGTTCTTATATTTTCTCAGGAGCAAAAATTTTATCGGAGACAACTTGGCAATATTCAAATGTTCATACGGCGTTGTACCTTACCACGGTAACTAAAATGGTGCCTTAAGGCGCTTCCAATTGCAGACAGGAGTGCAAATGGAATTAGACAAATGAAGTCTAGTTCTATGAACTCAATGAGGTTCCGTCAAGAACATCGTGATGCAGGCAACGGAATTAAAATTGAGATGCATGTGAGATGCGTCAGAGCGTGTATGGAACGATATCCTTAAAATCTAATCAGGATTGTGTGGTGCAAAAACTTCGTAGGATTTAGTCGAACAAGTCCGGATCGAAGGTATAAAGTTATACTGAGGAAGGCTACGTCTTAAATCACTTCATCATTGGTTCTCCATCTGAACTCTTAAATAATGATAGCTGGAACCAATAATTATGGAATTTTTTTTCCATTAAGGTGATAATTATAATAACGTGGTGGTATAATTCCCCGGGGTTGAGAATACCACCATCAATGGTTAGGACTATTATTTATCAAGAATTTATATGTATGCAGCAGAATTATTGAGGGGCTTGGAGGACAAGGCGCATAAGTACAGTTTTAGAAAAAGTGAGATATTAATGATTTCAAGTACAGTACAAGAAGTCTTAATACATATTCAAAAATTCGCTTCTAAATTCCAATTTTTACCATCAAAAAGTCAGTTTGAACTTTCTTTCTGCCACAAGGATCCGTGTAATTTCGAAACTTCAAAACGTATTTCCCGAAATAGCAAAAACTGCACTTATGCGCCTTGTCCTCCAATCCCCTCAATAAGTACAGTAATTTTAACCATACTTATTTCTCAGTGTAAATGAAGAAAGTAATTGTTTGCTGTTGGTCAATGCAAGGTACAATGAAATTGTGCATGTAAAATTAGTTTATCTATAACTCAATCAAGCTTGGTCTGTGCATTTAATTTCACGAGAAAATTGGATTATTGACATCGGATTGCGTGTGATCCAGGTCTTGTATTTTGTTAAAGGCACTTGATACTCTTTTATATGCTATCTATTGCAAAGACGAGGATGTAGTATTATAGCGGTTGTAATATTTGCTAATTCAAAAGCGGTGCCTTAGCAAGGATGCCCAAAACAAAGTAATTCAAGCATTAGTCGCACGAAGCTCAAAGCGATGAAAAGTAAAATCACTTCGTAGTGCTTGAAAGCACGACGATGGCCAAAACCAGGTTTTCTGGCAGAGAAGACCGTTGCATTGTTCTATTCACAATAGTGCCACTTCTGCTATTTTTATCTATTTTCATATCAACCGACGCATGCAGCACAGTGGAATTCCTTCCACTTTGACAATAGCGGCCTGACATTCTCCCCCTGTGACCATTTTAAGTTTATGCACGCGATGGGGTGGGACGGGGTATCAAGCTGCGTATGAATTACATAAATTTGTGACGCGAACTTTGATAGATGACACCGTTGGCAGCGATGCACCGGTGGGACCTTGACACGGATTTCGATTTTAAAATTCGCCTGAGTCTCTCATGTGCAATTGCAGTTTTAATCCTGCGAATATGAGCTAAGTCGAGGGATCCCCTACAGAGATGCCAGCTAAGACTTTAGAAGTAGCGTTTTACACGTGTACCCGAATGGAATGAGTTGCAATTTTTCATGTGTATATGGCAACTTTGGGCCGCCCGGAGAATAAATTTATGCGCGACACAGGTCTCTACACTACTACAGTCTTAAGATGCAGCACTAAACTGGGACAGAGGCGCTTCTGTTTGTTTATGTGCGCCAAGAGCAAAATAGTTTTTCAATCGCAAATATGACTCCTGACTTTTCTGTGGGGTGATTGTTGAATCTGCTTCACACCTGCATGGTAAGAAATGTTTGGATCAGACTCGATTTTTGATTGGAATCAAGATATATGTGTCCTTCATTGAATGACCCCTTAACACTGTCTCTCTAACTGGGGCAAGTTTTTGATTGGTCGATGACAGTTTCGCAGCTTAAAATAATCGATCAAAAAATTGTTTTCTCAAACTTATTACTTGATGTAGTTCACCCACGAAGTATTTTGAGTTTGATAGATTTTTCGTTTTTCTGGCGATTTAAAATATTTTGTTCAGCCGAGATCGAGATACATTTGTCTCGTCGTGTGCAAAGCTGTAGGTATAGGCAGGTGGTAGGTAGGTAGCAGGGATAGGTACGTATATAGTGGCGATTCTTTTTAATGGGCAACGCAGCTTTTTTCTCATCTAATGTCCTTGAAACAATCGATTCTTGGTGAGACAGACACTTAGAATCGATATTTTGAATGGATCCAAATCGAAGAAAAGCGACGTTGCCATCATATAAGGATAACCTGTGCATATGCTAACGGCAATCACGTTGTACATCAAATAACAAACGAAACAGTCGAAGGGGACCATCGATGTCGTTGTTGATTTGTTATCTCGGTCATGAATCAAAATTAGAATAAGTTAACTGCACTCAGTTTTCGTTATTATTCCTTACTGGCAGTCTAATGGTACCTTATAATTTGTCACTTCCGTGACCCATCTATCGTCTGTTAATAAATCTACAAGCACAAATTATTCAACTCAAAGAAGCATAAAATGACCATCATAACTAACCCAGCACGTTTTAATGAACATATCTTAGAAAGTAAGAGCCCTTGCATTTTCTTCACATAGCCTACCAAGTCTATGTTTCGGTGGATTGGAGCCCATAAATTATCCATAAATAAATCGATGACGTCTCAATAATAAGTTGATGACTGTGTTCGTCCAGTCTACGCCCTAACGAAGCGACTCGGAGCTGCGCTGCGCGGCGTCGAGCAGTGACCGCCCCTTTCTCTCACGGCTGCAGGGGGGCATGAGGGGCGGGGAGTGACCGGGGGGGGGCTACGAGAATCCTGGTTCAAAGCCGGACGAACATGAGCATGTTTGCCTTGTTGCAATTTTAATCAGAAAATTTGCGATTCTTGCAGCAAATTCCGGAGATTTGAAGAGTTTAAAATTGCGTTAGTGAATTTTGGTGTGGAAAATGTGCACATCGCGGAAAAACAGTGGAGGGGTTATTTTCGGTCGAAATAATAAATAAAATGATTATTTAGGCAATCGATCTTTGTAAAGGAAGTGTTGTACACAAGAGTTCGTAAGGAAAATGTAAGTAGGTTTGTCGTAATTTAGTAGCATCAACCACGGTTAAAACTTTAATAAGTAATCACCATGAACTTATGTGATCTGAACACGCATCCAGTTTTTCTGCAGTTCGGTTCGGGGGCCGCTAATAAACAACATCAGTTAACTTTTTAAAGTCACGGGTGTAGTATTTTAGAGATACTCAACCGTATAGATCAGTCTCCTCCTCATTAAATTATGGAGCAGTGACATTTCTGAATTAATCTCATTTGGTGCAATACCTTCGCTCAGAATACGAACATACCTTCACCTCACACAATCTTGTGCCACACTTGTTATAGGACAATCGGATTTGTGTGTAAACCAGCCTTACCTAACCTAATCTAATCTAACGTGACGTAACGTGACATAACGTAACCTAACCAACCTAACCTAACCTAAACGAATATTTTTATCACCTTATAATAATGCCTTTTTCTGAAAATTTTTTGGTTGTGGGTCACGGAGAACGGTCCCCCGACCATAGGAGGCCCCACAACTGGATTGCATTTTGCAATTAGGAACTGTAATTTCTAGCTCACATGCACCATTAGTTTCCCTATGCACGTAAGCGTTTTTACAGATGAACAAGACATCTTATTTCGGAACTGCAAAATTTAGTCCAACTGCATGTCATGCAATCCCAATTTGTCTCAAGTATTTTTGGAATTGCGCGTCGGTCGGGTGAATTTCAAGTGCTCGATTTTCTTCACAGATGGCAGCAATGGGCGCGCGATCGCGTCGTGATACAGCGGAGCACGCGGAGGCTGGAGCGCGGCTACTTCGATGAATGATTCAATAAAAAACCTTCACTTTCACTCGGTTTCCAAGAATTTTTGAGCCGGACAGGACTGGACGACAACGCGACGCGCCGCCCCGCGCCGCGACGCCGCGGGAATTTAATCGCGCCACCATCGCTCCTCATCCAAACCGCTTTATTCGGATCTTGTCAGCGGTCGCGCGCCTTCGCTGCACAGTGGATCCAGTCAATTAGAAAAGACGGACATGAAATTTTTTACTTAGACAGCAAATTTTGATGTTTATTTCGTCACATTTAGAATTTTAAGGGGTAGAAAATTTCATTAGGAAACCAATGAAACCACTTTCAGAGCCTCAAAATTGTGTATGAACGGAGTTATAAGCGTTTAAAGTTTCCACATTTTGTTCAACTTCTCCTATTGACTCGATCCACTGTGCGCCGTTGCCGCAGAGATCTTTCAGGTGTGACGACACGAGACTCGGATCCATCTCGAACAAAGATAATGAAAATTTTTCCTCTCTGACGTCATGGTTAAAATAGCTCATACACTTCAATAAAACAGCAACAAGAATTTTTTTTTATCTTGCTTTAAGCTGAATTTTTCTTGATACAAGAAAAATGATGCCTGGGTTAAGCAAAAAAGTAGTTTATATTAACCAGCAAAATTCTTGATTTAAGAAGAAATACTTCTTGGTGGCAAAAATACTTTTTTTTTCAGTGTGAGCTTGCTACCGGTTGAGGATGGAGCTCACTGTTCTCTAAAACGCGTCCCATTAAAATTGATTTTAGGTGCAAGTGATTACGCTAAAAATTGTTTCAAACATTTTTATACCTACCTTCAATTTCATCAAGGAGGTGTACAAATTACTTTGAGCACGCCACTACTTTGCACGTTGGATGCTTTGTAGTGATGTATCAGATCATTTTGACTTTTAAACCGTGCCACATTTAATACTCATATGCTCATTAGTAATGGGAACAAAGTTTTAAATTTTAACTAAATATGTAGAGATACGGAGACACTTGACATCACTGTGACTACGCATCAACGGCAAAGCGCCTAATACGCAGTTGACACTTGACTTGACCGGAACTTGGAATTCACGCAAGGAACTTACCAGAAAAAAGTTGCATAATCAAAGCTACTTGAGCCAACGTCTAGTCACTCTACGTTTTTAAAGGCTATATGTTCAAGTGTTGATCCCTTTAATTCATCCTCTACTGGTGCATAAATTTCACAAGCAAATATCTTGTACAACTCGTTTAATGTTTTTGGTAAAAAGATACGAGACTCAATATCATGGTTTTTTCAATGGAAAATAAATGCAGAAGAAGAGGGAGTTAAGGTAGAAGAGGACAATTTTGAAATAAACTTTCGGGGTAAATGGGTGCACAATGTGGAAACTCTAGATATAAAACATTCGAAAATGTTAGATCTTAGTAACTTTGATCAGTCTTTGATACCCTAGTCTAATGAAAAAAGCTTCTATTCATGGACAGAGAATCAATGATGCAATTCTTCAAATTTTTGTTCTTTTTTCTTGCATTTTTTACGACCGTATTTTGGCGCTCTCCGAAGAAAACGATCGAATGGGCTGCAACATCACAGAATTCGATTTTTATGTGCAAATGTATACAATGAGGCAAAGAAGATGCACTTAGGACAAAAAATTGAAGTTCAAACTTAAAACCCGATTAGTTTTGCACCTTTAATTTTTTTATAATCTTAGCGGATTACTTAAGAAAATCAGCGGAAGAGTTATGGTTCAAGATTTCAACCAAAAATTATAAAATGCACTATTTGGACCTCGTTGGACGCTTATAACCTGAATAAAGATTTGCACACAGATCATTGACAGCATGCATGATTGCATGTGCGTCAAAACCGAAATTTATCGAATCAGATCGGAAATTCAAATCGGTTGCGCAATCATCGTCGACCCTGGCCGCGTGAGAGCGTAAGTGTTTCTCCTTTGTTTTGACTTTAAAAATGTTCCAACGCTCAGAAATCAATTATTATGAATTAATTGACGAAAATTACTCAAGCGGAATTGATGGAAATAACTGTCAAAGGAGGAATATTCAGTGATGCTAAGTTTTACCCGAGTGTACCGAACTCCACCTCAGCGAGCTGATTGGATGGTCCGAGTCTAGGAAGTTAAGTCGTGGACTCGGTTTGCATAAGTGCGTCCAATCCTGGTAATGTGATTGATATACGCGCGCAATAATTTGCAACATGAGCGGGGCATTGACCGTCGTTACATCAGCGAAAGTGGAATAAATACCCAGAAGTCCAAGTCCGCAAGGCCAGTTTTTGCAGCCGTGAGGCGGAGTTTTGGTGGAATGGTAATCATTTGCGGAGCTTCGACCGTTCAACGACTTCTGAGTCGGAATGATTTCCCGCCTCTCGAATCTTGCACGATAGGCGATGTCCTATGCTGTCGTGCTAAGGAAGAACGCCGTATGAACATTTAAGAGTTGCCAAATTTCTCCGGATAAAAAGGATAAATCAAAGTTCCTCCCCTCCCTAAAAAAAAGAAAACATTATAGGACACAAGAAAACAAATTCAATTGATCTGCACCTTGATTTGCATAATTATCATCGATAAAATATGAACTCAATGAACACTCGGAAAGGCGCAGAATAATGATTTGATACACCAGGAGTGGAAGTTCCACGGGACTCGTGCCAGACGGAGATGAACAAAATCCCGAGACACCTGTTCGCAAAAGTAGAGCGTATACACGGGTGTAGGGAGTTTTACCGCGTGCGACCTTTTCTTATAGCATGAGGGAAATCCCTGCCGAAGGCGCGGTGCTCTTCTCCCACTGCCAGGTGGTAAAGGCGCCTCCCAGAGACGCCTGGTAGAGTCTCAGAGACGAGTTTTGGTAACCGGTAACCAGACACCCCCTATGCGGAATAAGAGGTTTTTGAACCTGAATGAGAATATTGCAGTAATGCCATATTGCTTAAATATAACGTCATGATTTGATCAAATATTTCAGGTCAGTAATTGCTTTTTTCAGGAGTGGAGTGCAGTTACGAGGCGTGATCGATGTTTCTCAAATTGAAGTTTTATTAAATACTCGATTATTAAGGTGTTCGCTGCGAACAGGCGAACGCCCTGCTTATCGATCTTTTTCTATAGGTTTAAATGGCAGATCAATCGATACATCGCAAAACCCTCATTGCTTCTGCGACTTAATTTTAGACTTGGAGCCTAAAACGCACCATTGAAAGAGTATTAAAAGACCGATTTCTTGTGTCCTATAATGTTTTTTTTTGGGGGGGGGGGAAGGAAGGCACTTGGACTTAAAAGTTTCACTCGGACTGAGTTTAACAGAGAGAAACAAAGTAACATTAAGATCTAACCTACAAAAAGATGCTTGAAGTTTATTCTTTTATACGACTTGATGCTAGAGATCAAGTTCAAATGCGCGGCTAGATAAATTGAAAATACTCTTTACTAATTTTTTCCAGAGCAAGACTCGGTGACTTCCTATTTAATTCAGTTAATTTAATTGAGAAAATTGAACCTGCTTCAAATATACACCATTGTAACGTGAATGACATGAGTCGAAGTTGAAATTCCGAATGAGCTATAAATGGAACAAGTTAGCCGAAAAAAGTATGGATCGGTAGCGGCAACTGCGCAGATCATTGATGAACCTTTGGGGCAATATGAACTTGCCGCTAACCCAGAGTCCTTGACCTACCTGGTGTTTAAGTAGGGGCAGGTGACGGAACCGTGCTGTGGTTCCGTTCCCCCGGGTTGAAACAAAAGATCGCATTCAGGCATTGAAGCTGGAGCGACCAAAAAAGTTCGACTCCCACGCACGCGGAGCTTGTACCCTCACGTCGAAACCTCCTCCACTATTGTGTACATGATAGATACATTCACACTTATGACACAATATTATTCTCAATTTTTCAATTTTCAAAACAGAAGAAGGATCAAAAATAGTAAATTATAACAGCAGACCAAAATTGGACAGTTATTAACTTTCGTATTTGTTCCCTCTATGGAGACTTAAACGAATGGGTAGGAAAGTAAGACGGGAACGGGCATCCTTTATCCTGGAATGAGTGATTTTTAAAGCAAGTTAACATAAGCAGTCGAACGAAATAAATTTAAGAGGTGACAAAGCACTGTAATTTGCTGAAATGTAAATAAATATTTATTTCCAATATCAATGAGTAAAAACCTCTACAAAGTTAGATTTGTGAATTACGTAAAATGTGGAAGTTTAGCCGTAGTTCAGAAAGCAGTTCACGAAATTTTGCCTCTGTTCTCTCCATGGCGTCATTTCACCAAAACCTTGGAGATGGGGAGGAGGGACAAGTGACCTTTTTTTTTTACTTGTCAAAATAATAGGGTACCTATAAATTAATAAATAAATATCATGATGAGGATATTACAATAACGTCATGATAACGTAAATTTAAAAAAAACCTGGCTCGTTTCTTTCCCGTCGTTCAATCCCGTTCTTCATGTCATCCATTTTCTTAATGTTTTTAGGTCCTCTGAGACACAATGGGGGGGGGAGGGGAGGGCAATTGCCCCATCCTTCTCCCAAATGACGTTACTGATTCTATCACCCTAAAACTGTGCACGATTAAGCACCAACCAAACATTGAAAATCAACTGATCTACAAGGTAAGTGTTGCGTTAAAATTGGATATTACGTGGAGACTTAAACGATGGAGTAGAAAAATCGTCGATAGTTTGTAAAAGGCTTTACTCTGATTTTCGTCCGTCCGGAGCAAGTTTCAGTTATATGATACGCATGCCGAGTGTCAGGAATAGAAGGTTGAGAAATTTACAGTAAGTAATTGCAAATTTTGTAGTTGGATGTGAATTTCAGACTCTTTTGATATTTCCTAAGACATTTTCTCTTGGATTCAAGTTTGTTTTACGCTTCAATAAAGGTTTGCGACGACCTATTTCTGCAAGCAAGTATTTTAGAGTTCGCAAGAACTGTCATACAGCGCTCTTGCTCAAAAATTGAAATTAGGACACAAAAAATGGTTAAGCAAGTNGGGGGGGGGGGGGGGTACGGTACGGCGTCGGGAGTTCGGAGAGGTAGGAGCAGGGACCTTGAAGACACCGTTAGTCTGTGCTTGATGACTGGTGACGAGCGACCGGGTTTCGGTGAAGGACTTCGGAAAATCCATGGATTCCCGCAGGCGACCTTGAAGGTCCTATTTTTCTCCTCAGCCGAGATAGCCGCTAGCCGCGACGGACCTGGACCTGGAGCCACCGGGAGTTGGGACTCGGGAGCGTTGCCGCCACCCGCGCGCTGACCTTTCTGCGCATGCGTCTTGGTTGTTAGGTTGTTACGCAGACGACTCTGCCCGACAGCTTGTAGTGTCGCCTGTTGCTCTACACTGGAAAAAATATATCGGTGTATTTACTAAGAAAAGGGTAAAATTACCAAGAATCCAGGGTTCTATTTGATCCCAGTTTTTTCTTGGTAAAATTACCATTTATGGAATTGGTAATTTTACGGAGAAATCTCGGTAATTTTACTGGACCTTGGTAAAAACGCCAATATTTTTTATCGACTGTGGTAGAATTACCGAGATAAAATGGCAAAGTTACCGGGAATTGATTACCAATAAAAGTGGTATTCTTACCTGAAAAAACAGTAAAAATACCGGTTTTTAGGTAAGCTTACCAGTCTGCCTTGGTAAAATTACCAATAATTGGTAAAGAAAGTAAGTTGGTAAAGGTACCAACGGGCCTTGGTAAAAACGCCGAGAATTTTTTTTCAGTGTATCACCGTCGTCCAAGTAAAGTCAGTTCCACCCTCAAGAAACACATAGATCGCCGCCTGCTTGACAAAAAGGCGTAACTACACACTGACATGAACCGGAAAACCATTGAATTGTATAGCTTGTGTCACACGATAAAGCCGGCAAAGTCTAAAGTTATGATTGGTACAAGTAATCAAATAAGCCAATCACAACATCCGATGCTGACATATTGATAGCACGGTTTGATAGTGTGACATCGGCTTATGGACAGCAGGGTTCACTGCAGAGTGTATAGTTACGCCCTTATGCCAGGAGGTATCATAACAGCTTAGTCTCTCTATTTCCGCTGGAAAAAACAGGCCCTCACTCAAACACCGTGTAAACACTTTAGTTAAGTTATTTGTGTCGGCTTGACCATTTTAACATGGATGAAAAATAATTTTGATGTGAGTGCTGAGGTGAATTTACACTGGAAGCAAATAAAAATCGAGATATTGAACAAAATTGGCTAAAATATTAATTTCGCTTTGAATTTTTGCCAAAACGGACTCATCACACCTGGAGACATACATTAGCTGTTTTTTCTAAATAGAAAAAAATAAAAAAAAATAAAAAAATGAAAAAAAATCTATTTTGTAAACTCTGAAATAAAGTTAAAAGTATGCGAACGCGAATTATTGCATTCGATTGGTCGAATTGAATATTTAATTTTCCAGTTCGGATACTTCAACCTTTAATTCGAATTTTACGAGGGAGATTTTCGGGAAAAAAAACAGGTGAACTGAGCCTCAGAGATGTGCTTTGCTTCACCAGTAAAGGTAGCGCTGCTTCTTTAGGTCCAGGGAAATATGGGAGATAAGACACAAACTTTACGAGTTGTTTAGACAATTGTGACAATATTCTCCAATACTGTAAATTTCTCAAACTTCAATTTGTGATCCCCGGTATACGTAACGAGTAATTAACACTAGCTCCGGATAAACGGAAATCATCAGACAAACGGAAAACTTTGACAAATTATCGACTATTTTTCTACTCCATCGTTTAAGTCTCCAAGTAATATCCAACTTTGTGAGGTAACGCGACCCTTTCCTCGTGGTTGATTTTCCAGTAATCATTATTTCTTTGGTTACTTGTACAAGAAGTCCCGTCCACAGTGCGTATAGTTCCGTTATTGAGAATATGCGGTAGGTGCGTAACTTCCAACTTTCATCAAGTTATACGCTACAATTTACGCAGCTGTATTCCAATGTGTTCGACCCAAATACGCGAATGGTACCAATGTAACTGTGACTCCATGAATCATTACATTTCCACCTTCACCTTGACCCTCGAAATACAAAAAATTCACAAGTTCCAGCGAGGGCAGTAACGTCAAACGGTGGCAACCGTCGGTTTCTCAAGAAAAAAAGTAAGACAGCGGCCCGGAAATTCATAACTGGGTGGCGTGCGTGTGAGTAATCGACACGGATAGGTGATCCAGATCTGGATCGATGATCGAGCTTACGTTCTCGCCGGAGAGAGTGGGAGGCGCGGAGAAGAGAGGAGAGGAAAATCGAAGAAAAAGGGAAAGGACAGAGAAATTGGAGCGCGAGAGGAGCCACTTCCGGGAGTCCAAGTTTGGGGCCCACTCGACGTAAGTCTGGACTCGATTCTCTGCTCCCCGTGGTCCAAGAGCGTGGGGCCCTCTCATGCCCCCCCCCCCTCGCCACGCCTCCTTATGGGAGCTGAGAGTAGGGGGCTGGCCGACTGTCTTCTTTGCCCACTGACCAACTCTGCCGTGCTAAGGAAGAACGCCGTACAAACATTCGAGAGTTGCCGATTCCCTTTGATGGAATGTTTATTTTTGAGGAAAGTTATGAACTTTTCTCCTTGAAATTTTCAGGAACTTCAGCTGAAATTGCGAATAAAATTGTCTGAAAAATTGCGAGGAAAATATTCATACATTTACGAGGAAATTCGGGTTTTAACAAAGGGAATTTGGCAACGCCTGAAGGTTCATACGGCGTTTTTCCTTAGCACGGCAGAACTGGTCGAGGATCCAGTGGATCCTTTTGTGTTTCAAGCTCGTCTGAGTTTTCGTTTCGAGTTGCGAATATGATGGCAAGAAATAGGAAATCAACTCTTTTGCATGGAGCATTTGCATGAAAATGATAGAGGCGTTGGGTGGAGAAAGGACATTTTTTGGTTGCCGTATGTTTAAAAATCTCCACTGCTAATTTAATTTCAGAGAGGAGACCATCAGGCGAACGTTCCGAAATTTTTTGTTTTCAGCATTTTAAAAACTTGAGGAAAATTCAATTAAAGTTTCAACGAATTCCACATATTTGCTTTAATTATAATGGATGAAACGTTGATGTATATTTTGAGTAGACACACTGCGACCGTGAAATGTCTTTTTTGTACCCAACATTTCGATTGCACTATTTTGGAAAAACAGCAATAATCTCAGCGACAGTTGAAATATTCAAGCTCATCCGATTTCCGATGACGATGAAAAACTGCCTTCTTTAGAGTTGAAAACCACAATCCGGACCACGCAAATAATGTACGATGGAGTTTATTTCAGACATTCATAAAATACTTGAATAGATTTTCGTGCGACTTTAAAGTTTACTAAGTTCGCTACATACTTCATGCGCAACATTGTAGCGAACCTATCCATAACACCATTAAATATTGGCACCCACGGAGTTTCATATAAATCCTACTTACGTCAATTGACCAAAAGCTTATTCCGCGGACGGAGCAATGAACAAAGACATTTGAAGAAAGTGGTCCAACTATTTTGCTTAAGGAACTGCATCGACCCGGCAATGGTCATTGTTGCCAGATAGTGCTGCAAAATAGCCCATTTTCCTCGTTTAACCCCAAAAAATATTCACAGTATCGTACAACCTGGCTACCTTGGCAACGGCGCAAGTTCCCATGACTCACACTCGGGAAAAACGAGTGTCGGCTTGCGTGGGCCAGAGGGGAGGGGGGAGGCGGCCCCCGCTGAGGCAGGCGCGAGGGGGGCAGGACTTCACTTTTACTGACTCGATGGTCGTTCCGCGATGACACACATAGCGGAGCTTAACGGTACCGACCTACAGTGTTGTCGCGTAGGTCGCGGAAAGTTATAATTCCCCATAACGGACTTGAGTAGTTGGATGCGAGATGACAGCAGCGCTATGTGGTGAGCCGGTTACCGGTAATACTTAAATTGAGGAATGGCTCGCATACGATTCGTCTCACTGTCGCTTTTCATTAAAGCTCTCGGCCGCAGACCCACAGGCCGTGTTGTCATGTGGGATTTCAGGGCTCAAAGTTAGGAAATTTATGTAATCAACGAGTCCATCGCTTGGAAATTCTTTCAGGAGGAGGGCATGTATTTCGGATGCGTAGTGCAATTTTAACGGAAATCTCTTAATATTAAGAGAGAAATGGGCTTTTTACTAAAATAGACTCTTAGATGCTTGCTGTCACGAAGGAATATTACGTCATTAATAGCATGGTTTCCTGACGAAAATGCACCTTAAAGGAGGGATAGATGCGCTTGTGAAATTGGCCTGATGCGTTGAGTGCAGAACAAAACTATGAAGGCTCTGATCGGTTTGATTGAGACGCTTATAATTTCTGAACGTCATTCTCGCGCTATAGGTGTCTGTTAATGAGGTCAACGCTGAGCATTTTACAAAAGTCGTACAGGAAGTACGTTTACAGATTGAAGGATGATTACAGATTACAGAAGTATGGATCTATGCGTGAAATAAGGCTCACATGGAAAGTATGATAATCTCTTACGTCAGAGTGGCGACGACATGAGATGAAAACCAACCCTCCACAAGTGGGTGCGAAATAGTGACCACTTACGGATTGATGATTTACAATGCGTATGGTAGATAATACGTTCAACCCAGTCTTCAAGTCCTCGTTACAATGCTACTTTTGCTGTAACAATAATGTAACATTGCTATATTGTAATCTGGATCGCGAAGCATCCTCACGTGGCCCAAATTCTTTGTTACCTCAAAATGAGCATTGTAACAAGACTAGAAGAACGGGTTGGACCGAGAATCCACCTCGAGCATTGCATGAGCACCGCCGCTTTTGACTCCGCACAGCGTTTGTAGTGCAAAGAATATATATATTCAATCATTCCTATACATTTTTTTGGCATCAAACCAATATACGATGATAATTTAAAATATGCATTTCTTGCTTTTCCTTTCACGAAAAATAACCCAAAAAAGGTAATTTGTAAGAGTCTCTGATTTGAACGACGAATAATGTCTCAAATAATATCTGACCATGGTGTTAATCACATGCGTACGATTCTACTCGCTATTTCCTACGGTATTGTTTGCTTTACGACTTTTAACCTTCATGGAAATGATTGGAACCATCGCACCACTTTACTCCGCATTTTTTAACTCATACACTGAAAAAAAATCTCGGTGTATTTACTAAGAAAAGGTTAAAATTACCAAGAATTCAGGGTTCAATTTGATCCCAGTTTTTTCTTGGTAAAATTACCATTTATTTATGGAATTGGTAATTTTAACGAGAAATCTCGGTAAAATGTTTGAACTTTCTCGGTAATTTTACTGGACCTTGGTAAAAACGCCAATATTTTTTATCGACTGTGGTAGAATTACAGAGGTAAAATGGCAAAGTTACCGGGAATTGATTACCAATCAAAGTGGTATTCTTACTTGAAAAAAACAGTAAAAATACCGGTTTTTAGGTAAGCTTACCAGTCTGTCTTGGTAAAATTACCGATAATTGGTAAAAAAAAGTGAGATGGTAAAGGTACCAACGGACTTTGGTAAAAACGCCTAGGATTTTTTTCCGGGGTACTTCTTGATTCTTGAAAAGAAAATTCCTGACCGACTCCCTCAACGAATAGACTTTTGCCGTTTTGATTGAGCGAGACGCGGGGTGGCTGGGTGACAGAGGTGGCCCGGAGGAACTTCTGTCCAATTTACATTGCAGTGAAGCTGTCCTTAACCTCAAATTCTTGAGGCAGCCGGCTCCGCGACTAACGGAACCCCGCTGGAGCGCGTGGTTTATGAACAATAAAACGGGCCCTCAAAAATTCCCGACTCGCCATCAATCTCCTGTACTTCGTCCACTTGTCGGACAGCAATATTCCCTCAGAGGTCGTGAGCTGTATTTTCCGATCGTCAGTTATGTTGATCTATCGAGCGTAAGCTAAGACCCAGAGCCTCACTCAATCAAAGTTTAGGAAAGCTTACAACCATGAATTTTAATCGTGTTATTTCGTCTATTATATAGCGTAGTTCTTTTTCTTTTCCCCCTTGACTTAGTCGTTTATATTCCATGTGTGGTTTTTTTCTTTAGAACCTAAAGACAACAATTGACTGAGTATTTGTCCACAAACACAAGTTCTCTTGTCATTTCATGTGATTAGCACAGTTTGCTTAAAAAAAGTTTTTACAAACCCGTTTCCCCCCGCATTATCGGCACATTCGCAGCCGTACATAACGGGTCGTCGCACTCACTGCGAACTGCGATCGAAATTATAGACATAGAACGAACGCATGTCACGCGTATAAAGATCTAAAAAGCTCTCGTGTGGTTCAGCATGAGCACATTCTTAAGTTAAAAGTCTCCACGCGTCAAGCAACTCGTGTTTGTTGGTCCGCCTACTTTTCTAGCGCTGCGTTAAAGTCTCTTAAGTGATTCCTGCGTTCCGTCGTTTTGGCGATCCCTTATGTGGTTCAGCACGAGCAATTATTTAAATAATGATGTCTCCTGCGTCAAGCAACCCTCACCCCCCAAAAAACACATTGGATCTAGAGTCCAGACTCTTGAAAACATTGACAAGAAAAAATACTCTTGATTCAATCGGATTTTTGCTTGAATCAAAACGAAATCCGCTTAAATTACGAGGCTTGCACTGAAAAAAATGGTATGCTGTTTTAGCACCTAGGATGTCAAAAATGTGTCTGACTCTGATGATCCAAAGATGCTGCCTCTACTGCCAACGCCGTTAAATTTACATTCATAGGTTGTAAAATTAACTGCGAGGATAGTAAAGGCAGCATCTTCGGATCATCAGACACATTTTTGACATCCTAGGTGCTAAAACAGAATATTACTTTTTTCAGTGTGGTTCTTGATTTAAGCTAGATTCTGATTGAATCAAGAGTACTTTTTCTTGTCGATGTTTTTAAGAGTCTGGACTCTAGATCCAAAGTGTTTTTTTTCCAGTGCTGCGAACCCTCCTTATGAACCATGTGTTTGGTTCATATATAAGAAATGTCCAGGTCTGATGCGCTACGAATATACGTTACACCGAAAAAAAAAACCACATTGGATCTAGAGTCCAGACTCTTAAAAACATCGACAAGAAAAAGTACTCTTGATTCAATCGGATTTTAGCTTAAATCAAGAACCAAGCCTCTTAATTTAAGCGGATTTCCTTTTGATTCAAGCGAAAATCTGATTGAATCATGGGTATTTTTTCTTGTCAATGTTTTCAAGAGTCTGGACTCTAGATCCAATGTGTTTTTTTTCCAGTGTATGAGGGGTGTCAAAAAGACAGGAAGAGTACGTGGCATAACGCTCGCACGGCCCGTGATAATCCCATTTCTTCCTAGATACCGGTAGTATTGGGCATGGTCAGCGAGACTACCTTCAAAATTCGGGCGTTGGGCAATTGCGGACCGGACGTTCCCGTTGACGCGGCCGGGCGCGCACTGAGAATGCGGCTATGTTGCCGAATATGCAGGGTCGAAAATCACCCAAAATTCAATTCAGGCCACACAAAAAAATCCGCGCGTTTTACATGCCAATCTGGCATACCCGCAGTGGCCCCGAATTCGGCTGCTCATTTGCGGGTGATGGATGATTGATCTTCGATGGTCATCAGCCAGCATAGATGTTGCCATGGCAATGTGGTTCGAGAAAATTACCTAATTTCAAATCGATGCATGGTAGAGGTAGAAGAACTTCATTAAGTTGATCAAACTAATTGGACGTGACTTATTGGCACGTAAGCTATTAAGGCTCTATCCGAGGCCGCTTCTTTGTAATACCTGATGACGCTCATATAATACCTGAATGTTTTCAGGTATTCCATAACGTAATAAAAGAGGGATAGAGTTCGTTTCTAGATGACGGTGTGTTGTGCGGCAAAAGAGCAAGGGAACTAAATTAGAGGATTATAAATTAATCAAGATAATAAGCAATCTCGGGAAGTTTGGTGGGCATTGTTGGTGCACTTATCATTTTGAAATCGAAGAAAGGATCGATTAAAAACGTGCCCAGCATAACTTTATAAGTAAGTGCTGGTGATTTGGTCGGTGACAAAAGCAGAGGGGACCAAAATCGAAAAAATCAGAAAAGAATAAATAAAAATTAATCAAATAAAGTAGTGTGAAGCAACATCCGATATTTAACGATGTAAATCTCGCGTTCGTTACTTTAACCTTACAACACGTTGCTTGATATCTCTCAAAATTCGTATTGCACAAGAAAAATGAGTGATCCTTCATTTCAGTGACTATGCAATGGGAGCTTTGAAAGAGTGGGAGTATGCGTCACCTTTTCCGATCTTAGTGGGAAAGGCTCATAAAGAAAACTTGATTCATATACCTTTAGAAAGGCCGCTGGTACCCTTCTTGGTAAAACCTGACCCGGCCTGTAAATTTTGCGAAAAAATAAAATTTTAGTTTTTTAAGTAAGAGTGCAAGCTGTCAAGGTGCTTATGTATCAAATTAGGATATTCTGGCAGTTTTTGACAATGCATTATGAATTAGAAAAGAGTAGCTTATGAACGTAGCAACGCTGCTTGTCTTTTACTCCGGGGATTTTCGTCGGCCACCAATTAGCATACAAGAACAAAGTGTGCAGTCCGGTTATTTAGACAATGTGACTCGATTGCCAGTTCGCCCTTTTGCGTTTGGTCAAATACTTAATTCCCTCGCGTGACTTTTCCAGAAAGACTAATCACTAGTATTTATTGTAATTAACGTTGAAAATTGTGTTCAGACGGTTATTCTTCCCACTCAAATCCGCCCAAACAATTCGATATAGTTCGATGGCGGAACTGCAAAAACGTCTATCTCGGCCCACAACGCGCTCCAGACTATTCCTCTCATGCAATTTTCATTTTTTAAATAGGGAAATAGTCTACGTCATTTCGAGAAAAATATCCTGATTTTTCTCTCCATGTAATTACATTCCGTGAGAATTCCAATCAAACGTGTCGGTCCTTCGATGAAATGAATGAGAGCGGAGATTTTGAAAAACCGCAAACGAGGTGCGCATTCTTGCAGACTGACTGTCGATTTGTGTCCATTGCGATTACTAATCAACGAGAGACGTGGGTAACAACATTAAAATCTCAGAACAAATTTCATAGTGTTCCACCAAACAGCATATCTCTTTGGGGGAAAATTGTGGTCATATGAGCGTTTTCCCTCCGTTTTGAGATTTTTCAGCTGTATGCTGAATTTTAACGCACGTTGACTATAAAACTCCAACATACTGTCTTACAACCCACGCGTCCACCGCAATCAGTTCGTATACTTTTTGGTTCCATTTATTCTGAAGCTATTTAGTAAATGCGGCAACAAGGCGCGTGCATTCGAATGTGGGAATTTAGAGCAAATTACTCGGGTCGCGACTCGCGAGACCGATACGATTCGATCGCGATCGCATTGTAAAGGCCAAGTTGAAGATCAAGCCCCCCNCCCCCCCCCCCCTCCCAACCACCTTGCCGACGTACACACAGTACCGATGGAAATTACTTATGGAGCACTCATTCAGCAAGCTGCTAGGGATGTTTCTGTGAGATACCGAAAAGGATGGATATAAACTCTGTAATTGTCAGGCTCTTCTGTTCAAAAGCATACCTTGTAATATTATGACTCATTTTCAGAGATATTTGACTCTGACAGTACTCAATACCTGTGAGAACTGGGTCAGATAATTCCGATTCCAACCAAATCAATTTTTTGGTTAGAACCATCGTAGGTCTGCGTCAATTCTGATTGTTTTTACAAGAAAATATATTCTTAAACTAAAAGATTTGCCGGGAACATTCAAATTGTCATACGACGTTTTTCCATAGCACGGCAGCGAAGGCAAGGCGCTACGTGAGGAACGGCTACGAATAAGGCCCTTCCGGAAACGGTCCCAAAATAATTCTTCATTCAAGGTAAGTAATTGCTGTTTGTCCCCTTCAGAGTACCTACATTGGAATAGTATACAGACAAGTCGAAATCTGGATCTTGGGACTCGAAAGGGCAACCAACCTTGTTACACAAAAAATGTCACTGCCAATCTTAAGATTCCAATATCAAACCAAGATAATCAGAAATGAATCAGTTATGCAAAAAATATGTCAAATATAGGCTTTACAAACGACGGGTCACAAAAATTGTAATAATGAATCACTCTGGATAATTTGAATTCAAAGATTTGCTGCCCTTTTGGGTCTTAAAAACTCCATGACCTAACCTCAAAATTTTTCTTTTTCTTCTGTTGTTTTAGAGGCTTTTACTCCAGTTGTGGAGCCTACAGCCATAACCTCAAAATAACTGACATGTCCGTACTCTACTCCAGCCCCCTCCCTTCTTTTCACGAGTGGTACTCGCAATTTATCTTGTTTTAGGAGAAGTTGCCCGCATTTTTGGTGACGCGCGCTTCTGTGACGCGGGACGGACGGAAACGGGGTCATCGCGCGGGAATGGGTCTGCTCTGGGGTGTTACCTGTTGCCACCGAGCACCATCCGCTTCCGTTCATGGATCCGTCATCGGAACTGTCAACGCTTGTCATCTTGGACGGATGACCAGAACCAGCACCTATAATGACATCCAAATTAAGTCAATAACAGCCACCACTCCGACGGAATGTTATCAGCGGATCAACGGAGCTTCGGAAAGCTGCTGCTCAAACTCCTTTTTGCAATTAATACACTTAAAATAGAATGAATGATAAAATGTGCCGAAAAATTACTAAAGTTTCCTGAAGTTTGAATGAGCATTGACAAAAACATGACCGGATTTTTCTTACAGTACCGACTCTACTATAAAGTTCCCGATGTTGATTCGAGCCGTTCAAGTAAAAAGGTGCCTCAGTCAGTATGCTGAAGCAGTCTGAGGGGGTACATTTTTTGATAAAAATGACAATTTTTAGAAACTCGACTTGAGATTTTCAAAACATCCAATACTTCGATAGGACTTGATACAAACTTTCATCACTTTAATTGATTTTAGTGGTCCAGATAAAATATCGCCTCTATTTCAGTGTGGATGGTATACTGGTATGGTGCGGTGTTTTTGTATGGTATGATACAGCATGGGATCATATTGTGCGAGGAGTGTGGTGATTTTTTAAGAAAACAACACATTTTCTAGGGATTGTAAAAATGTCGTTTAAGACTGCATTTCAATCTGAGATCCTTTCAGATTATCTCTAGAATATGTATTTTGCAAAATTAATTCAAAACAACACATTTTCAAGAATAAACTCATGGGGTGAAGGCTACATTTTTCCACAAGGTAATGCCCAGTTTCCCCCCTTTTTTTCCCCCACATTCGATTGGTGAACATTGAGCGAGTAAATACACTGCCGTCGGTATATGGCACCTGCGCGAACCGATAAAAATTATCGCTTTCTTCGGAACAGGAAAATTTATCCTATGCATAGAGAGGGAGAGGGGTGGAGAAGATAGAAAATAGCATGTGCAGGTGCGTATTAATGGCTTCATTCACGCACGTCCTCAGTATTTTACCCGGTCCGACCAACATTTCCGCTGCGAAAAACCAATATTCTCCGCCAGAATTCCTGACCATTTCACCGGCCAAACACTTTTAATTTTCTTTAGTCATTTGAAAGACACTTATAACTCGCAATGCTGCACATCACTATTGACGAAAGTGCTTAAAAAACATTAGAAATCCATAAATGAAAAAATGTTAAGCTGTAAAGGGAGACTCGGATCATTCTCATTTTGAACCACGATTTCCAAAAGAGTAAGCACTATTCGAAAGACTAAAATTTAGCAGACCATTTAAATAATCTGAGTTCGATTCTTAATTTAAGTGAAATTTATTGAATTTTTTTCATTAAGTCTCAAATTTCGCGGGAATATAAATCAGTGAAATATGTTAAATCCGTTCGACTTAAAAAAGGTCGATTTCCAAAAGTTCGACGAAAGTTTAATCGATGGAAATGATTTGCTCACAGAATTTTGATCAAGAGTGATATGAAAATCCCGTTGAAAAAGTCATTCAATTGACGCGATGATACTAATGGAATTTTGGCAACGCTGCGTTTCTTAGATTTGTTCCGCGACATTGGTCGCTTTAAAAACTCCCCGTTACTCATTACTGAGGACCGGAATTAGTAATTTTCGGCCCAAGAGCGTGTCTCGGTGTCCCCTAAAAGACGAACTATGTAATTAACCAAATCGTGTCATTCACTCCTTGATGATACAGAAACAGAGGATCAAATCCAGCCGTTGATTAAGGTTTCTGGGGTTAGTTGTAGGTAATTTTCAGCAATATTCAAAGCAAACTTTTTTGACAACATTTCTATGAAATTTCTGTGAAATGAAAAGAAACCTATCGTGTCCATCCACTCATAAGATAGATTCTTTCTTTTGTTTTTTTAAGAAAAAAAAAAAAAATAACTGCGGTACATATTGAAAAAATTAGTTCTGTTCACAGGGCTTCTGCACACTTCTTTTGTAACAGTCACAGAAGCTTCCGTTATGAGGACAGAGTACTCTATTCCCACGACCGAAGTTCTGTTCTCACAACAGAAAATTTCTGTAAGTGTAACAAAGAAACTGCAGGAGCCCTGTGAACAGAAGGTTTTCTCGTCGGCACCATCTATTTTTTTCTGTGTAGAAGAGAATTAAGTGAATTTAAAAAAAAAAAAAAAAAAAAAAAAAAAAAAAAAAAAACCCCTCTTGAATGCTGATATTTGTTATTTTTACTCACTTTTGCTTCCTAGTTTTGACTTTAATGGAATTTACTTGAAAAGTATCTGAAGGTTTTTTGAAGTTTGAAAGCCACCTCTGATTTACCCTGGTTGCCCGAAAAAAGGTAAAAAAGTAGAGACACAGTGAGACACAGTGACCGAGTTCTTCCACAGGTGGTTACACTTTTCTTTTTTTTGTTGAATAACGGTCATTTCTGGCAATTTATTGCAACCGGGTAAAGTTTCCGGCCTCATCATACATCATACATTTTTATAAGATACCGTTACGACTTAAATATTTTTCGATTTTGCCTCAACACGCAGACGGTTTGACCAAAAAATGTCAGACGTCGCGTCATGTCCGCTCTCTGTTCTGGAGGAAAAGACACGCGGTGAAAAATTACGATGCAGTGCAGACACGAGCTCCGGCGCAAGTCGACATTGAGAAATGGTCGAAGTTCCTCGCGATTGACACAAGTCGGTTACTTTTGTTAATTCGACAGTCACCTATATTTTATGAGCTTGAAGCGCGTGTTTTGTCAATCGAGTCCGGGACTCCTCCGCAGCGACTTATCCTGGACTCACGCGGAACAACATGATTTAACAGGACCTGAATGATGTTCAAAATGTTCTTCGACGCCCGCATTGTTGTCGAGTTTCGGACCCAATTTTCAAAATTTTCGACACAATTCACTTGGGGGAACGCATTTTTACTTTCTCACTCCTCTTGCGGGGAGAGGAAGTATTGTTATCTTAAAAAAAACAAAAATAATAATAAATTCAAGTTAGTTCCTTTCTACTAAGCACCGGAAAAAAAAAGTCTTAAAGATCTAGAGTTCAGACTCTTAAAAAAATTGACAAGAAAAAATTACTTTTGATTCAATCGGAGTAATGCTTGAATCAAAAGCAAATCCTCCTAAGATGCTTGACTCTCGATTCAAGTACAAATCCGATCGAATTACGAGTATTTTTCCCGTAAATTTTTTTTAAGAGTCTGGACACTAGATCCACGAGACTTTCTGTCGAGTGAGCTCTGTCCATTTTGATACTCGTCTCAAGCCTGAAAATCTTATCTCGTTACCACACTTTTCAGATGTAAGATCCATGAGATCAACGGTAGTAGCAGTGCCAATATTTTGACGTCATCGGTGCTTGCAACGCTGACATTGGTGACTAAATCGGTGACATCTAAGACTTAATTAGTCCTGGGAAAATGTAAATCCCGGGTATAGGAGTGGAAGATTCACCAGGAGCATTCCCGGGAGGTAGGGAACGTTCCTGGTGGCTCCCAAAGGTGTGAGTGATTACTGCGTGTTTCCCCAGAAAGAAGGTTTAATGTGGGAATTTCTGGGAACGGGAAACTTCCCACCGTTAAATCCCTTTCGATGAGGGTGACGAACTCATCAGAGGCATGTTATCAACGAATTTTTAGCGCTCATCCTACTCTCCCTCACGTCTCGAGTTGGGAGAACTCTATACGATCTGACATGACGGCGCAACAGCACTGAAAAAAAAACATTAAATTTAGAGTCCAGACTCTTAAAAAAATCGACAAGAAAAAGTATTCTTGATTCAATCGGATTTTTGCTTAAATCAAGAACCAAGCCTTTTAATTTGAGCGGATTTCCTTTCGATTCAAGCAAAAATCTGATTGAATCAAGAGTATTTTTTCTTGTCAATGTTTTCAAAGTCTGGACTCTAGATCCAATGTGTTTTTTTCCAGTGAATGGCCCGGAAGAAAAAAAAATGGCTTAAAAAAATCGACAAGAAAAAGTATTCTTGATTCAATCGGATTTTTGCTTAAATCAAGAACCAAGCCTCTTAATTTGAGCGGATTTCCTTTCGATTTAAGCAAAAATCTGATTGAATCAAGAGTATTTTTTCTTGTCAATGTTTTCAAGAGTCTGGACTCTGGATCCAATGTGTTTTTTTTTCCAGTGTAGGGGATTTGCCGAGGAAGGTCCATTTGGTGTGGGGGTCGGGGAGCCAGCTGGCAACGGAGAGCGTTCCTGGGCGACAACGGCGCGGCTCGGCGGTGTGGCCGGTAGCCGGAGTCACGGCAGAATAACGGGGCCTCGGTCCTCCTCTATTCCACATTTTTGAATGGAATCGTATGCTCCGATCTACGATATTCGGAGCTGGGTTGAGCTCCGCTCCGCCCGGGAGCAGACTCCGTGACTCCTCCGCGCGCCGCCGGAACTCAAGGTTACACCAGGAATCAGGACTCCTCCAGGCCCCAAACCTGGGTCGTCACGTACAACTAGTCAATGAACCTGAGTTACAGATTTCACAGAAGTACAGAAGCAAGTGCCCAATAATATCAAATCGAGGCATCCAAAACCTTGGGTCCTTACAGATAAAATTGGGCTTTAGCCCACGTCACGTACAACTAGTCAATGAACCTGATTTACAGATTTCACAGAACTGAAGACACAAGTGCCCAATAATATCAAATCTCGGTACCCAAAACTTTGGGTCCTCCCCGATAAAACTAGGCTTAACATGAATTTCGGCTAAACCTTATTTACAGATTTTACAGAAGTACAGACGCAAGTGCCTACTAATATCAAATCTCGGTACCCAAGACCTTGGGTCCTCCCCGATAAAACTAGGTTAAACATGAATTTTAGAGATTCATAAAGTTAGGAACCGTTTATGCGGCACGTAGCACTCTAGAGGAACATAGAGGGGAAAAAGGTGGTCGCATCTTGAGGATTGTTTACCGCGTGACGCAGGTCGGTAAGATATGGCGTCGATATTTTAACAAAATCCGAAATTCGGAGTATGGATCACGGACCATAACGTCCGTTTTTTGGCTTAGATCAACTCAAAAGGTGTTTTTCATTACTATGTATGGAATGATTTTTTCCCCATAAACGACACATTTTCCAAGAAAATCGATGATAAAAATCGTCCGAATTCAGAATCCCCAAAATGCAACCACCTTCTTGTTAGAGACAGGGGAGTCTGAGCCTGCGTCACGTAATGCTGAAATCTGCGCTACGTGCCAGTTCTTCGGGAACATATTAAGATGAACAGTAGATGCGTGATGACACTATTTTTTCATCCGGAAGTCGTCACAAAAAGCCAATCTCAGAAGGAGAGGATTGAGTAAAGGCATATGAATTTCTTTTGAGACCTATGTCAGGGGTGTGTTACGGGGAAGGGAGGATGGATGGTAAAAAAAATCTAATTTTCGGCGTTACGTATTTTATGAACTGCTTCATCGAGAGACCGGCCGTAAATCAGTCGGTTTTTTGCATAAGGTAGTGTAGTCAACACGGTGACACTGATTTGTTCTTGGTAAGGGGCGTATTGGTTAGTCTTAAACCTGATAATCAGCTGAAATAGTACAAATCGCCTGAAACGGTTCGGATGAAGTCGATTAAAAAATCTATTCGAACGTGGAACTATCTGACAGAGATCAGAACACGTGCGCCGGGAGCGGCAGCTTATCTAACCAACTTAGCTGGTCGATTGCTTATTTGCAGATGCACAACCTATTTTCGGAAAATCAGCTCGACAAAAAACAAAGCCTCCAATTAAACAAGGCCGGCACTGTGCCAGAGGCTTTGAAAAATTCCGCCCATTACGTCGTGTCGTGTGATCATTTCAACCTTAAGTTGTTTTTTCGCACAGGAATAACTTTTAAGATGAATATTTCATCTCCACTGACTTGTCATTTCATGATGAAAAATTAGTTTTCGGAAGGACCAGGGCTGTTTTTGTGAAAAACCTGAAGAGGTGCGTTTTGCTTCTTAGTCAAAACTTTGTGACAAGTCATATGACTCACGAAATAATACAGACTGGAAATTGATTCTTTGCGATGAATCCTAACTTTTTGCACAACAAATCTAAATGAGTAACGGGAAGTCAATTTTGAAAAGTTTAAAGCCATGTTTATAAAATTTTATAAAAATTAGTGTAAAAACCTCCAAAAGTTAAGTTATCCAATTATCCATCCCCTTCAGAACTTTTAGCGTGACTTTAAGAGTTGATCCAAAAAAGTTCTCTATGGCAAATTTTACCTTTTACCATAATTATTTCAAAACCTTGGTACAGTTTTTATTTAAAAAAGAAAAAAAGCTGGTGCGTATAGAGGTACCTCTTCATTTTTTGTACAAAATATCTAAAAATACTAGGTTTTAGGAGCATTTCCTGGGATTTGATTATGGATGCAATATACATTATGAGATTTCTTCCATTATGTAGTCCCTAGATCTCACGGAAGTGCCAAACTGATAGAGGGCGGAAACAGGAGTGAAAAGTCAGGATGCTAATACGCTATCTGCGATGAAATACCAAAAATAGTGAAGAAACAATCGTCTTGCTGAAAGTAGACCAAATTCCATTTTCAGCCAAAAAACAGGCAGGAATTATGACCATAATTCGCGGGTAAGTCGCGCAAACAATCGGTGAATTGATACTTGCGAGAATAGAACTGTGCTTCTGATAGAATTCGAGGGTTAATGACAAGGCAGGAAGGTCATTACCCGTAATTACAGCTTCTCTGCGGAAACAAAACAGTTTTTGCGATACGCCCATGCGATTTGCCATTCGTGGATGTTTATCACGAGAGCCATCGTCTTGGCATCAGATAACGCGCTATTATACCACTGCCCGCAAAATCGCACGGGCCAACTTCGCGAAATGGAGAGAGATTCAAAAACATGAAGATAGGAATAGAAGGAATAATGAACATAGAGAGACGGTTGTTTTTGATCATCAAACACATTTAGGCTTTACTGAAGGCCCCCAGCTGCCTCGAGGCTTGAGACCTCTAGTTGAGTTTACGCCGGCCCCGAACAGAAATAAAAAAAAAAATTCTTGGAATTAATCAGCTAAAAAAGTTCAACAGTAATCCAATACTGTGTCATCTACTTTCTTACTTTTTCCTAAAAATTAGAACAATTATTAATGTCTTTTTGACAAATATGTAAGCCCTCCTCCCGCACTTCTTCTCAGTAGACGACGCAAAATTATTTTCAATTACATTAGAGTACAGTAATTTTGCATCGTTTTTTTTTTTGTTCTTTTTCCTTTTTAGCTTTATTTCCAATCGTGCCCTGATTTCAAATTCAAGTCCGAAAATATGATGTGTTATATTTTTTTTTATATTTGACTTTTTTTTCATTGGAATTATCGGTCTCATTTTCAAATAAACTTCATGTGAAATAATTGTGTTGATGATCAATGGATTATATTAAATGTGTCAGTTGAAGTAATAAAGAATAGCAAAGAGGACAGATAAGAAGAAGAAAATAAATAAATGTTTGATTGAATGGTTCTTTTCACGGTAATAAGAATTTAAAACATAAAAATAACGAGCAAAATATCAGTGTCTCGCTGACAATGACATTTTATTATCACTGCAATTCTATTGAAAATTAGAAAAAAAGTTAAATTAAAATTTTGTAAATTTTTAATAAAATTCTCTATTGCTGCATATGATAGAAGAATCAAGCAGGAATAGAAATTTTTCAGTTACCAAAATAAAAGAATCTGAAGCTGGAACTGTTCTTTTATCATATGCAAACAATGAGAGCACGGTCTATTGCAAAAATATATGTAAAAGATTAAAAATAAAACAGAATTTCCGAGAAATTCTTTGTATGCTTGGTCGTGATTTCACGAGGCCAAGAAAAGCACTTCTATATTGCAAATCATTTTACTTAGAGAATTGCATGTGCACACTAAATTTGGGAGACAATCAACGAAAATACATAAATAAATGCAGATAATTAAAGACAGAATATTTAAGAATTGAAGCCATTTTGAAATATTCATATTTCAGGACGTTGGATTTGCTTCCATAATTGTAGATGTTGAATGTGAGTGAATAAGATCGAAGTTAAACTTTCTCTACAGAAAGACGAAAAAGTTATTACTTCTCTTTTTTCTTTTTTTCATGCTACCTAATCAGTGACCTATGTAACCACCCTTACATTAATTTCATCAGAGGTATAAATGACCTCAGATACTAGGGCACCTCTTAAAATAAACGTTTCGTATTACTAGTACTTTTCGTTCTATTCTTGTTTTGCTGGTGATCAAATAAATGAAAATTCATGATACCTCTTCAAGCTTGAATGTTTGAATATATTTCAAAATGGCTTTTTTACTCATGAGTAATAACACATCATAAAATTAAGAAAACTATAAAAATGAGTAAAAAGAAAAAAAATCTGCACACGAATGAACACGAATGCTTAAAAAAAGATATAATTGGAAATGAATAAGAATGTTTGAGGTCCAGATAAAGAATGGTACAATTACGAAGACAATGAAATACTTTGGATCAAAGGGTAAAAGGTATGTAAAGTGATAAATAACGAGGAGGAAAGGAGAAAAGATGACAGGAGAGGAGATTTTTACACTAGATTTGGAACGATTTTGATGCAAAACTTTTCGGAAAAGCTTTTGAAAAATGCTTTTGGCGACAGGCGTGAAGACTATGTGAAGAGCCTCCTCCTTTTTTGAAAACGAAAAGTAGAGAAAAAAGTCCTGACAAATGATGGGGAAGGAATCAAGCAACAGAAAATTAGTCTTAAAACTCCGAACTTTGAATGAATGGACAAAAATCTGCTTTAGGTACTCAGTGATACAGTTTGACAGCGAAGTTTAAGAAATGAAATAATCTTGAGAGGTCGTGGTTTTCAATCTCATTTTTTACGATTTGATGTCTTTGGCAAGGGCATTTTAAAGAAGCTATGCGATACTTTTTGTCCTGAAAGGAAAACTGAGCCCTAGATGTTCAATAAATAACAAAATAAGCCACGCGCACTTTATATTTTGTCCTTATTAAAAGAGGTTAATTTTTCGAAATATTTCGAAAAGAAAATTTCCACAAAAGTAATTGGCAAAAATTATTTGCACGTCCTAAAATCTAGTTAATGTTTCCGTCCTATATTCTCGGTGGAGGGGGGGGGGAGGGGTCCTCATTCACTTTCAAAGATACCGAAAAAATTACTCGGAGGTTGAATTTCGGCAAATTACTCTTCCTTTCGGTGACCCAAATTTTGTTCGCTCCGTTATTCCTTATCGTTGGTTCGTCTCCCGAAGATGAGGTCAAGAGGGGCAAAGAGGAAAGGTCTGGCGCAATGCTGCCAATTTTTGCTAAAAATATCCGTTTTCGCTTTCAACGGAATAAAAAAGTTAGGAATTTCCCACGAAGCTCGGCCTCGACGGGAGTCTAAGCTCTTAATCACCGTAGGTGGGGGGAGGAGGGGGGGGGTACTCGACCCACTCCCGCTCCTCCGTATTACCTTTCAATTTCTTTTCGTGCTCGCCCCCTCCAGAGGAGAGGGTACCTCTCTTTCTCTCCTTTCTTCTGCCGTTCCTTCTCTACTTTCTTCCGAACCCCCACTCCTAAGAGCCGCGCTAGCCGCGGCCGCGCAGTTAATGCCCCTTGAAAGTAGGTTACTTTCATTTCAGGATCTTCTTTTTCTCTCTCTTTTATCGTCTTCCTCAATTTTCTAGCATAGATAAAAAAAGAATAACAATATAAAATTAAAAAAGTACTTATTTTTAGAATTTGATATTTGTGTTTTTACTGCAGATGATAAAAATCTATTATCATTTTATCGAAATTGGGGAATATTTTTTCATTTTTTGTAGGTATTTGAATGGAGAATGCGGAAGAAAGAACGATGAAGTTGAATTGTCGAGGGTGAGAAGAAAGTAATTTCTGCAAGGTTGTTTAAGTAATTAAAACTCCTGAACTTTAACCACGTAACCTGACTGTAAATTTTAAAATGGCAATACTATTTTTTCAAGAGGGACACATTTTTTTTGGTATTCCATTTTTTAAAATGACTTAAGTCATGATGTATAAATTAAAGTGGCAAGTTGGAAGTAAATGTGAGAGAAAAAAAGAAAGAGACGTGGGGGATAAAGAAAGCCTGATATTTAAGAATGCGTAAAAAAAAACTCAAAAAAACGATATATTATTTTTCCTCAACTTTTTTAGGAGCACTGAAGTGATAGTGTTGTATATTTAGAAGTATAATCCGGAAAAAATTAAAACGGGACAAAAAGGAAGAAGAAAGAGAGACAACGAAGAAAAATTTTCCGTCGTTCTGCCCTGAGAGACATTTACCGCAGCGGAAGCAGTAGGGGTAACCACTAGGGGTATAATTATTTGGATTAGGGGTTTTAGAAATTTTAGACACACGTTAAGATTTTTATTTTTATTCTTATGTATCTCAACAAGACATAATATCATGTTGCGATGTGCCAATGTCAATGACAGCAAATCAAGTAGACCGAGTGAAAACCACCCCCTCAAGCTATCGCATTCGATCTTATCATATAATTGAAGTGATGAAATTTACAAAAGATCTAACGATTACTAAATTGTAATGAACGGTGTGTTACCTTAGTTTTCATAAAGAACTAGTCATTCGATCATGCCCGCTATTCCTTCGCTTTGGCTAGTGAAAAAGAAAAAGTAACAACGACTTTAGAAACGTTAGACAATTTTAAATTTAACCGGACCTTCGAGGGTCTCGTTTCGTTCGCATCTTGGAAAGCTCGATTGGGAGCCGACTGATGGAGGGACGCTTTCAGCAGAGTCTGTGCCAACTTTTTTTTTCGAGGAAGAGGTGAAATAGAACGAGGGTGAGTTTCGCCTGTCGGAGGGCGGAGAAAAACAGAAAAAGCTTGAAAGAAAGGAATTTGACTCACTCAGTCCCGGGTCTCAATCCATACTTGTGCGTGGGTTATCCCTCGTTTAACAAGTAACACTTCCGGCGACAACTCGAAATATCCTCCTGGACGGAAACTCGGCTCCGCTGGCACAGCGGCACTGTAAATCCTTTGTGCACTAGGGTTTTCCCGCACTTGAACTTTCAACTGTCACGCACTGGGAGTCGTCTGTCACGCACTTTCTTGTCTACGTCACGCACGGCTTTTCTTTTCGGAAGAGTCACACGCGCACTCGTCACTGATGGGGACCCGGTTTCGAGGAGGATCGAAGAGCACCCGTGTGCAGTGGATCCAAGCTGAGAGCGTACTAGCGCGGCGTCGGAGTCCATTGAACGCGGGCCGGGGTGGGGACCGGCGCTTTTGGAGGGGGGCTTTTGGTACACTAACCTACTTCGCGGGTACTTGCTCCGTGCCGTGGCGCGGCGCGGCTCGACGGGCCCCCACGCGGGCCGTGGCCTCTGGACGCGGGGCCCGGCGGCGGCTTCGGGGCTCATCAGTTTCGCGTCCGGGATCCCCGGGCTCCGCGCAGTGGATCCGTCACCATCGTCAAGGTCCCGCCGCGCCGCCGCACCGTGGCTTCGACCGGTCGCTCTGGGAGAATCCAAAGCTTCCGCCAGCATTGAGTCCTTCCCGGTCACTTTTTCGGGGACTCCGGCAAGAAGCACTTGATTGTTCCTTCGCCAGCGGGCATATCCTTCAACACTGTGAAAAAGAGTTTCGGGCTATATAGACATACCGTCAGTTCCGGGCGCAGAGACCGAATATTCAGGTGCTGGAGCCGTAGCTTCGATTGCACCGGGTGCCACGCCCGCAACTTTTGGTCTCCGAGTCCGGAATGCGGACGGTATGTCTACAGTCCGTAAAGTACGGCTTACACGGCCGAAGTTTTTTTTTCCAGTGAAGTTTCCAACACTGGAAGTTTCCAACACTCCAACATTGGATCTAGAGTCCAGACTCTTAAAAACATCGACAAGAAAAAATACTCTTGATTCAATCGGATTTAAGCTTAAATCAAGAACCAAGCCTCTTAATTTGAGCGGATTTCCTTTTGATTTAAGCAAAAATCTGATTGAATCAAGAGTATTTTTTCTTGCCAATGTTTTCAAAAGTCTGGACTCTAGATCCAATGTGTTTTTTTCCAGTGAATGGCCCGGAAGAAAAAAAAATGGCTTGATCTAATATAAGTAGAATACCTATTTAGGAAGAGTACGTTATTTTCGGTAATTTTGAGGTTTGGTCGTGAAGCTTTTCGAGTCCAAAATAGGGCAGCCAGTCATAGGCGGTTCTAGACTCTCATGTTTGGGGGTGCGCAGAGGTGAAAAATGTCGGAGACTGGTCCCGAAGGGGAAGGTCGCTCAGGGGAGGACTAAGTTTCGGCCCTCAAGTTTTATCCCTTTCCTCCCATCCTTTCTCTTTTTCTCTCCTTCCTTTCTACTTAAATACCTATAAATTCAACGTAGAAAATTTTTAGCAAAACTTCCCATCAAAACTACATTTTTACCATAAAAAAACAGTAGAATCTTTGTAAAACACGGCTATCAATATTAATTCTGTTTGAAAAATTTTCAATTAATTGCTGGAATTTTTACTCAGTGTAAGCGAATACAGAATCTTTAAAAGCAGTATAATTTGGTCCTTTTTATATTAAATTCTATACTGGTTAAAAAAGCAATAAATAGAGGTGAAGGAAGAAGAAGGCCTCTTTCACGGTTCCGGTAACCGCACTTAATTTTTGCTTGGGGGTGCCCGGCACCCACTGGCACCCCCGTAGAACCGCCTATGACTGCTATTACTTCAAATTATCCAGAGTGATTTATCATTACAATCGTTACGACCCGTCGTTCGTAAAGCACGCATTTGACTCTTTTTTTTGCATAAAACTACTCATTTCTACGGAAGTACGCTCATTTATGAACATTCTTGGCCATTTTGTTTTAATATGGGAATCTGAAGATTAGCAGTGAATTTTTTTTATCTAGACAGTTGGCTGTCCTTTTGGGCCATGAGAGCTCCATATTTCGACGTGTCCATACTCTCCTGATCGAAGCAGAGATACTCTTGAATTTACCGTCAATAAGATTGTCTCTTAAGTTAAAAATAAAATCCAGATTATTACCTAATATAAGCGAATTGTTTCTTCATAGCAGCATCTCATAACCTGCTTGATGTGCGTAATTTTGATCAAAAGAAAATTCTCTGTACTTCAGTTCAAGAGAATTCTTTTTTCTCCTTCTTCTAAGTCACTTTTTTCCAGCACTGGAAGTTTTCACTGGAGCCGGACTGAACAAACCTCATCTAACCTCTAGCCTCTGCAAAAAATTGTCCCAAACTTGTCTAGTCAGGGCCGGATTTAGGGGGTGGTCACATGGGCCGCGGTCCATGGCGGCAAATTTAGGGGGCGGCAAATTTTGCAATATTTTTAAATGTAGCCATAAAGAAAAATCGGAACCAGAAAAAAAATTACAAACGAGAAAAGGTGACAAAATCTCTCATTTCCTGAGAGTATATTTCTAATTTAGTCGTCTCTCTGTGATACAATAGACAGCACCTTTAATGAGTCGAGTTAAGACTAAGAGAGGAACCGAACACGGAATTTGGTCTGGAATGGCGCGACGCAGAGAGCAATGATGACGAGGACTTAAGATGAAACGGAGAAACCCTCGGCGCGGCGGTCGGCGTGTAAGACATATTAGCGCCTTCAAGACTGCATGAATACTTCACGCATTGCGTCAAAGACAGTGCAGTCACTGCGGTCAGCGGCGGGCGGCGCGGCGTGAAACGCATAGCGCCTACAAGACTGCATGAATACTTCATGCATTGCGTCAAACCGCATACAAGACTGTGGGAATACTTCACGCATTGCGCCAAACACAGATCGGTCAGCGCGGCGCGGCGGCGGAAGTTAAAATTATTAAACCACATTTATGTTTGTTCTGTCATTATTTTTACGTTCATTTCATATAAATGGAAGGCCTTGTCCACACAGAGATAGGTTTACGGAACATAACTTTCGCACTAAGCTCCGTGAACTTTTGCTAGTATATTGTTGACAGGGCTCTCGCAAAAAATGTGTCCAACACGAGTAAACGCGTCTTATGAACCCCTCCCCCTCCAGCACGTTCTCTTGATGGTTCTTATTGATGTTTAAAAACGAATGAGAAGGGGGCGGCAAAATACAGGCGGCCCATGGGCGGCAAGTAAGTAAATATCCCTGTGTCTAGTCATCGTTACGGAATCAGTTTTACCTTTGCACTTTTGCAGTGTTCAAAAAAAGAAAAAGAAATGAGAACAGTGTTAATAACAAGCGGGAAAGTTCTAATACTGTCGTATTAGAAAAGCGCTCAGGTGTTAGTAAATGTATTTAGTGAAGAAAGGAAGTAGGTACAAACTCCGTCGACTTGGCTGGGAAATGGAAATAAAACATCAGCTGATAGCAAACAAAGGTTACCAAGGAAACCGTAAACGCGTATTTTTGTTTCCCGAAAATGACCTCACCGTTGAGCTCATCAGGCGCGTTTTTTTTAGGCTTCATTTGAGTTCAACGATCAATTTCGATAAGAATTACTCTACCGCTAAGAAATTTTCTTATAGACAAACGATCGAAACTACCTGCGCATTACGTTAAAAGCATAAAATACAGTTTTCACAGCTTTATTTATTTTAAAAATGGACCCCCCCTAAAAAGCCTACACATCGATGAGCTGGTGCGCCATTTAAACGCATTAGCACTATAGTATACTAGTACTCAGAGGCAAGTTGAAATCAAAAAGCGCTGCCTATCGGCTGAGCGCTTAATTGGCTGTCTCTGGCTGTCCCATACCCAGCTGGGCTGGTTGGTTGAAATGACAAAGGCTGAGAAGAAAAAGGAAAACTAAAATAATAGGCAAGAATAAGAGTGAATCAAAGGGTCTGATAGAACTCCTGAGAATAGAGACTTGAAATTTTGTGAGTGCTGACGGAAAAGTCAAAAATATTTCTTGAATAGAAAATTAATTGAGTTTCAATCAGGATCTAGTCGTCCTAGAATCATAGTAAATGCTTACTTTTCATGAACTTGTGGGAAAAAACAGTCATTTGAACTATGTGCCATATGTGATTGTCCGTCCTCACTACTCGTAGGGATAATCGATTGCAAATAATAGAAATAATCTTGTCCTTGTTGCTTAAAACAAGTAAATAATGATGTCATATCAATGATACGCGGTGTCAGGGACCTACATATGAGGCTTCCACGACAAAATGTACCATAACATACAATATATGAATACACACACACATGCATGATTACGTGTCTGTGTGTATTGTCTGTTGCATTTATACATACATACATAAAACATGATTAACATACAGAATTTTGTTTAAAAGTAACAATTCAACGGGTGTAGTATAGTAAGTGCAACACTGCCTTAGGAAATAGCAATCTGGCAAGTTAATCTCTCATCTTTCTTGCTGCTGTGTAGGACCTGCCGAGAGAGGCTCTGCGGGGCCCCCCTTTCTTTCTGTTGGAGTAGGGGGTCTCCATGCCCCCCGCGGGAGTACGGAGGGGCAGGTCTTTCTTTGCTTGCTGCTCTTTATGGGCGAAATAACTTTCTTTTCTCTAATTTGCAAAGATAAGTCTTTTTATTCTTTCCCTATGCGACGGGCGGTCAAGTTCAGGTTGGGTTGCTGCGGCGTTGTTTGTGAATTTCAAGGTCGGAGCCCCCTCAAATTTGACCCCGCCGCGCGCCATGTGCCGTTACGAAATCCTTTCGTTCTTACGGCTCACTCTTTCCGGCGACAGGCCCGATTTTTGGTTATCCTTCAAAGCCAATTAGCTTGCCTCTATGTCATCGAGTACGGGGAAAGATAGGTCGTTCCTCCAAAATGTAAAGTTGTGAGTGTACGTCGTTACAAATTCCAGATAATGCATTTATATTTTAAGGATGAACAATGGCGAAATAATGTAGGTAATAAAGTGATAACTTTCCCTTCACTTTAAGAACATTTTTTTCGACTCCCTATGGGTCATTGTAAATGGCCACTAGACCCTCCTCTCCTCTTTTTCAATTTGCAAATAGACGCAGAGCCAGAAAAACATGAACTTTTTGTCAGCCGCAGATGCAGAAAGCTAACCTCAGTACTAACTGTAAATCACACGCATCACTTTGACCGCAAGCTCAATTTTAGTTGTGTGCTATCAGCTGTGCGATTCGGCTTGTCTTAAGCCTCAAGAGGCGAGGACTTTGATGAAAATTTACGACGTGGGAAGTTCTGAAAGCTTTTAACTTGGCCGAGCTTTCAAGGCGGGTGAATTCCGGCCTTGGGCTAGGGATTTGAACCGCTTAGCTCTGTCCGTTATTTGTATCTTTAGTAATAATCGCCGATTCTGCTAGCCTGTATCGGTCGGATAAATATATGTTGAACATCAGATGTCAGTGATGAAACATGTTTCGTACGTCATAATACTTGCATGACGTCAACCATAGATCTTCCCTTTATTACTGGATTATGTTGCTATGTTATGAATCCTCTTTTATTCTCCCACAATCTCAATGTAAACCATACAGGATCTCCTCAAAAAAGGAGCTGCTTGAGAGGCAACTACGAACACAACTCGTGGTCATTCCTGAAACGTTAGGGCCTCATTTAGTCATAGTCAGTGCATTGGATAAGGAGGAATTAACGTTAAGAAAAGATAGAGAAAATGCCCGCATTTCGGGCATTTTGGCGAGAGACCGATCATTATATAGGTAGATACAACCAATTTGTCATCAGTTTCCTCGATCATAGTGTGGTTCACTACGTTTGTTGAAGTTCGTTTTCCATAGATAGGGGTTCTAATTTTGGAATATTGACGCCCTATTCTACCATGTTTAGGAAAAACGCCGTATGAACCTTCAGGCGTTGCCAAATTTCCTTTGATCGAACGCAAACCTGGTAAGATCATGAATATTTTCCTTCCGATTTTCCAGATAATTTTGTTCGCAATATCACCTAAAGTTCCTGAAAATTTCAACGAAAAATATTCATAACTTTCCTGAAAATCAAACATTTTATTGAAGGAAATTTGGCAACTCCCGAATGTTCATATGGCGTTCTTCCTTAGCACGGCAGTATATGAAGCCTTAACTGTAACAATGGTGGACGTAAAAAATTACCTTTTCGAAACACGCTTAAAAAACTGTTTTGGTCACACAAAAATTTAATATGTTTGCCTCTGGCGTAATGTACAGATCTCGAAGATCACATCAGAAGTATTTTCTCAAAATTTTCTCGATGCTAAAACAGTTTTTTGAGCGTGTTTCAAAAAGGTAATTTTTCACATCCGCCATTGTTACATATAAGTTCTGATATGTACCCGACCACGTCACGTTGTAAACTACCACCATCTCCCTCCTTTTCTCTATGGTTTCAACTTTGAGCTTTGCACGTCAAGTCGACGGGATCATAGCACTATCAATTCAGCCAGATTAAGCATTGTTGCGGGATTCTCGACTCGTATTTCGACCACATACCACCAGCCTCATCTATGCGAGGGGATGTAGAAATTTCAGGTGCGAATGACAACCTGCGTTAGAACTGGACACTAGACCTAGTCTAGCTTGGAGTCCTAATCCGCCTCGCCACGCTTTTTTATTGCGTGTTAATGACAAGTCGCCCCGCCACGCCGCGACAACGCGCGGCATGGATCAGCGTTGGCGGCGCTGCGCTGGAACGGAGTGAACTAGACGTGTCCAAGGGAGCGTCCCTCTGGGATGGTCGAATATTTTAATAATCGAATATTCTTTATATAAAAGGTGAAAAAATATTGGAGACTTTAACGCAAGTGTAAGAAAACAAAATATTCCACATCAATATCAAATATCAATGCTTTATAAAAAAGCAAGAGACTTTTGGCGTTTTCTCTATGGTCCTGAGTGAAGCATGTGGATTTCATAAATTGATATTAATGAGCTAATTATTTTCGGTAAAATATTTTGGAGACTTTAACGCAAGGATAAGAAAACAAGATGTTTCACGTCAAGCTTCGGAAAGCAAGTACAGATTTGAAATTGTAATACCATTTCTTAGGGGTTTAGGGAAGGTCTAAAGTTGGTCTAAAGGATGAAATTTCGATTGTTCAAAGAAGTACTCATGATGCCTAAAATCTACAACGTATCGAAAGTGGTGGAAATACGCGGAACAAAAAGCTAAGGAAAGAACTCCAACGTTAGATGCGTAGGTGCACAATCCGCTCGTAGGCAGGTCCCATTTGATTGAGACAATATTCACAATATCGTTCATCAAAATTTATTTGTAATAATAAAATTAATAAAACAAAATTTACTTTTGACCTATACTAGGGCCCACGAACGATGATCCCTGAAAAATCGGGCGAATAAACGCGTGGGCCATGTAAATGACAACGCTGCAGGGTCGAGCACGCACATCGACGAGACCTGGTATTGTGAACGCGAAAAGCTATTGTATGCGAACTGCTGCCATTCTACCCCTATCTTCAGGTCAAAATTCTTCATAGGAAGCCCTTTCGTAAAAGACCAATTTCTTGTAATTTTGCCCCAATCTCTTCGTCCATTACATGGTTGGATTGCTCGTAAAATTCTGAGCTAAATCATATATAATTGTTAAATACAATTTTTATTTTTTCCTTCTTTTTCCTTTTTGAAGCGAAGTCCAATTTTTATTTATAACGTCGTATCTCGAACTGTAACTTTGCTGCTATTTGACCGATTTTCATAAACGAGGCCTCTTTTTACTTGTGTTTTAAAGGAGAGTAACGAAACACTTGCTGAAAAAATGTTACACAACTTTCAACAAATTTTGGTTTTTTCTAGCGGGAGGGTGAAATAGTAAATTACGCGTAAGTAATTAGGGTTCGATTGTGGCTCGGCTCGGCATTGTCCCCGAACTCGAGACTCGGTTCGGGCCGGGGTGTCGCTGTTGCCAGTGTTTGCAAGAAATACCCGCGGCTCAGGGATCATCGTTCGTGGGCCCTAGTATAAACCACCACTTTAGCTATCTAACGTGCAAGTCCTCAGTATGCGACAGAGCAATTAAGCCTTAAACACTGTAATTGCCCAAAATTCAGACTCACTGGAAAAAAAAAAAAAAAAACACATTGGATCTAGAGTCCAGACTCTTAAAAACATCGACAAGAAGAACTACTCTTGAATCAATCAGATTTAAGCTGAAATCAGGAACCAAGCCTCTTAATTTGAGCGGATTTCCTTTTGATTTAAGCTTAAATCTGATAGAATCAAGAGTCCTTTTTCTAGTAAATGTTTTCAAGAGTCTGGACTCTAGATCCAATGTGTTTTTTTTCCAGTGCTCCATAAATTAAATTTGAGCCACTCTCAGCCGTTATATAGCTAGGCTCTTTTAAAAAAGATGCAATGCAGAAATCGGGGTTCTCCAGACGAAGAAACTTAACTCCGTTTTAATGTTGCGAAATAGATTTGATGGATTAAATTTTGCCCAAGAATGTGACTGTACAGTTCCTATTAAAATTTTTCTGATTTTTGCGTGTGATCAGAAAAAATTGGAGCAATCAGTATTCAACAATCTCTTAGTAAAATACAATTTCAAGTAGATATTTCACAACGTTGAATGGTAATTACGTCCTTTCGTCTGAAGGGAGACGTAACGCCCACCAGAAAACGGTGAAAACGGTGCTCATCGGCTGATAAAAAGGTGATGTCGAAGATCGAGCAATAGTGTGCCAAAATTTCAGGAGTCTACCTGTCGCCGAGGGGCCAACGGAGTGTCTGAATTAAGTTTGACAAATCGTTCATTCTAAATTAAATCAAAAAACAAGTGAGGGCCCCTCCCATCAAATCAAGTAGGACCCCCCCCCCCCCCCCCCNGATTTTGCATATCTTTAACTCCGAGGCCTCGATGATAATTACTCCGTCGGCTTGACGTGCTGAATGGCCTCAGATGATTTATCCCGAAGCGAGGAGTTTTTCCTAAGTGCATCTGAGCGTGGCAACAGACTAATCGGGCCCGAGTCCGGCCCAGGTCGGGAGCGAGTAACTTTCACTCCGGACAGCATCCAGTCGGCGGTGGTGGCGCGGCCGGTTTTCAAGTTCGCGAGGTCCCCCGCCCCCTCCGGAGCCCCCCCCCTCCCTCGGGGGGGGGGCGGAGGGGGGCGCATCGATGTCGCTGCTGCGCGGTGGTCGTTGCACCGCGCTACCATTGACCTCCGCGAGGCGCAACCAACGGTGAAAGGTAACCTCAACCTTCACGGGGACATCGACCACCGCGCTGCCAAGTCAAGATCGGCGGGTTCGGTAATTACGTGGGCGAGAGGTGGAGAAGGAATTTCAGGGGGCATGCCGCCCATTGCTACCGATTCATTCAAGGGAAGATTTAGGGGAGGCTCTTTAAGGCAGTATATCACACGGAGAAAAAAACCTCGTGCGTGGGACCCGATGTTTAGGTCATATGGATCTCAGAAGGTTTCAGATTGAGCATCTGAATACTTAAGGTCTAGCTGCCGAAATTCAGGTCAGACATCTGAAACTTCAGTTTTTACATCTGAAGTATTTCGGTTTTCACATCCAAAAAACTTCGGATCTCACATCTGAAGTACTTGAGATGTTAGAACTGAAGTTTCAGACGTCTGACCTGAACTTCGGCAGCTAGACCTTAAGTGTTCAACTGCTCAATCCGAAAACTTCAGAGATCCATATGACCTAAACTTCGGGTCCCACGCACGAGGTTTTTTTCTCCGTGCAGGGATCAGCATTTTACTCATTTTTCAGAGAGATTCCTTATTCATCTTATTCAATTTTCTATTCATTTTTTTTTTAGTTTTTTGCAGCTGAGAATGAGCTGGTAACAGCTCGAAACCTCCTGACTGTTAGTGTTTTTAACGTTTTAGTTTTCTTAACGTTTTAGCCTTGTTTACCCATGTTTTAATTCCTTCCTTTTTTACTCGATGTTTCAATCCCTCGAATGAAGCAAGGAGCGTGGATTCAGCGATTATTTTATTAATGCGCAGCCGGAGGACTTGATCAAGTAGAGGATAGGATGTCCTCAAAACGGGTGGAAGAAGTGTTGGCGCGCAAAAATGGGGGAACAAGAATCAGTCGTTTTTTACACTGATCCAGCGTCCAGCCTCGCCAGCCTGTGGAGTCCAGCCTCCGAGGCGTGTCACTAACTCACGAGAGACACGCTCGAATAAGGTCCTGCAGGTTAGCCAACGGCAACGGCTCCTCCATAGGTATCCATGTCACGTGCAGGTGCTGCCTTGTTGCCGAACACCAGTACTTGAAATCCCTCGAAAAGGTACCAAATCCTGAATTTCAGTCATACCAAGCACTCAGCAAAACGGACATTGGCACTGAGATTCGTGCTAAATTAGAGGAAGCCATTTTGGGGAGGCAAGAAAGGCAGGCACGTAGCCAGGATTTTGTTTTGGGGAGGAGGGGGGTTTGATCGAGTGAGTAAGGTTCTTCCCCCTTCTCCGACTAAAGGGGGAATTTGGAGGGTATGTGATACCTCCCAGCTCAGGGGGGGGGGGTCCGGGGAAATTTTTCGAAATTTTAAATCTATTTGGACGCATTTTGAGGCTTCCGTGATGCAGATTTTCTTTCAATTGCTGCGGAAAAATTTAACTTTCAGCCTCAAATACCTTCAAATTGTTGCATTCAACACATTTGGAAAATTGTAGAAATTTTAACTCTATTTGAACGCATTTTGAAAGTCCAAACTTCCTCTTTTCTCGCTTTTTCTTATTTTCTTATTTCTTCATTCTCTTCCTCCTTTTTTTGCTTGGGGGGGGGCGAAGGGGCTGGCTAAGTGCCTGAAGAATGGTACCCCCCTCAAACTCTAGGGGCTCACTCACTACTCTTCGGAATCCAAGAAACATCACTCAGGAGTTGGAAAGCAAAAACTTCATTTTGGAGCATTGGAGCAAAATGGAACCGTAAGTATATCCATCGTTCAAGAAAATTACCCAAAAGCAAAATCTTTACCTAAAATTCCCTGGATTGGGATTATTTTTCGGACATTCGAAACTTTATCTCTTAGTTTCCAAAAGAGTTTCATCGTTGAAAGTATTTGCTGAGTGATAATTGTGCATTTTGCTTAAAATAGATATATGTCTCACAGTGAGATTGTAAGATATAAGTAAGACTAAAATACATCTTTGCATAGTCTTCTATGATCTTAATAACCAAAGCAATTAAGGAAGAGTCGTGGCAATATCGAAAACACACCTGCAGTTTTTCAGAAGGAAAAAACTTGTACGCAATTAATTCAAAATCCTCATACCTCTCCGTTTGAAGATGCTGCGGTTTGTTTCTTTTTTTCAAACGAAGTTCAGAAACCGCACGGGGTATTTTTTTTAAACAATAATCGATATCAACATTGCTACTGATATTAATTTTTTTCTCCTTCTCCTTTACATTTTTCCTCATCCTCCTTCGATTGAGATCAGAAGCCAACCTGGGCCAGGTTTCAACAACCGCTTAATGTAATCAGACCCAAATATTTCGGCGAACATGTATAACTTTTTTTCGCCCCTTTGCATTTCATTGAGGAAAGATGCTCGACTTTATTCACTTTTTCAGACTGGGTTACGTAGCTGTCTCAAATTCTTTACATCTTGTTTATTGACTACAGTTTCTCCCTAATGTCGGCTCTTGAATCGTCAATTACAGCAAATGAGACTTGAAAAGGAATCTTATTGCCACCGGAATCATAAGGAAAAGAGGCAGCGAAGTGTAAAGAAAGTTACATGATCCAAACCAGCAACAGATTACACTTAGAAATCTACACTTGACCAAAACCACAAAAAAAAGCAAATTTTCCCCCAATTGGTTTTAAAAACATACATTGTTATTAATTATCCATTCAAGATAATTAAAATTGAAAACGGAATGTCTTTCGGAAAAACAGAGGAAAATTGATTAATTTTCAATTCTTTAACACGTGTCGTTTATTTAAAAAAAACAAACAAAAAACAAGCGGGGAAGCTCTAATACGTGGGTATTAGAGAAGCGCTCAGCGATGAGCGCAATTTTAATGAGTCCCAGATTTAATTTACTACCTATTAACTGAGTATGTTAAAATTTGCAATAATTAAAACATCTAAAATTGTGCTTCCTCCCCCCCCCCCGAAAAAAAAATCCAAGATCCATAAGAAAAATAATGATCCATTACTTAAATACCGAAATATTAATACATAAAAAATCCTCGATTTCTCATAAAAACAGAGAAAACTATTACGGCTCCAAAAAAATAACTTTTCTAGATCATTGGAAGAAAATGTATCAAAGATGAACGTATCACTTAACGAGGCCAAATTAATTGTTTTAATGATGCCCTAATTGGACACGTAAAAAATATTATAGGTAAATAAATGAACGAAATATAAATATTAATAGGTAAATGATGAGACAATAAACGAAATC
>NW_017547247.1:172639-220864 GCF_001854935.1 Bemisia tabaci
AAAAAAAAAAAAAAAGTAAAAATGGCGTTTCGTGCATCGATGAGTTGGTGCGCCATTTGATCGCTTGAGCACCCTAGTATACTAGAGCTCTAGTGGCAGGTCGAAATCAAAAAGCGCCGCCTATCGGCTGAGCGCTTAACAGAATAAGTTATCAGCACCCAAAAGTCTGCTTGAAAAAAAAGAAATCTTGCTCTAAAAGCTTGTAATTCAATCTCTTGATTACCTGACGCTTGGCATCGGAGCAGGGTTTGTTCCTGCTAGAAGAAGTTATCAAGAAGTCAATTTATCCTGAAGCGGGGTTCCAGTGCGGCCCGTAGTTGGACGTATTTCTGCCAAACGGAAGTATATGCATTATGGCGTGAGCCCTGTTATGCATGTATTCTGATGGGTCTCAGGGTTCATGTCTTGATGCACCTAGTTCCGTTTGACAGAAATACGTCCGGTTGTCGCTGCGGGGTTACGATAAATGCGTTGTTTATTGCTGAAAGCTTGCAAAAGTGACCAGCCCACTGCGACCGGAGTAAGCTGAGAGAAGGCCGAGGTTGGACTTTATCGTGACGGAAAAGAGAGACGGACAGACAAACGAAGACGGAAGACATGCTAAGGGAACGTAATGACAAAAATAAATGAAAACCGAATAAAACAAAAGCGATTTTAAAAAAGGCTCCTTTAAAATTTTCAAGTTTCAGAAGTTACCAGGGATACGAAGAGGTACAAAGGGCGGGGACAAGGGTTTTTAAATGAAATGAGGGAGTGCCAACTTCCTGAAGGGTTGTGGGTTGTGGGAGGATCCGGTACTGTGGCGGTTAGGCGTCGCAGAGCGCCAGAGAACACCGTGGAAGCGACTCTCATGGATGTGTAAAGAAGTTATCAGAAAAAGTTCCTCAGGGGCAGCATTTCTGCAATTAAGTGTATTTTTCAAAATTTTGAAATGATTGTGCTACAGTTATACATGAATCTCTTAGGAATCACCTCGCATGTTCTGCTCAAAACAAGCAGAAAGAAAAAAAAGAAAAATAAAAAAATAAAAATTCTCATCCTCATGATTACCAGCTCTAAAATAGCGAATTCAGCACTCAGAAAATTAGTATTAATGAGGGTTCATAATTGTTGTGCACAAACAGCTTTATGTTGAATTTTTAAAGCACGTTGCCTAAAAAATTCCAACATACTGTCTCAATTGTTTTGGCTTAAAAAAGGGTATACATATAAGAGTACGTGTACGGAAATCCAAAAATCCCTACCTGCCTCCAAAATCAACGGAAGGTGCACTGAAAAAAAAATCTCGGTGTATTTACTAAGAAAAGTGTAAAATTACCAAGAATTCAGGGTTCTATTTGATCCCAGTTTTTTATTGGTTAAATTACCATTTATGGAATTGGTAATTTTACCGAGAAATCTCGATAAAATTATTGAACCTTCTCGGTAATTTTACTGGACCTTAGTAAAAACGCCAATATTTTTTATTGACTGTGGTAGAATTACCGAGATAAAATGGCAAAGTTACCGGGAATTGATTACCAATAAAAGTGGCATTCTTACCTGAAAAAAACAGTAAAAATACCGGTTTTTAGGTAAGCTTACCAGTCTGTCTCGGTAAAATTACCAATAATTGGTAAGAAAAGTGAGATGGTGAAGGTACCAACGGACCTTGGTAAAAACGCCGAGAATTTTTTTCAGTGTATCCCTCCATCTCCTTTACTCTACAATTCCTTCCTCCTTTTCAACGGATTGGATAGATCGAGACATCTGTGTAAAACACAAAGCTCTGCATGAACTTGCATCGCCACTGCGCTAGAGCCGGAGAAAAGACGAGGAGCGGGGGGGGGGCAGGTATTTCAGCAGAAAGTGCAAGTAGACGGCATTCATTTTAGACTTAGTTGCGCGAAGCGCGCCCGACCAACTTTCGCCCGCGCGCCCGCTCTTGAACCTAGCACAATGCTCCGACGGATCCGATCCCCCCCCGCGGCTCCGTGGGATTCGCCGAGCGGAGCAGCGTTGTGACGGACACGCAGTGCGCCGTCCCGAGATCCGTGCCGAGCCGCGCGCCTCTCAGCCAACCGGCTGCCGGAGATTAGCGCAGGGGAACCGGGGTTTGAGGACGAGGGAACGAGAGGTGTGAGAAAAAAGGAAGGATAAACATGGTCGAATGAGGAAGATACATGGAAATAATAAGAGGAAATTCGAGGATGAAGAAGATACTATAGACCGAATTTAACAGGATGCTTGAGTGGGTTACTCCTGGGAGGAGATGAAGGGACGCCCGGTAAAAGGGTGGCGACAGGGTGTTTTGGATAAGATGAGGGAGCGCCTACTCCCTTATGACTTGTGGAAGGACCGAGTTTTGTGGCGGTTTAGGCGTCGCAGAGCGTCAGAGAGCGCTGTGCAGAGCGACTCTCATGTATGTATAAACCCATCTGTATAACTTCTGCAATTTTTCACCTCTCACCGTCAAACGCATGATTATGGACGGCTCTGCCCTCAGGGATCTCCACTCGCAGATTTACTCACCAACAGTCAAAAGGAATACAAACCCACTAACACGCGATGAACCGAATGCCACAACCAATCTACTGAAACATTTTACCTCCCTTAATTTAAAAATCTAAATTTTTGTTTATACAGATACACCCATCTCCCAAATTCTTTGTAAAGACGCTAATAGCCTAGGATGCTGAATGTCTATAAATAAAATAACTAACTAACTATTTAACAGGAACTCCAATTTGAATAAAAATTGAGTCGGGAGTGGTTTTGAATTTGCTAGTCAATGTTCGTATATTCCACCATTCGAAAATTTTCTCCTTGGAAAGTTTGAAGCCGAGAAAAAAGATTTTTAAGTATAGTTTTTGCATTTTGTCTTGGAGACTTGAACGCAAGGATAAGAAAACAAGATGTTCCACGTCAACCTTTGGAAAACAAGAAACCCCTGACGCTCGATCTTTAAGCTCGAGTCAAGCGCGTGGATTTCAGTAGCTAATTGTTGTACCCGAAAACAGTTTGGAGACTTTAACGCAGGGCTAAGAAAACAAGATGTTCCAAAAAATGCTGTAGCTTTGGAAAACAAGGGACATCTAGCGTCCAGTTTCTGGGCCTGAGCGAGGCATGTGGATTCCGTTAATAGATCGGCTACTTATTTTCTTTGAAACGATTTTGGAGACTTTAACGGAAGGATAAGAAAACACGATGTTTCGCGCCAAGCTTTGGACAAGTGGCACCTATAAGCATTCTGTCTCAGGGCTTGAGTGAGGCATGTGGATTTTATTTAACCGAACCTTCTTTTTCCTCTGATGTGAAACAACAGTTGACAGGTCGTTCCGATAATAAGCTGTACGACTTCCCAAAATCCTCAATGAGAGACTCTGATGGTTGCGTTCTGCGAACCAACGGTGAAACTGCAAAATTGCGTGCCTCGGTTTGCAACGCCGCCGACATCCTATCATGAATAATTTTTCAAAGGGAAAATTACTCAATGTTATTTCTTGAAAATATAACTGTTGCCTCCTCTCTATATAATGAATATTCCAAGACCTCAAGGATGAAGTTGGTTCGTCCTCCTTTACTAAATGAAATAAAAACGGATATTTTGAAATATCGAAAACATGTTGAAACATGATTTTTAATGATTTTTAGATTTTTAATGTTAATATAGTTTTTTATGATCGATACCGGATGACCTGACATACAGGGCTATGCCCTAGTCGTTAGTGGATGAAGGAGGAGAAGAAGAAGAAGAAGAAGAAGAAGAAGAAGAGGAGAAGGAAAATATAATGCACGTTTTAGCAGTTTTTTCGTCAAAATGCTCGAAAAATTTAGGGGCTTTGATCAGATTTGGCAGGAAATTTGTCTTAATTTAGAAGCCAGGGTTATCGTGCCACCGGTCATAAATGGTACGTAGACATTTTTACGGGACTCGGAGATGAGCAGAGGTGGATAAATTCCAAGGGAGCAGCGGCGACCGGAGCCGGGCACGTTAAATGCGAATCCATAACCAAGTGGTGGCTCGCGGAGGCTAAAGTAGTCTGAGAATCGGGTCACGATTCGGACAGCAGCTGAGCAGCAAGCACTCTCGGTCTCGCTCGCCGTGCTCCCAACTTCGTGTCTCGTTTCGGGTGGGTCTGAGAGAAGTTTGGTAGGCCATGCATCACCCGCATATCCATAGTACGTTTAAAAGAGGGAACACACTGCGTAAAAAGTCTCCTTATATTTCGAAAATTCAAAATCAGGACGGTCCCTGCCATAAGCTACCAAGCTTTATTACCAAGCAATTATTAAAGGAATAAGTCATTAACCAAAGCCACCAATAACTAGAGGTATAGTTATAAAGAAAATTATAATACATGCATGAGATGTTACTACAACATTATATAAATGTTCATTTGATTAAAAAGATTCAACATTTATAAGCTCGGAACGAATAATCATACTAAAAGAAGTTCCAATCAATCCTCTCCGAACACCAATATCTTTATGATTAGTTGAAAAAGCTCAATCTTTCATATTTTATAAATAGTTAAATAATAACACTAAAATGCAATTTTGGAATTGACTAACTAGTAGTATTAATAAATAAAGTGCCTGATAAAACGGTTAAATTGTAAATTTAATTATGAATTTAAACTTCTTTATTAAATGCAGTGTGCATTATGCTTCACAGGGTACCAACATGAGTTTGGTTCAATTATAAAAGACGTTGTCCTTAAAGGTGTTTCTATAGGGGTTTTATACTATGTTTGCATTAGACAAAGCTTGTAAATAAACAGTGGTAAATTGTACAACTTTCGAGTTGATTTTTGACGTACAAGTACGTCAGTTCTTGCCTCCAAGATGTTAGAGCGTAGAATTCACAGTAAGCGACGCACAAAATCCTACTCTGATCCCATGTGATTTGAGGGATAAACCTTAGGACCATGCTGTGGACGAGGAAGTCGCAACACCAAACTTACGTGCCTATTTATATCAGCAGAAAATCCGAACGAGAGTCCGCTAAAAGAGACAATAAAATGCAAGCGCCTTAAGGAGCAAGAAGAAGCAGAAGAACAGAAAGAAAGCGAAAAATAAGAAGAAAAGGAGGATAATGAAGACTGACTGCTCCAATTATTGCCAACCTGGGACGTCTCAATAGAGGCGCGCCACAAATCAACCTCACCTGAGCTGGCTCAAGTCAAAACAAAGGCAGTGGGCCACGGCCACGGGTATCGTGCCTTTGCGGAAGGCGGAAGAGCTCAAGAGACACGGCTAAAATGCGGAACCGGAGATCTTTACCTGGTGGGAACGGCGAAAATCGAGAAGAAAAAAAGCGCGAGCTATTCTGCCGTGCTAAGGAAAAACGCCGTATGAATATTCGAGAGTTGCCAGATTTCCTTCGATAAAACGTTGGTTCGGAGGAAATATATGAATATTTTTCCTCGAAATTTTCAGGGACTTTAGATCGAGATACAAACAAAATTATCCGAGAAATTGGAAGGAAAATATACATAAGTTTACCGGGAAATTCGTGTATTATCAAGGGAAATTTGGCGACACCTGAAGGTTCATACGGCGTTCTTCCTTAGCACGACGGAATTGGAGGGATGAGGATTGTAGGGTGAAGGTTTAAACTAAAACAAGCGTGCAGACAAGAGTTGTTTCGGAACTAATGATCTTTTAGAAAAAAGGCCCATTCGCCTGGTTTCCGGGTAAAGGCCAAGGGCCAAGGGCCAAGGGCCTCCCGATAGCTCAGGTGAGATCGCGTTGATTGCCCATGATGGTCAGATTGCACGCCGAATTTTTTTTTCCCTCGTATGTTGTGTCCAATAGAATTGAATTGGCCCGTATCGTCGCCCTTTTGACATAAAGGCCTAACTGCTTTTCGCAGTGAGCTCTGTCGTCCATTTAACTCAATGCTTTCCCGGGCTCATCTCAATGTGTGGTTGCCTTGTCCTTTGGACCTTTGTCAGCCAAACGACGATTTATAGGCCTGAATGAAACATGGGGATTTCTCAACTGGATATTATTGGCTGATTATTTCGATTGAGAACGTTTTGGAGACTTTAACGCAAGGATAAGAAGACAGGACGCTCTACATCAAACTTGGAAAAGCAAGAGGCTGCGGGCGCTCGATCGCTGAATCAATCTGATTTTATAAATGGGTATTTGCTAATTATTTATGGTGAAATAATTTGGAGACTTTAACGCAAGGATAAGAAAACAGGACGCTCTACATCAAACTTTGTAAAGCAAGAGGCTCCGGGAGTCCGGTCGCCGAATCAGTTTGATTTCATAAATGGGTATGGGTATTCATTTGCTAATTATTTATGGTAAAATAATTTGGAGACTTTAACGCAAGGATAAGAAAACTGGACGCTTTACATCAAACTTTGAAAAGCCAGAGGCTCCGGGCGCTCGATCGCTGAATCAATTTGATCTCATAAATGGTTATAATGGGTATTCATTTGCTAATTATCTATGGTAAAATAATTTGGAGACTTCAACGCAAGGATACGAAAACAGAGTGTTTCACAAGTCTTGGAAAACTAGAGGCCCCTAGCGTCAAGTTTTTCAAAGGAGAGAAGGCATATTTTTATTATTTGTTTAGGTAGTCATAATGATTCAAAATAATAAAAAAAATTCCCCATCGTCATAGATATGCTCTTGTTCTTCCCCTCCGATCTCTCTCGCTAAACTATTAAAACGGCTCCTATTCACCCTCGAAACGTTTTCGAGCCGTATGGATGTTGTGATTAAAAAAATTTTAGAAGATCTTTACATAAATTTGGCAAGTGCTTTCAGATTTTTTATCTGATGCGAAGAATAACGCTTACTGTTCGTCAAAGATCTACACACGCCGAATGAGTCATTTTCGTTGTAGAATATGATGTCAGTATGTGTAAAAATATCAGTATTGTATCGAAAAAAGAAAACAATTTCGCTTAACTATTAAATGCCTTGGCAACATTGTTACTGACGACTCACGGAGCGGCGAACAACATGAAGTCGCAGATCCTGGTATACGTTATTCGCTGGCCGTCAGTGGCGTGGCGTGACTATATCCGGTAGGCGTTCGGTAGGAGTGTTAACTTTAGGGGGGGGGGGGGTGTCAGAAAGGTTCACTTTGCTTCCTTAAACGGGGGTTCGAGGGGCCTCCCCCGGAAACTTTTTAAAAAATGAAGCTACTGGAACACGATTTTAACCCTTCCTGGTGAAAATTGTGCCGGTAAATTGTCATTGAAATTTTGTTCTTTTTACCGATCGTTTTCCTGTAATTTATTTTGTTAAATGATAACTTATTTTCGCAACACGCACCTGCAGAGAGAGGTGGGAGAGGGAGACTGGGAAACTGGGAGATGCGGCCCGCAGGCGCAGGGGGGGAAGCGGAGGGCGAATCGCGGCATAGAGGAAATTCGGCGGTTCGCAAACCCCTGCGGACCACTGCTATAGGAAACAGCTGGACTGATGAGCGGCTCTCCTCTCTCGTTCTTTTCCCCTCTCTTTTCTCTCTGCTGTGTTCCCTCCGCGAGCGCGGTTCGCACTCGTCTCCGAACCCAATGCTCACGCTCCGCTCTGCGCCGCGCGCCGGTGCCTCTCCTCTCTCGTCTACCCTTTGCCCCTTCACCATTGCACCCAGGTTCTCTCTCCTCACCGTACGCAGATAATCCAGGTTCGGTAGCCGGTGTGGACCACGCGTCACAGGATTTTCTTTCTCCGCCGCGCCACAAGCCGCTGTCGGAAGCCAAGCGCCCGATACTTATTTGCGATCTACTNGCTACTGGAACACGATTTTAACCCTTCCTGGTGAAAATTGTGCCGGTAAATTGTCATTGAAATTTTGTTCTTTTTACCGATCGTTTTCCTGTAATTTATTTTGTTAAATGATAACTTATTTTCGCAACACGCACCTGCAGAGAAAGGTGGGAGAGGGAGACTGGGAAACTGGGAGATGCGGCCCGCAGGCGCAGGGGGGGAAGCGGAGGGCGAATCGCGGCATAGAGGAAATTCGGCGGTTCGCAAACCCCTGCGGACCACTGCTGTAGGAAACAGCTGGACTGATGAGCGGCTCTCCTCTCTCGTTCTTTTCCCCTCTCTTTTCTCTCTGCTGTGTTCCCTCCGCGAGCGCGGTTCGCACTCGTCTCCGAACCCAATGCTCACGCTCCGCTCTGCGCCGCGCGCCGGTGCCTCTCCTCTCTCGTCTACCCTTTGCCCCTTCACCATTGCACCCAGGTTCTCTCTCCTCACCGTACGCAGATAATCCAGGTTCGGTAGCCGGTGTGGACCACGCGTCACAGGATTTTCTTTCTCCGCCGCGCCACAAGCCGCTGTCGGAAGCCAAGCGCCCGATACTTATTTGCGATCTACTATTCTGTATTCTGTATTGCTTCCCACATTCTTAGCCATAATTTATTAATTGTTTCAAAATATTTTAGGGTGTTCGGCGAACACTGCGAACCTATGGACGCCACGCCACTGCTGGCCGTGTAGCCAGAATTCAAATTAAACTGACTGGAATAAGAAATCTCAATCAAATAATTATTTACAATAAAAAAGAAATGATAAAAAATAAATACAGGCAAACAAATTCCATCAACACTAGTTATATAAAAAGGGATGTTCATTTATCATGAAAAGTTCTATTCATAACACTCTAACAACAAAGTAAATACATGCTATTTTTTTTCTATCCATCCACATTGTGCTAGTGTTTTTAGTGCCTTTTTGATACCCTAATATTGAATTTGAAGCTTAATATTATATTTTCAGAGTTGTGCGTAAGACTTGGTGCACTCTGATCGAAAGGTTACTTTTTGAGTTTCAATAGGTTTGGATTGCTCGGAATGTCTGAAAATTTCAGGACCCCACCAAACCAGGATATCTTGATAGGATATCTTGCTTCGCTGATGTTCTGCGTGTGTTTGATTATAAGACTCGATAAGTAAGGTGATAACGGAAAGCTGTACTTTATCCATCGAGTGCCCGATCCATGCTAGGAAGTCACTAGCTCTCTTACAGATATTTGCGAGTAAATTATTTTATTTATATTAAATTTCAATATCCAACATGGAGACTATCATAGAAAAACACAGCTGGCATTTAAATTAACGACGGAGCTGTAATTAATTTACTAGAGGGCAAGACTTATAACTAAAGTCGCAAGGAGAATATTTCGCGGCCTACCAAAATTGAGGGCGAAATGGGTTTAAACTTTACCGTTCCGAAGTGCGAATTTGCTTCCTGTAAATTTCACCCAAAAATGGCCACAGTTGACGCAGTCAAAGCTCCATGGATATATTGTTCGTGGTTTTTTATGAGACATGGCACCATGTCGTGATGCGACGACGGCGATGCGGAGTGCGTGACGTGCCGCACGGAGCGAAACGCGAGGAAAGAAGTCAAAACGCGCTTCTTCCGATGGCTCGGTCGAGGAAAAGTCTAAAATCAAGAATACGACCCACGTGGTAAAGAGGAAGTGGTCCTGGGTTCNTTAGATTGATTAGTGGATAATTTCTTAATATATTTTCATTTTGGTGCGATTAAAATAACAATTCACTCTTGATAAACCACAATTTAGTTATATTTTCATTACTTTTGTTCACATTTGAGGTACCGCCATCTTGGTGCACTCGTTTCGGCCTCCATGAGCGAGAACCAATCAGAATTGGATTTTTTTTTAGGCCACTTTCAGCCTAACCAAAAGTGAGTTGTCTTAACTCTGGGTTATAAAGGGACTCTACTGGGTTCGAGTCTTGAGAGTTGTGCATCTATGCAAGTAGATTAAAATACAGGGTTATTCAAAAGTCACGCACCACTGGCCATAACTTTAGTTCTATTTATGATATCGACTTGCGGTTTAAGACGTTTTTCCTCATATCGAGGGGGGAACTTCTATAGGTACGTTCCAGTTTTTATTCCCTCGGGGGAGGGGGCGGGGGGGGGGCAACTCAAACATTTCAAATGGCCACTCCCTCATGGCAGTGGTGCGTGACTTTTGAATAACCCTGTATATGGAATTTGAACAGGAGGACTGAAGAGGAAAGAAAATACGTAACTGAGATTAGAGGCAAGTCTCAAAGAGCTTAGCCTATAATCTACATACTATTATGTACTTTATAATCTAGGTACAGAAAATAGAATTCTCTTACCACAGGTCCAAAAAGATAAACGAGTAAAATATGTACGCAAGACTACAGTTGAAAGGAGTAGTAGTGGTGGTTGTAATAGTAGTAGAATTACTATTGTTGTTTTTGTGAAGTGTAAAACAGTTGTGTAACAAAGGAAACAAATAGTACGACAAATAAATCTATCTTCTTATATATAAAGTAAAGGTCGGTTTTGACGGTTTTCACGAAATGGGGGTCAACCCGTCTGTCCGATCTTCCGTAAAATTTGTATACCGGTCCTCCCCGATTCGGTGAGTGACACTGGCTATTTCAATTTTCTCCCTGTCGTGATTTCGGGATTTTATGGTCAAAAAATGGTAAAATTGGGGAGAGGAACGGGCCCACGGTTGCTAAGCATAAGTTGCTAGGCACCTTTGTTTGCGATGTTTATCGCCATACATGCGATAATCGATCCTAACTCACTATATATCGATATATAGATATCGATTTGCCTTATTTATTTGTTGTGTTTGATGTGCTTGCTGTGTTTGATTGTGTTTCATGACATGTTTGATGTGTTTGATTGTGTTCATGATGTGCTTGATGTGTTTGTTGTGACACACAACACACGACAAACACAAACAACACAACAAACACAAACAACAAGACAAACACAAACAACACAACAAACACAAACAACACAACAAACACAAAAAGCACATAAAACACATCAAAGCTATTAATCTACACTGGAAAAAAACACATTGGATCTAGAGTCAAGACTCTTGAAAACATTGACAAGAAAAAGGACTCTTGATTCAATCAGATTTAAGCTTAAATCAAAAGGAATTCCACTCAAATTAAGAGGCTTGGTTTTTGATTTAAGCTTAAATCATTGAATCAAGAGTATTTTTTCTTGTCGATGTTTTTAAGAGTCTGGACTCTAGATCCAATGTGTTTTTTCCAGTGTATAAATTAAAAAAAAGGTTAAGAAAAATAAATTTAAAAAAATCCGCGGAAAAGATGGAACCTCAAAAAAAGAGAAAAGCTTGACAAAATATCTGTCCTCGGATCGTGGTGGAATGCACTCACACTACGCTGCTGAACAAAGAAAGTTGTGCGCACACTTCCTTCTCTTTTCGACTTGGTTTAAGCTGAGGACCAGCGCCTAATCTCCAAACAAAGGATGGCTCATGTCCATGCTCATGCTCTGTCAATTTGTGTGCGTTAAGCGAAAGAATTCTATCTACACTTCGTCATGGACCTCAATCCTATGAAATCACGGCATTACGGGGGCTAATGCCGAAATGCGTTTAGAATTTTAACGCTTAACGCTGTCCAATTTAGACCCGTTACGAGTAACAGTCGCGTCTTGCGTTTGAGCTTTGACGTACTCATCGAGCATCTATCTCTAATGCATCCGGTATCCAATGACAACCGATCGACCTCTTTTCACCCACCGACTCGGGCCGTTTTAGGGCTCATTCTTAAAAAATCCAACGAGGCTCATATTCGTCCGAATCCTGAATCGGATTTGACCACGTACTCTTTCTGAAAAAATACATTAACAGTTATTCTCTCCCTTTTCACACAGAAAGATCAATTTTCCAGAACTCGTTATGAAATAATAAATAACGTTTATTTTGTCCTTTTCTGAAGAAACGCATCGATTTTTGAAAATTTTGGACAGAGAATTTTAGGGCTCAATCTTAAAGTGTCCAACGGGGCTCATGTTCGTCCGAATCCTAAAACAGATTAAACCACATATTCTTCCTTAAAAAAACCATTTACAGTTATTCTCTCCCTTTTCACACAGAAAGATCAATTTTTCAGAACTCGTTATGAAATAATGAATAACATTTATTTTTTACTTTTTTGAACAGGCGAATAAATTTTTCAAAATTATGAACAGAGAATCAAATCCCAATTCTGAGTTTCCACGAGCCCATAATCGCCTTTCTCTCCTTCCTGGAAAAAGTTCTGACAGCAACTTTTGACAACACTTTCTGCTCCTTTCACACAGTCAATTGGTTTTTATTGCTTGATCGGTTATATTTTGACAAGTATTTTTGACAGCCTCTGTAAACTTCGACTTTTTAGAAAAAGAAAGAAAAAGAGGAGGAAGAATCGTTTTAAACCTATAAAAACTTTCTTAGGGTTCGTCCTGTGTGCCTCCCCTCTTTTAGGTATGACGGAGAGCAAAGCTTAAAAGCTATACCAGCTTAATTATTACTCTACACAAAGCTGTTATACCCACTCATGACCTGCAGCTACTTACCACGACAGACGCAGCGAGATCACAACGGTTAGTTCCAACATGATGGTTCAATTAAATATGGAGAAGGAATAAATAACTTTTCTATGCAAATATTTACGAAACATCACTACATCTGTCTTCGAATCGTCAAGCGGCGCCTTCAGAATGACGGGATACTCAATGCGTCTTAACATGTCTAAACGTTTATCTACTCGTTTGAGAAGCTGGCTGTAATGAAGCTGCGGCCGCATCAATTTATTTTACTTTCTTTTTTATGTGTATCACGGAGCCGTCGAATCGATTAGTGAAAGGGGCTGCCCAGATGCAGATCGGGATCAGCGGCCTGGCTGACCGAGTGACAAATTGCAGGTCTAGAAAGGGGGTGAAGGGGACGAAACAGGTGTGAACCTGCCATAAGTTGCTCTTGGCCATTGACTCATTACTCCGCTGCCAAGTCAGAGGAAAAACCGCCCCGTACTCAGAGCAGAACTCTTTGAGATTTGAGGATTGGAAAATTCAAAACCTGCTAAGCGATATTAACTCGTGCCAACAGAACCATCTTTTTTATATGGGATTTTACATTGGAAAACACTTTTTTCCAGAAAAATTCATTTCCCGGAAAATGTGTAATTTCTAGAAAAAATCTGAGGTCATATTCAGCTGTAGCAGGAAGAATTGAGTGGGAAGAGTTGTATTGGACACCACAAAAATTTTATTAACCCTCCTCATAGCGGTATGAAAACTGGAACATTTTAACTCAATTGTTGAATAAGTATAATGGCGTATTGAGCGTTTCTATTGCCCATCTCGGTATACTGATGAAATTGGTTAAAGTTTTTAAAATAGCAACCTGTGACAATGGTGATATATAAAACATAGGAGAAAAAAGTAGTCTGCAGGTTTCTATTTGGAATTTTTATATTTTATTTGTATTCTTTCGACCGAAAATGACTCAGTTTTGGGCCGAAATGTCTCGGATTTTTATAGGTGTAATTTTTTGCTTTGTTTCCCGTTTTTTTCTCATTTGTTTTTTATATATGTACTGATGAATCTAGTAAACATTGGTGTTAATTTTGGTCCAGGTAGGTTTATTTTGTAAAAATACAGTTATTTCCAAGTTGGACGTGAAGTTTGAGAAGGCTGGCAACAGCATGGTTGAACTGTTGCCGGGGCCGGGGGGCCGAATTGTGCCAAATCCGGCCGGATCTCGGATCTGAGTTTTTCCTACGCTCTGCTTTTCCCGCACCGCCAGTTTTCTGGCCGCGAGCGCGAGTCTCTTCTCGTGACGCCGAACCCACCGCCGCCGGCCAAAGTGGAGAGGACCCGTGGGCGGCCGGGCCGTGGCTCCGACGTGACAGGCCGTTTCTAGTCGGACCGGGTAAATGAATTACATTTAATTGGATCGCCCATGTCCGAGAAGTTTCCCCGCCGCAACGCACAGAAAAAAAAAAAAAAAAAAAAAAAAAAAAAAAAAAAAAAACTCACCCACCATCGGAAATACATCCTGGAGAACACGTCCTGGAACAATGATCGCAAAAACTTGTCAAAAGTATTTATCGTGTCTGAAGAACGGGAATTGTTACGAGGTGTTTAAGTAGTTGAGTATATAAAAAAAACTAGCAACAATTAAATAGTCAACTTTGGAAAAAAAACACATTGGATCTTAGAGTCCAGACTCTTGAAAACATTGACAAGAAAAAATACTCTTGATTCAATCGGATTTTTGCTTGAATTAAAACTAAAACCGCTTAAATTAAGAGGCTTGGTTCTTGATTTAAGCTAGATTCTGATTGAATCAAGAGTACTTTTTCTTGTTGGTGTTTTTAAGAATCTGGACTCTGGATCCAATGTGTTTTTTTTTTCCAGTGCGGGGTTTGTTACGAGGTGTTTAAGTAGTTAGTATAGACAAAACTAGCAACAATTAAATACTAAAACAATGGCCTTCAATCCCTCGCTGATGTTGAAACTGGAAATACATGTGCTGCCGTGCTAAGAAAGAACGCCGTATGGACATTCAAGAGTTGCCAAATTTTCATCGATAAAATGTTCATTTTTTAGGAAAGTTATGAATATTTTTCCTTGAAATTTTCAGGAACTTTGGGTGAAATTGCGAGCAAAATTATTTGGAAAATCGGAAAAAATATCCATAAATTTACCAGGAACGTCGGTTTTTATCCAAGAAAATTTGGCAATGCCTGGAGGTGCATGCGGCGTTTTTCCTTAGCACGGCAGTGTAAAGCTCGTTTCAGAGGAGGATGCAGTTTTCAGCCTCAGCAGGTGCTTTACCTATCCTCAAGACAACAGTCCCGTCTTTGTGCCAATAACTTAAAATTCAAATTTGTCATTGTTTGCTCAATGACGGATTAATGAATGTTCCGATGTGGGCTGTAAAACTGCGCAGAAATTGGCGCCTCTGAGCGGACAATGAAAACCACGACTGAAATGGGCTGGTAGCGAGGTGTGAAGGAGCGATTATCGATATTTTCCCATTTGAAGCTATGGTAAAGGATCGATTATTAAGGTGTTCGTTGCGAGCACCCTGTTTATCGATCCTTTTTCATAGGTTTAAATGACTGATCAATCGTTCTACCGCAAAGCGCGCCACACTAGGCGAACCAACCGGTGAAATTATATTAGAAAAATAATATACGCGCTGAGAGTTAAAAATTATGAAATCAAGATATGCAGTAATTTATTTTCACTATCGATGCATACTTTTCCTGCTTTAAGTACGGCGGATTAATGCTGGTTCATGCTTCCATGGCCGAATTCACCTACTTACCGCCCATGGGCCATGGGTATTTTGCCGCCCCCTTCTCATTCGTTTTGAAACTCGATAAAAACCATCAAATGAACGTGTCAGCGGGGAAGGGGTGCATAAGACGCATTTACTCGTGTTGAACACATTTTCTGGGAAAGCCCTGTCAACACTACTATCAAAAGTTCACGGAACTTTGCGCGAAAGTTAAGTTCCGTAAACCTATTTCTGTGTGGACAAGGCCTTCTATTCATAAGAAATGAACGAAAAAATTATGAAAGAACAAACATAAATGTGGATCAATCATTTTAATTTCCGCCACCGCGCCGCGCAGACTGCACCGTGTTTGGCGCAATGCGTGAAGTATTCACGCAGTCTTGTAGGCGCTATGCGTTTCACGCTGACCGCACTGTGTTTGGCGCAATGCGTGAAGTATTCATGCATTCTTGTAGGCGCTATCCGTTTCAGGCTGACCGCAATGACCGCAGTGTGTTTGATGCAATGCGTGAAGTATTCGTGCAGTCTTGTAGGCGCTAATATGTGTTACATGCCGATCGCCACGCCGAGGGCTTCTCCTTTTCATCTCAAGTCCTCGTTATAATTTCTCTCTAAGTCGCACCGTCCTAGGCGAAATTGCGTGTTTGGTTTCTCTCGTAACTCGACTTATTGAGGGTGCTGTCTCTTGTATCACTAAGAGACGACAAAATTAGAAATTACTGTACTCTCAGGAAATGAGAGATTTTGTCGCCTCTTCTCGTTTGTAATTTTTTTCTGATAAATCCGATTTTTTTTAAACCTACACTTTACAAAATTGCAAATTTTTGCCGCCCCTTAGATTTGCCGCCATGGGCTGCGGCCCATGTGGTACCCCCTTAATCCGGCCCTGGCAAACAAACAAAATTTTCAAAATTAAGAGGAATTTTTATTTGCACTCATGGTGAGGTCTGTGAATGAAAATCCATAATTTAAAATTAATTCAGTCTTCCCTGTTCATAATATTGTTTATATCTATTTGATCTTAGAAATCGGTCGAAGGTATTTGTCTACAATCATCGGACAAATGCTGTATTAAGTTCAAGAGAGGGGTCCAATGCTCCCGAAACACACTTTTCTTTTCACTCAAATTTATTTCGGCTAGTCTTACTTTGAGTTTCTAAAAACTCTCGTGTTTTTGCCATCACAAAATGATTGAAACAATCAAAATAGACTCATCGGTTGCTCCCAGTGTTAGGCTGCGATGAAAGTATTCAATCAATCAAAATAAAACCGCCTGTGGTTCAAATTCCGGGCTCTTTGGTTGCAAACTGCAAAAATTAGTATATTAAACGTCTCACCGGGAGCCACTGTATGAAATTCCTCCAATGTCCTCACTGTCCTTCTATAAAGACCAATCATCAGCTTTCAGCAGTTGAAATTAAAAGATAAAACAAAAAACAAACAAAAAGAAAGAGTGTATCATGGAGAATGGCCGGAGTGCGCCTTCAAATTGTTGACTAGGCCACACAGCCCTCTCGAGAGTTAAAATAGTTGCATGTTCAATCTCGTACTAATGGACAAATTAACCAGATATGTGCATACTGTTTAGAGGGCTGACTATTCCGGTTCGTTGTTGTTCCATGCTATTCTTATTAACTGAACCCTTCATCCACCATTTTTTATGTTTGTGCTTTATCCTTTTATTGATCACGGTGCGGCTGTTCATTCAGACAGAGACGACCAGAAGTTTCTGAGATGGAGTTTTAGGGCTCGATATTGGAGAAGGAAAATCATGTGGGGCACCATTTTGGATACTTGTACTCTACCTAATTTTTGAGAGATTCTTAATTTTTTATTTAATTCCTCAATGAGGGTCTACTTCACTTCATTGGAGCTCTGAGAGGAATATACGTATGTTTGTCCCGCCTTTGAATCAGGAAATTAGAATTTGATTCATCAAACTGTGAAGCAATGTGAAGCATGTCTTTTTTGTTTTTTGAACCGAAGACTTGACATACCAGGATGGGCAGTCGGAAAGCTCAACATGCCTCACCTTTTTCAATTATTGAGTTAAAATGTTCCGGTTTGGATTGTGGTGCTATTTCATCGAAGGGAAAACTTTTTGGGGTGCCACGACCCCCGACCCCCCAAGAAAGCAAGGAAGGGGAGCATTTTCGAAAATATCAACATTTTCGAAAGGAGACCCCTCCTTCCTTTTGTGACACTTGTATCGAGCATTTCTTTTGGAGATCCCGGTAGGCTTCGTTACTAGAAGCGAATTTTATTTAAAATTCCGAACCTCAGTGATAAGTTCTGTCCCGGTTTGTCTCATCAATCACCAACACCAGTGGACACCGTTTTCACCAGATTCGACGGTTTTCGATAGGTCGAACCTTCTTTAGAACCACCTCCCGAGGCGGTACCAAAATCACGCACCAACGTTGCGATTCGTCAGTCATCGAATCGGAAGTTCCGGACTCAAATGAAGCGAATTTTATTCAGAAGTTTGGCACTACTTTTGCGCCCAAATCTCCCAGCTGCCGTTTCATTTGTGTTCGGAACCTCCGATTTGGTGACTGACAAATCGCAACGTTGGTGTGTGATTTTGGTACCACCTCGCGAGGTGGTCCTGAAAAAGGTTCGATCTATGGAAAACCAATGGATCTGATTGGTCGAATCTATTGGGACCGGTGTTCACTAGTGTTGACGGTCGATGAGACAAAACCGGGCAGAACTTCCAAAAGAGGTTCGGAACTTTAAATGAAATTCGGTTACAGAGTAGCACACTGGAAAAAAAACAAAAAAAAAAACAAAAAACATTGGAGCTCGAGTCGAGACTCTTAAAAACATTGACAAGAAAATGGATGATTCAATCAGATTTAACTTGAAATTTAACCTTAATTTAAACTTAAGTATGATTAAATCAAGAGTATTTTTTTTCTTGTCGATGTTTTTAAGAGTCTAGACTCTAGATCCAATGTGTTTTTTTTTTCCAGTGTAGCTCTGAGTAAAATTCGCTTCAGGGAGTTTTCCCCTTTGTACACAAGTAGCTTTGAAGCTTATTACTCCGGACGTAGACCAATCGAGAACTGACCAGTACAATGTCAGGTACGTGATTTGAGCCGTCGGCTATGAATCGACTATGTAAATGGAGTTAATTCAACTCGAGCTGGGCGAGCGAGAACCACGGTCGCGAATTTCCATCGCGGCGGAGCGGAGCGGCACGGATCCGCGCGAAGAGAAAGTGCGCGCCCCCCTCCCCCCTGGGGGCCCCCGGCCCCGCCAACACCGTGCAAGAACTGCTTCTTTCACTCTCTGGGAGCGTTGATCGCGACTCGTGTAAAACACCGTCACAACGTTGCCGCGTTCGAAATTGACCGGAAAATTTGAAAATAGATCGTATGCGATACCTCGAACGGATGAGTTTGTATCGATATAGTTTGGTTCAAAACATAGACATAGCCTCAAAAGTTAATTGAATCAGTGAGAACGAAAACACACCAATTCGGAAAAATGAGAATAATCAAGACACACACAAAACTGCACAGTGGGTGAAGAAGTAAGTCCAAGGAAAAGATTTTTGCTGCCGATAGGTTAAAGTTGGAACAGATGCTCTAACTTCAATGACCTTTATGTAAATCAAATGCCTTTAATGGAAATTGGGCATTTTCGAGTTACCGAGTTGGTGCGTTTTTGTTCTCACTGATTCAATTGAGTAATTTGATGGAACGGGTTTTTCGTGATAGATTTTTGGTTCGTGAAGAGATGGAGAGATGCCAGCTTCCGGAGGATCTTTACCATTACAGATTCCTGTGGCGGGTAGGCGTCGCAGAGCGCCTCAGCGCGCCGTAAAATTGGCCTATACATACATACATTTTTTATTTGCATGAGTACCAATTGGCCAAGACTAGTGAAATTGCCATGGAATCTCTCATTTTCAGCTTTTCTGACAAATATCCTAAAATGTTAGGTTGAGGTTATGATATATTGTTTTGAATCAAACGATACAGCGAACCACTATCGAATACGATCCATTCGAATGAAATTGATAGTTGGTGGTACAATCGGTTCTCCGTGCTTCTTTTTCGTGAGAAAGAAGGCTGAGAGAGAGAATTGCAGGAAGCCTACGTATCAGCGATCGCGGTAAGTTGCGTTTTGATAGAAAATGTATCGCGATTTTATAGACGGCGATTCATTGCAATATTATCGGATGAAACATAGTGATAAATTGCGGTTTTTTGGAACCCGATTTTGTAAAAATAAAATTGCGACAAGATCGAGGATAATTGTTCAGATGTTGAAGACGATCCTAGCGATTTCATCGCCAAAAAGTTGTAAAAGAATCGCAACTTAATTTCTAAACATCGCGATTTTTCCGTTGAAAAATGCTTCTTTGGAGATACGAGAGGATTTGAATAACGATGTCCAACTAACCCATGACGCACGGTCCTGCAGTCCGACCGTTTAATCTCAGGACTCATGATATTAATTTCAAAATGAGCTACCTGTATTCAAATTTTTGAATAAAGATCCAGGACTTACTAAATTTCGCAAAGTGGAGGAAACGCTCGCTGAGGATTTGGTCGCAAAGAGCCTGGCATTGGACCTGCAAGTCCAAAGTTCACTTAATAATTAAGAGGATATAGGATACCTGGGGCAACACACTTGTCGTAGGTCGTAGGGCCGTCGCAGGTGTCATAAAAAATGAAGCGTGTTCATAGGGACTATACCCTATTGATAGCTACAAAAATAATGATGATCGGCCGGCAGGTCTTTAGAAGCAACTGTGACAAAAAATGAATATTTTCATTGTTCAAATGGGACAGATCTTAACTTTATCACGTAAAACAAAAAATCCTGGGTTCTATTTCCAGAGAGTGGACTTATGTGAAGACTTTCTGTCGACAGCCGTAAAAATCACGGAAATTGGCCTGATAGAACAGTCTAACGAAATGTGGGGGAAAAAAAAAAAAAAATAATAATTTAAGGGTCACAGAGCTTTATAAAAAGGTGCTTGGCTCAAGCATGATGATTCTTGAATTTGCCGCCAAGATATTTTTTTATCTTGATTTCAGCTGAATTTTTCTCAATTTAATAAAAACAATGCTTGGGTTAAGCAAAAAAGTAGTTTATACTAAGCAACAAAATTCTTGATTTGGGAAAAAACACTTCTTGGCGGCAAATTTAAGATTCTCTTTTTCAGTGTACAGTAGTGATTGCAATGTTTTTGTTATGGGTGGGGTCTCTCAGGTATTTATTTAGGAATGATGTCAAAAATAAAATCAAGAGGATGGATGAAAAATAAAAATATCTTGCCTGACATAACCATAGTAAAATTGATTAATACATTTTTGAAAATAGTAAATGGTGAGAGTATTATAATGTGACAACAGAGGCGTCCATTCTGAGCGTCGCGACGCTGAGCTGCGCGGCGAGCGGCGGGTGCGTCGCCCTCTGGGCGAGTTCAAGTTGACGGCTTCGATCGGAATGAGCAAATGTCAATGTCACCGAAAGTTCGTCTGTGCAATCAGAACTTATACGTTCGTCACACCCATGCATGCATCACTGCAAATTGCTCATTCCGTCAATGATAATTTCAGTCAGAATTCAGATAGTTTGGTCATGGGTGTCCACCTCGAAGATTGTTTCAGATACGTCGCAGGATAATAGTCAGATTAGGCAATTTGGCAAATATTTTGACTAATCGTTAGATTGAAATTCTGATTATTTTTCTAATTTTAGACAAAATAATGCATTGCTCATGCAAGGAAGAATTCTCTGTAAAATGTGCATCATGTAAAAGTATTTTAAACAATTTTTAGTTCCTAAACGAAAATGTATCTTACAATTTGCAGCATGTTATTAAACACAGAATTTGTGAATATCTATGGTATAAATACGCAACCAGCATTTGAAGAGGAAAAAACGAGGACATGCAGTTCGTAGATTTGATGAGTAATTTTTTCCAAAATTTTAAAAACTCGTGAACTCTTTGTTATCAATTTAAACACTGATGCAAACCATCAAAATTGAATATTTTCCTATAGAAATATGAAACATTGCTTGATTTGACTGATTGCCTGCGACAGATTTAGCTAACTGGTAGAGACACGACTGTAGACAGCTAGAGGAAGTCATAACATTTGCTAAAATCCACTAGACCTTGCCTGCGTACAGGTAACTTTTTTTGTTAATAGTTTGTTTGCACTTCGTAAAATTATCACCGTTAGTTTGTGATGGACGTTTGATGTTCCCAATTATTTCATGTCTTTATGTAAAATTCAAGTAAAGGTCACGCTTCCTTACCTCTTAAAACGGTAATAAACATGCAGTTTGAGGGGAAGATGAGCAATCTTTACCCCCCCCCCTCTTTTTGATGTATTAAAGAAAATTTGTAAAATTACGGATTTTATTCGAGAGGATATTAAAGACAAAACATTCTGTTTTGCACGCCTTGCAATTGTAGCACGTGTATTTGTATTCAGAATCGTTAAAAAATTGTACAAGAAAATGATGGAGAATTCCCCACTTTAATCAAGAATGTGGAGACAAAATGAAGAAGGGAGTGGGTTTGCGCGTCCATTGTCGTAATGTAATGGGCAAATCCACAGTACTGCCTTATTATTATTTTTAAATATTTTAATGCAACTAGATCTGATGAATCGCAATGTAGAGAATTATAATTCTGAAGAAAATGCAGCGTGATTGTTAGAAAATGGTAGGTGAGGCAGTCGGATGATTTGTGAGCCTGTCCATTTTTCCTGTCTCGGCGTTTAAGTCTCTGATGACACTGGACGAGGACGTGTCTGCAGGTTTACATGCATCATGAATTCCAGTTGTATCTTGAATTCCAGGTCTTGCTAATTAACGGATGTCTTCCGAGCCGTAAAGTTCTCAAGAGCCAACACCCAGTCCCATTCAGAATGTTCATGCGTCTTTTAAATTTATGATAAGCAGGTTATGTTTTGGATTTTGGGTTGGTTTTTGAACTTGAATATGGGGTACTTTATTTTTTAAGGTCAAATTGTCAAAAGATCTTTGCAGACAATGTTAAATGATGAAAAAAGTTGGTCCCATTAAGAGAAATCAGTGTCAGTAGCGCTAGCGGTGGGTTTTTGAAGTGTTTTCTATTAAAATAAGCATTAATTCAGTGCAAATTACATACGTAAATGTTGAGGTTGACTTTGCAGGTCATAAGTGAATCAAGCTCGAAAGAAGGGAAGTAAGTTAAGTCAAGAACTTATCACAAATTTAACGTTTGATTCATCTATTAGACTCCATGTTCCGAATGTATTATTTCCTTCCATTAGACGTTAAGACCCTCTTGACCTGTGTGATTCGCATGGATTACAATGACCGTAAAGTTTCAGCAGTGACAACGAATACGGCGCTTAAAGATAAAATTCGCAGCTTAGTTTCATATGAGGATATTTACGGCTAATATGGCTCAGAACTACTCCTCACTCATTATGCTTACTCGTTTTTTGTTCTGACTTATTTTCATTTATTTTTCAAAAGGTGATTTGGTTCATTCCTGCATAATTCAGTCCACACTGGAAAAAAAACAAAAAAAAAACACATTGGATCTAGAGTCCAGACTCTTGAAAACATTGACAGGAAAAAATACTCTTGATTCAATCGGATTTTGCTTGAATCAAAACAAAATCCGCTTAAATTAAGAGTCTTGGTTCTTGTTTTAAGCTAGATTCCGATTGAATCAAGAGTAATTTTTCTTGTCGATGTTTTTAAGAGTCTGGACTCTAGATCCAATGCGTTTTTTTTCCAGTGCAAAAAAGGGAGACCTTACCTGTATACGGTCGTTTCCATATGTCTGTTAGAGCATGAACTTGAATTTACGCAAAAATTCGAACCAAAAGCTATTTTTGTCTTAACTGAGTGGAAATACACACCGCGTAATACAAAAATATAGTCTCCAAATCTTCATAATTTCATCGACTATGTATTCCTATATTTTTTTAAGATTTAATTGAAATCTTCAGGTTTAGCAAAAAATTTGGCGACAAAGGAGGGATCCAAGGCGGGAAAATGAATGAAATTACTGCGAGGCGAGAGGAGCACATCCGTCTACGTTGGAGTCGGCAGTTCGTTGTTGGCTGTTGCTTGTCATTTTGTTGCCGGATCGTGTTCGATGACTGTGGCGATGATAATAAAGAAAAGGAACTTTTGTTGAGATCGAGCATCGGTGGAGATGGTCGCCTTGCGCTTTGAGTCGCTTTGCTTTGGTGCGACCTACTTCCCTCTGCGCTCGAATTCGGTACCACTTTGTGACCAGTGGCACCGGTGCCAAGTTGTAAACGCCTCGAAAATTAAATGGAGGGGTTTTAATGTAATGAGGCCATGAGCAACATAATTGCTTTTCCATTAAGACCCAATTAGACCATAAAAAACTCACATCCCTTTCCTCTGAGGTTTCCTCCTTGTAAGTTTCGCTGCCTTGCAAAAGTTCTTGTAAAAATCATGCAGGGACAATGTTTTTTTCAATAATCGTATGTAATTCGTTCAGAAATAGTAAGCTTTTGCTGGAGTGGGCCATGTGAACGCCGATGATTTGTTCTCGTGTGCTGCGTTTCACAAGTTAGCGTTATTTAAAGTTGTGAGCTTTAAATTAAAGTTACCTGCAACCCGACTCGAATGCATGTGCATTCAGAACAGTTTCTTATCACGGGAATGAGTAGAAATTTAAAGAAAATTATGAGAAAGAGAGTGAACTTGAGAGGGTATAGGTGTCTTACAGTCAGACAGTGAGCTGAGCTGTAGAATATAATGAAAAGATTTGTTCATGATTTGAATTTATCCATGTAACTTTGGGGGCTGAAAAAATGAATGTTCCTCGACAGATAACGGATGGTCAATGAATCCATTTTGTTTCACGCTTTTTCGCTGGTTACCTCTCAATAAGTAATTATTTCAAGGCAGACCAATACAAATTTGAGTATTTAACTAGAGGTGTGCTGATTCAGGAACAGATTATTGCAGTTCTTAGTGAAATATTTTGGTTTCGGAGAGTAATTTTAGGGGGAAAAAGAACGAATAGTAAATGGAGAAAAGCTTATTTATCGACATATTAATACTTTTTCGGAGATTCTTTGTTTAATTCTTATTTTTTTTTACTTACATATTTGTATACTTTTTTTTTTTTTTTTTTTTTTTTTTTTTTTTTTTTAAATATTTTTTTAACGCCGTCTATATACATTTAGTTAAAAGTATGAAAAAATTTCCTTCTTTAATAATCATAGAACATATATTGATGTTCTATAGGCAAAATCATCATCGACAGAAATTTCAACAACTTATTCGTTAAGAAATTTCAAAAAAGTTACATACTTTTCCACCCTCCTCTCTTCCCTTTTTCAGGCTCTGATTGTTAGATTTAAAAAGAAAACAAACAACAAAAATAACAAAAAAAATGCACCACCACTCTGAATCTATAATCCTTGAATTGTTTTGAATCTCTTTTGCCGCTGGAAAAGATCGATATACGCGGTTTTGATCAGTTTAGTTTTGGCTGGTCTATCTTTTTTCTTGTTCCTATGTATATGTTTCCTATCTTCCTTATACTTTCTTTTTTAGATTTTTTTTGTTTTTTTTATCGATGTTTTTGAAATATAAAATTTCGTACATTTTTTCAGGAAGAAGGATTTAAGAGACAAGCGCACAAGAGATATGAGATGAGCCACAATCAAGGTACTCGTAGGAAAAAAATATACATAAGAGGCGATGGTTTGATTGGCAACGATGTTACCTGTTCTAAGACTCAGAACACGCGTCTCAAGCCATTCAAATAAGTCACCGTTGTTCAAATACATAGAAATGTCCTCCATACTGGTGGCCGTGGTGAGAGGGGGCACTGTCATTCCACCCACGAGGAGCAGTTCGCAACAACACCTAGAGGACAGATATATTCCTAGAATTATCTGAGCTTTGTTCCGGGTGATTAAAGTATAAAAAATATATAAGCCGGAAACACAAATTGAATGTTTTCAACATTTTGAATTTTAGGACGCTGCCTCCGCGCCCCCCCCCCCCCCCNGTTTCAACTACCTGATCGAAGTATCTTCCAGCAACTGCATTTATTACTAAATTTATGCCGGTCACAAAAGACTTAAATTTCAGAGAGATACGATATGAAAATCTAGAAAAAGTAAGCCACAGATGGAACGGTTACAAGGATGATAGCCTTATGAATGAAACTGACGGCACCATCGTGAACCCAACCCAATTGTGGCTTGTTTTAAAAGTCTCAAGCGATTGGTGTTTCAATAATTTAGGCGCTGATTTGACTTTCTGATACGAACAAAATGAAATTAATGTATTTGGAAACGGTTGAATTCAATATACATTGTGTAGATATAGCTTCTATCCGAGATGTCATCGGAATTATCAACTTCTCTTGACTTTCTACTCATGCAGGAAGGCCCTTGCGTTCAAAAAAAGTCCCCCGAGAAAATTATGATTAATTGCAAACATGAAAGAAAAATGAAAATAATTTAAATAAAACATAGAGGAAAAAATTATTTGCTTGGTTTGTGAATCAATAATCCTAAGTGATCAAAGTTTGCCTTGAGAAATGCTCATTACAGTATTTGCAAGGAAAATATGTGAAAGTGTAAAACAAAAAGTGTAAAAGTTCACGTTTTACATATTTTTCCGAGGCGTTATTAAGCGTGATTTTGGAAAGATTTAATTTTTTATTTTTGTGTGGAAAAGTGAGGTATGAATAAATTTGTAACCTTGGAACAGATGTCTCTTTGTCTAGAAATTGATGAAATGATGCCGCTCTTATGAGGTAAGGACTTTATTCTGTAGGGAGGGACTACTATGCTTCCATGATGTGGAAAAGCGCTGTATGCAGGCTCGAACTGGCCATAATAGGCCAATCTGCCATTGGCAGATACATCCCCCTTTGCGCGCCGAAAACGCGCCCCTCTTACAGATAGCCAAATAAGAGGAAAAAAATTACGACCGAGAATATGTGAGAAAAATTTCTTAAATGAACGGAAGAAGAGAGAGTTAGGAGTAAAGAAAGGTGCTTTAACGCATGATAGTGGTGAACAGGGGTCCAAGAACGACTTTCTGAAGCTTAAACAATTTTCTGTCAAATTTTCACCTTCTTCTTGACATACAGGCGCTTTATCATCCCCCTCCTTCATTCACTATGTGTAACTTTCTTATAGAAGCGATGGTCGGTTCGATTTTTAGACATACGCATCCTTTACAAACCTCTGAAGAGACCTTTAAACAAATTTCCTCCTTTTCAAATGACTATTGATTTGGACATACCATAGCATAGCTCGGGCAAACTTAACCTTAATTTATCTCGAAATTAAAAAATATGAGACATCTAAAAATGTAAACGCGATACAACTATTCGCGCAAGATGGATGTCCACATTGCATATGAAAAATGTAAGACGCGATGCCGTGAGTCGTGAACTCGCAATGGTCTGCTCTAGTTTGAAGCAGCATTACAAGTAAGACAAACGCAAACAAACACAATATGGAAATAAAGCGAGGGAAAGGATGCGCGTTAACGACGGCGCAGAGATACAACTATTCGTACTTGATGGACGTCCGTGCTGCATCTGAAAAATTGAAGGCGCGATGACGCGAATCGGGAGCTCTCAATGTTGTGCTTCACGTTCAATTCTGCAATTTTTACTCTGTGACAACTAATCAATCAATAAACTAACTTAACTAACTTATCAATAAACTTTGCACTTGAAAATAGCGTAAACTCGTGTTGGTTTGCCAAAATTTTCTGAACCCCTCTCCACGTAGGGAATGCCCTACCAGGAAATATCACATTACGCCCCTTTAACCAGGCAAGGGTCTACGCCCACAGATGCGAGCCAGTCCGACCCTGGCTGTATGAACCTTCGGACATCCCCGACTTTATTTCGAAAATACAAATTTTCAAGGAAACTTTTGGATGTTTTCTTTCAATTTCTCAGAGAAATCGATTCAACGTTTGATCTAAAGTATGTGAACATTTAAAAGAAAAATACTCTCGATTTTCCTCAAAAATTAATGCTTTATTCGGGGAATGTTCACACGACGTTTTTTCTTAGCACGCCGGTATGCACATGCACAATCCCATAGCATCACTTGTTGGACCTTTGCAGTGGCGTAGCTAGGAATTCTTTGAGGGAGGGGGGGGGGAGGTCCATTCAAAAACGTGACGTTAAATTTGCATTATTTTGTGTACGTCCCTGATAATATTTTATGATTCCCCTCCAAAATTAAAAAAAAGTAAAATTAACGAGGCTAAGGGGGAGAAGGGGGTCCAGACCCCTTGGACCCCCCTGCCACCCTTTGTCTACGCCACTGGACCTTTGTCAGTTATGGACATCCACTCATCACTGGAAAAAAACACATTGGATCTAGAGTCCAGACTCTTAAGAACATTGACAAGAAAAAATACTCTTGATTCAATCGGATTTTTACTTACATCAAAAACCAAGCCTCTTAATTTGAGCGGATTTCCTTTTGATTCAAGCAAAAATCCGATTGAATCAAGAGTATTTTTTCTTGTCAATGTTTTCAAGAGTCTGGACTCTAGATGCAATATGTTTTTTTCCAGTGCTCATCAATTTGTCAGATTATTTTCTTTCTTGGTGAGAGAGACGCGACTCGACTCATGGCAAACTGTATGGAGCAAAAACAGCGTATTCTGGGCCTGCACGCGGCTCCCTGATGGCAATAAGTCATTCTGGCCGATGCATCGGATCATCGGCGAGAAAGCCGCGAGTGCGAATCGGCTCGGAGGGCCATCGAGCGGAGATGCAAATCGAGGAGCCGCAATGTCAATCCCCCCTCGACGATGCGGTGCGGCACCCGACGGGCCTTGGTGATGAGCTATTTGTTCCATTTGGTTTCCCTTTCTTCGTTTTTACCGCGGCGCTCCGGGGAATTTGGCCTCTTTGCTCATGGCCCTTGTCCGGCCCCCGGGCCCCGGCCACTTAGCACGACCTCACCGGCGAATTCCTCCGCGGTCTTCGCTGTCCATCAATCCGATCGCCGAATCGTGGATCCACTCACAGGGAAAACAAGGCTGCGAATCAAAAGGAAAAGGTGGGGAAATATTTCCCACTGGGTGTCAGCCCTTTCCCCTCCTTGGTCCCTGCCCCCTCGGCTCGGATCTGATTCCATGGCTGAGGACATTTACACAACATTTTTGCAAAAGTCCAATTTTTTATGAACATTTGCACAAATGAGAAAAAGTGGGCAATAGGTCAGTTGCATTGGTCACAGAATCGTGTTCTGATGCTTGATTCTTGAAGATCAACTAAAAATAATATACACTGGAAAAAAAGCACATTGGATCTAGAGTCCAGACTCTTAAAAACACCGACAAGAAAAAATACTCTTGATTCAATTGGATTTTTGCTTAAATCATGAAACAAGCCTCTTAATTTGAGCGGATCTCCTTTTGATTTAAGCAAAAATCTGATTGAATCAAGAGTATTTTTTCTTGTCAATGTTTTCTGTATTGATGCGGATATTAATTTTGCGATGCTTAGATTCTTACCCTGTTCAGAGCACTATCGCTTGAGTGTCAAGAATTGCGCTTATTGGCTGAATTTGAACATGTTTATCGGTTTGTAACGTTAGAGAAATTCTATCATTCTTTGTACTTGGCTTTTTCCCCGCGTATATTTTGATGCTTTATCTTCCTAACCTTTCGTTAAAGTCTCCTAGAATTTGCTTTGTTATCAAATCATGTTTGTGTTAAACTGCTTCTCCAGGTATGAATACCAATATGACCAGGTATAACCAGGTATGATAACCATGTTTGTGTATTAACTATTATGTGTGTGCTTATATATCGATGGTGAAACTACAAAAATGCAACGTTATCTCGGTTCGCAGCGTTGCAGAACTCTTGCCGTCCTAGTCACTTATTACATGTAAGCAGGGAGACTGAAGAGGCTGATCTAAACGATCTATTTTTGGCCCATCTACTGCTTAGAATACAGGATGGCATTGCGTCAGATTAAATAGAAAACTATGAAAATGGCTCAGATCATCCTTAACTTTGTCTCAAAGAACGATGCAGCTACAGGATTCCATTTTACACCTTTGACCCCCCCTGAGCACAAATCTCACGAGTTAGAGTGTGAGAAAAAGACGCAACTCTTTTGATCTTACCAAAGAGAAAGCTCGAGTTTCAGAAAGAGAAGAAAAAAAATCAGAAACGGGTACGCAAATCGAAGGCGGAAAGATGTTGTTTCGCCCCGATCAGCCGAAACAATCAGCCACCAGGAATCCTTTTCAACCCCTCGACCGAAACAACACAAAAAGATAAACAAACAAACACACCAGCTTACCAAAATCAATCCTTTCCCGATAACAGCAGCCAGACACCGCACTGGGGGTGAAAATGTAGGTCAGGTTTTTTGTGTACGCCGTTCGCTCACCCTCTTGAGAGTCCCCGGCCCCACCCCTTGCGTTGCGGTAGGGGGAGGGGTGGACTGGGTTAATGGGTCAGTCTCGTGGGAGGGTGATTTGGTATTCACAGATATTGACAGAACAGTTATATTGTTGCGTAGCGGTCTTCAGGGGTGAGGAACTGTTTTGTCTGTAGCTGTAAATTATTCCCGAATTCTAACGATGGGATGGTTTTGTGGGAATTGACCAATTACGTATGCGTGCACGTACTTTTGTTAGTGGGCTGATTGGGGTGAGTCGTCGCGGCAATAATTAAACCGATGCTCGTTCCGAAGATTTAGGGAAATGAGGGGTTCGTGAGAAGATAGCAGGTATGGCACTTATTCTGCCGTGCTAAGGAATAACGCCGTATGAGCCTTCAGACGTTACCAAATTTGCATTGATAAAACATTAATTCTCATGAAAAGCTGTGGATATTTTTCCTCTAATTTTTCATATAATTTCGTTCACCATCAGATCTAAATTATCTGACAATTTCGAGGGAAAATGTTGATAACCTTCCCGAAGATTTATCATTTTACAAGGAAAAATCTGGCAACTCTTGAATGTTCATACGGCATTTTTCCTGAGCATGGCAGTATTGACTACCGCTATATTTTAAATTACTAACAATTAAGGAAACATACTGAATTTGAAAAGTCTGAATTTTTTGTATTTTAACCAATTGTCAGTGACCAACCAGCGACCTGAAAAATGCATACACTGGATACGGTGTTTTAAAATCTCTACTCTCAATTTTTTTTGAAAATGAGACTTGAGCCACTTCACATTCATCCACCGTATCACCACGTAACTTCGCTATCCTGCATTTTCTCATAGAGAAAAAAGGAGGTGTTTGCATCCTGAGGATTGTGTTCTCTGTGACGTAGGTCGGTACAACCTGGTCAGCAAAATCCGGAATTCGAAATATAAAAAACGGACCATAACGTTCGTTTTATTTTTGCTTAAATCGACTCATGATATAATTTCAAACACTTTATGTTGTATGCATTTTTTCCATAAATTGCACTATTTCCAAGAAAATCGATGATAAAAATGGCCGTACCGACCTTCGTCATCGTAAAAATTTCAAGATGCCCGAAATGCGAACACCTCCTTTGTTTTCTCTATGGCATTTTCTTATTCCATTATATATTCCTCTCTTCATTTGATTTTCATTCGTCTCACTTTCATCGTCTCTCACGTCTGTTTTCCAAAGCTCTTCTTTAACGGCAGAAAAAACTTTAAAATCTTTCAACTATTGAACGAGGTCAAGAAGACCTGAAACCTATCTCAAGGTTAATTGATTATGCGACCTCCACTAAAACCCATAAGTTAAGGCATCATTAAGTTTCTGCTGCTTTGTCTTGTGGTGGTTCGGACTGACGAGCAACCCAGCGACTCAGCGTGGAGACGACACGCGGGACCATCTGCGCAACGCGCTAGGACCGTTATGCGTTATTATGTGTGTGCCCATCTAATTTCAATTCCAGCCCCCCCCCTCCCCTCCCAGATCAGGCAGATGACCATAATTACAACCCCCGCGAAGTGACCGAGAATGATTATTATTTGTACTCGAATTCAAAAATTGAAAATGGTGACGAGACGGTTGATGATGGGTGCTCTATTGGCGTGCGGGTGATACCGTTGTAAAAGAGCGCTTCAGACCTTGGTGAGGGTCAACTATCCCAGTGCTCCAATTACGTTTTCTGGCACGATTTTTTTTGGTTATTAGTAAATTACGAAAAGTAGCGATGGGGCTCAGAATATGTCTTCGTTTTTCCACCTCAGGGGGCGAATTTTCTTGGTCCTTCCACCGTACGTAAATATACTTGGGACGAGTCTCGACCGCACTTGAGTGCAGTTTGAACTCATCGATGACGGTTGCACCTCCATGTGAAAGAACCGATTTTTAGCCCCTGGGTCACATGATAGTAAAAGGAACAGTGTAAGCGTTCTGATAAATTGAGGTTTGACACTTATTATTGGTTGTTCTTCTCCTGAAAATAAAGAACAACGCCGATTTTCAAGTGAATTCTTTTTCAATAATAGAGTTCCTATAATATTTTAGATATATTAAGGTATTTAAAAAGAAACTTCATAAAAAACTAAATTTAAAGGCTCAACATAATATCTGCAGCGTAGTCCGTTACGAATTAGGATAACTATACTTTTTATTGTTTTATAGCACTTTTCTCAGATTTTTTTCTGAATGGTGATATAATGGAAGACCTGGATAAAGATTTGAAGAATTACAAAGACTTCATTTTTAGACTCGATTTTTACACAAATGGGCAGATTATACTGTATGTGTTTTTACGGTGACATTTCATTTTATATTTATTTTATCATTTTTTCACTACGTCTACAAATAATTTCACCGGAGTTTCTCAGCGAGGAGAGAAATTAATCTCCTCTTGTTTTCACCAAATCTGGTCAGTCTACGATAAAATTGATTTCTGAACCCCAATCCACAAGTTCAAATCATGGGAAAATGCGGCGAAGAAAGGATCGACTCCATAGTAAATTAGGCGCAGAACGAAACGAATCGTAAAGGAGAAAACCGATCGTAATCACCCGATGATGGGACGATAAATCGGTCACCAATTCAGGTGCGATTCCAGGTGACACAATGACATTCGCGATGGTCACTCACGGTGGTTCCGGGGAATGACGGAAATAAAAAGAGGGAAGAAAAAAACCGCGACAGGTAACACACTCACCTGACCTTTGTTTTCCGGGGCTTTTGAAAATAAAAAACCCGGACTGAACGCCTTCTGGGACCCGCTGATTTTTTCTTTAGCCGGGTTTGCGGAACTGGGGTCGGGTGCGTTGACATCTCGGGGTAAAATATTTACAAACACGGCCCCGCCAAAAAGGAGAGCCCTCGTTTTTTGAGCCGTTTCCTCAAACTCGCGCACAATCCGAAATTCATCAAAGGCCTCGAGGACTGAAGGGGCCAATCTTGTTCCTTGATTTTTTTACGAGCCCTGAATCATATTTATTGTGCTGTCAGTAAAGCCAATTTGTGCTAAGGATATTTGCCGCGCCGAAAGAGGGACCTTTTTCAGAATCATGGCCGCTAAGAATGCCGCTTACCGCGAACTGACAGCATAGTTTGAGCCTTTACTTTGCAGTTCGAAAATAAAACAAGAGTGACACTTCTATTTCACTACTGTTACTTCTGTGTTCATTTTGCTGGTTCGACTTCTTGTTTCACCTGTTTCAATAGAATTTAAGGCCCTCAACGGATAAAAAGGTGTGGATAATGTATCCGTTGACACCTGGTCATATGGATCATAAATTATTGGTGGATCCATTTGGGAAAAAGAGTGAAGAATCAACTCGAGGCGTTGGAAGTCTAAAATAATAAGGCAAGCTGAGAGTACTCGTATTATTGTACTTCGTATGAAAGAGTAATCAAAACTATTTATTTGTTGGACTCAATTCCTACATCATTCTGTATAATTAACATTGATAATTCCATTTGAAAATTCGTGAGTAGGGAATGCTGGTCCAACGAATCAGACCAATTGAACTCATTCTGGGACCAACAGATTCTTTGAAATTTCTTTACCGTCAAATCCTCTTTAGCATGCCTCATACACACCGACTTCCTTGTCCCTAAGGCACTTTACACAAGATTCCAGCTGCAATACTCAGAAAAATTTCTCAGGAGACAGCTTGTTGGCTTCTCTACTGATTGGCATTTAATTGATCGACAAAAATTAAAATTTGACACATGTATTTTTTTAAAGGAGCTGGTTAGGAATGTTACAAGCTGAGATTCTGCAAAAATGCATTTTGCTCAAGATTTCGACACATTTTAGGGAGCTGATTACTAACTTCACATCTTCATGCTGAAAATTACCTAATTTTAACAGTCTTCACGGAGAAAAAAACTTCGTACGCGGGACCCGAAGTTGAGGTCAAATGGATCTCTGAAGTTTTCAGATCACGCATCCAAAAACTTGAGGTCGAGCTGCCAAAGTTCGGGCCAGACATCGAGGCACTTCGATATGCACCGGAGTACTTCAAATGTCTGACCCGAACTTTGGCAGCTGGACCTCAAGTTTTTAGATACGTGATCCGAAAACTTCAGAGATCCATATGACCTCAACTTCGGGTCCCACGCACAGTTTTTTTTCTCCGTGTTAAAAATTTTACTTTGAGGGTTCCAAGTTTTCCCGGTGGATGACGGGTGGTTGGCCTGCGCGGGCTGACCCAATTACTCCATTTCAGGTCAAAGGTCGTGGCATGACGGAGTGCGATACTTTAAGATCAGCTTCAAGCCCACCGGGATGGCATGGTAAAAGGGTGGAGGAGGGACGGAGGATCTAGTTTAACGCAGCGGGCGTGGTGCAGCCTCCCCCTCCTCCCCGCTCTCTCGGTCACGGTGTTGCTCATTGAAAACCCGGAGGAACACCTATGTCAATGGGCCCACGCGCCATGCTCCGAGTCAATATGGACCAAAAGTCACTCCTCTCATCCGGGGAGCGACTCTTGCCAGATCTGCCGGTGATTCGCCCAATAGAATCGTGCAACTCTGATGAAAAATGGAAGAATGATACCTGGGAACGACCGCACTCAATGCGGCCAACGATCTTCGGATAGAAAAACAATCGTATCGGAGCAACTGAAATAGATTGTCACTTGTTTTATTAACTTCATCGGTCATATTTATCAAGATGTTCAGAATCAGGATCCGCATCAGAATCGGAAAATTTGGAAAAATTGGTATGAAAAAGGTTTCCTACACTGAAAAAAAACTCCGGCCGTGGGAGCCGCAATTACGGGCTACATAGACATACCGTCCGTTCCGGGCTCAAAGGCCGAAAATTCCGGCTGCTGGAGGCGTAGCTTCGATTGCTCCGGGTTCAAAGGCAGAAGCTACAGTTCCAGCAGCCGGAATTTTCAGCCTTTGAGCCTGGAACGGACGGTATGTCTATATAGCCCGTAATTGCGACTCCCACGGCCGGAGTTTTTTTTTCAGTGTAACATCTTGAAATAGATGGAGCGAATAGATTCTCCCAAGGAATATCGAAGAGGAATTCGATTATGACAAAGAACAGAATTGCATATTTTTGTCGAGAAATTCCGAAGAGGAATAAATTTACCAGATTTTTGTGAGGTTTTGAAATGAAATGGCGGAAAATTGTTCGTTGACCTCCTGTGGTGTAGTGGTTGTAGTGCTTGCTCTATGATCGGAAGGTCCTACGTCATATTCTGCCCTGCTAAGGAAAAAAGCCGTATGAGCCTTCAGATGTTGCCACATTTCCATCAATAAAGGTCAAATTCACCGTGGAAATTAAGTCTATTTTTTTTCAAAAATGTAAGACAATTTTGTTCGCGATTTAATCTAAAATATCTGAAAATTTTAAGGAAAACTATACAATACTTTCCTCACAAATACATGTGATACTCTAGGAAATTTAGCAACCCTCGAATGTTCATCTGGCGTTCTTCCTTAGCACGGCAGTGATTAATATGTTTTCCTAAATTTAGCAAAAAGTACCAATGGAGAATTTGCATGGGTCTGAAATTTGATGAATTTCGTGTTTAAGTGAAATCTACAGATTGACCTAAACACAAGGATACCCTTCATTCGTAAATTGAGCAATTATTAGAGGAGATATGATAAAATAACCGATTCTGCTAAAATACATGTGTTTAAATGGGAAATGCCGCCAGATGACGTCACTAGGCGGTGCATTTTCTCACTTTTAAATATATTTTTATACTATTTCCTATATCAGAAAAAAATTATGAAAAATACTGTGAAATCAGCTCTTTAAGCACTTTTAGATGAAACAATAAAAAAATTTCGTGCAAATGCTCCATTGATACAAATAGCAAAGGCATGAAAATAGTATGTCTTCAACATTTTAGTTGTTCGGCACGCTTTTCCAACATATGTATTCATGTCGAAATGTCTTCTTGTTTTTTTTCCCTCCATAAAATTTTCGATGAATGGACTTCAGAAGCCACTGGTACTAACCGGTAAACCGGTATTTTTCTGAAGTTTTGGCAACGTACCTTCAGTGATATGATCTGCTGTCCTTTGAGGCATTCGTGACGGTCAATGATGCTAAGACCTAGGATTCAGATATCCATTGTGTTCACCTAGGAGTGTACATTTGCCGCGTATCAGCGGAGTTGCACACTTAAAAAGAGCGGAATCGTTATGTTTCAATGGCTTTATATGTTGAAGAGTCAGAGAGTTTCGGTGTTGAAGAACCAGAACACACCATAGCTCTGTAATATCCAAACGAAGAAATAGGTTCATTTTTTCAATTTTCAACCCCGTCCACCCCTAGTTAAAGTCTAAGATCGAGCTTCAACCCGTATAGGTGATGAAGTTTCAAATTAAGCGAATATAGCGAAAGTTAATTAGTATTATTCTATTTCATTTGTATTTTAATTTTATTAATAGGGTGTATTAAAGGAGTTACAGTTTCAATCACGTTATTTCGATGACTAATTAGACTTTCCACGCTGAAATGAGCTGTATGCAAATAACTGAATCATAAGGAACTGCGCGCACAAGGGATTTGCACAGCTCATAATTCTTTTTAATTTCATGCATCTGCACGTACTTCTTTTTAGCATAAAAATGTCTATTTCACAAAAGGGGTCTCAGATCATTCCTTCAAAGTCCATGTTCCATTCTAAGATCATATTTACCTCCCTCAGATTTGAATCATGCAATGCTCTTGATACCTTGCCGTTACGGTAAAACTATACTTTCTTTCTAACCTTGCGTTAAAGTCTCCACGAAATGCTCATGCACTCAAGTGAGTACAAAACCCTTAAATGCTCATGCCCTTGATTCACTTGAAAGCATCACCAACTTCAAATTTATATTATTAAAACGGCAGTATGGTGCGCAGACGCAGGGCAGTTAAAACCCCTATGATGATGGTAGGATGAGGCAGCCACCATGGCATCATCGATGTCAAATGAATTGGAATAGCCGTCGCGGCGCGCCCGAGTGGTGCACCTCATCGGGACTACTTTACAATCGCTTAATCGGTCTCGGATTTGGGCGGGCCGTTATTCGCAGCCCGCATCACATCGGCCGAGCGGCTCCCTGCCCGTTTAATAAACAGCTAATTGTTTCATCAAGTGGAACGTGGATGAGCGCAATTTTGGGTCAAATTACCGATAGGAGACGTATCGGCCGGCCAAGAATGTGCGCATGCGCGTGGCCCATGGCTTCAGTTGGCTCGCCACCCAGTTGTACCATCAATTCCCGGCAGGCATTTTTCAGTATTGCGTCACAAAATGGAAAAAAAGACTTTTGGATGTAAAGTCCAGCTTATTGAAATTGATACACAAAGGAGAGAAAAGGGATATGGAGGGACCCTGGGACCCTATTGGTGGAAGCGCGGATTGTTGTAATGGATAAAGGGGGTAAATAATCGACTATCTGACGGCAACCCACGAGATACCCGACAGTTATTAGCCCATCATTTTCTCTCTTAGTCCATAGGAACCACACATATCAACCAGAATCGCTCCATACTCCCTGTGTTTTTTTTTTGTCTATAGCTTTGCCCATCTATTTCAATAATCGGCCCACAGGCTCTTAAAAAATCCGACAAGGAAAACATATTCTTGATCTACGTGAATTTATGATGAAACGAGAGCCCAGCCTTTTGATTTTAGCGGGTTTCGTTTTGATTCAAGCAAAAGTCCGATTGAATCAAGAGTATATTTTCCTGTCAAATTTTCTAGGAGTCTGGACTTTGAATCCATGAGACTTTTTCACCAGCGACTTTTTGCTTGGGTACGGATTCGATGTATGTAAATACGTCTCAATAGTACGGATTAGCGACGCTGGGCATCATAGGCCTGAGTCTTTATTGTAGGAATGGCAGGACATTACCTAAATTTTGGATGGGTACCAGCCCTAGAAGCAGGACTGGACACCGATCTGGGTGAAGATGGTATCCACCCAAAGTTTAGGGGATTCTATTTGACGAATCTCTCTCGGCATGAGCGTTGACAAGTTTTTTCCGCGTGTGAGTGGAATTGAAAAGCGTAGCTCAAAACAAACACGGATGCACAGATGCATTTAATCAGTGAAAAACCTGTCGGGTCAGATGCAGCGGCAGTATCGTGAGCGAGTGACAAATAATAAAGGCGCGGCATTTTCGTGCGGGATGTGTCGAAAGGGACGCTCAAATTGGTCTCGGTCTCGGGACCTTACAAAAGGCCCCTGGGAAACGGGGCCCGGACGGAGAGTCGTAAATCAAAGCGTAAAACAAAAGGAACCAAAATATTGGGACTTCTTGAAAACGAGCTCAACAATTCGTGGCCTAATTTTTGGCCGGCCTCTCCAGTCAAGAGTGAGATAGGCATGGCAGAGTATATCATTAGCTTGTCTTATACCTAAGTGTTTTTTATCTCATTCTTGGAATATGAATTTTGAACTTTGTGGAGCTTTTTGGGGATGTGTGGGGGGTCAAAAATTGTGGGGAAAATGTACTGTGCTCAGGATGATGTGCGCAACTAAAAGTTGAATTGAAAAGTAGGTGTAAATTTGATACTTACTACGCCTCAGCTCAGAGCAATCCTCTTACGATTAAAATAGGACATTCAACAAAAATAATAATTGATGCACCTTTGCGTCGGTTAATGAAAGAAACCCATCCAAAGTGTTTTAATATTCAACGGGTGTGTGTGTGTCTGAGTTACAATTATCTATCTTCCTGATCATCAACATTCCTAAAAAACCTACGCAAATCAGCGGAACTTTCGCCCAATTCACCAAATCGGATCCAAATCCAATGGAGGCGGAGGATTTATATTTTTAAAGGAAATCATCACCGATTATAAGACTGCTCCGCCTTTGAGGGCCATAATTAAAAACTACAAATGCCGTTCAGCATTTTTAGAAGAAAATTCCTAATTTGTATAATTGTCGATTGTTACAATCGAAAAGATGTGCCATGTTGACTCGGCTATGACGACTCCTCATAGAAAATTCGTTGGGGGAGAGGGGGGGGGGAGGATGCCACAAGTCAAAATATGATATGAAAATCGGAATTTTTTTAAAAAAAATTTTATGACGACACCTGTTGTAATAGGCAAGAGTTGAAAGGCAACGCTGATTATCAGACATTGTTACATGGAGATTACTGTCGATCCTCAAAAATGACTTTTACCTCATGGGAATGTATTTGTAAAGAAACTCCTAAGCATATTTGGGTTACAATTGGCGCCTGTGACGTCAGGATAGGAGAATGTTTTTGTTGGATCTGACAACAATGAGGTCATTCACTGGACGCGATTCGCACCTCGGACAGGATGCGCGGCTACCTTGCGAGGTCATAACCGGATACATGCGTTATTCAACCCAGGAAATGTGGCAACACGCTTCTTATTAGCAGTTCCGGTCTCACCTAATAATCAATTCCCATCCGCGCATGCGTGTACTGAGACGCGGGACACAATTGAAGTCCAGAGAATGGACATATGGGGGCCTCGGACCGCAACTGATGCAAGTGTGATGAACAGGTGGTTTTCAGATTTTATGAGTAGTTTATCAAAACCATTTCGCGGCTCATTACATATGTCTCCTCATAACTTGAATACAAACAAACGATTCACATAAAGATATTTCCTAAAAACTAAAATGAATTACTTGAATAATTTTGAGACAATGTATGTTGAAAGAACACTAATTATTTCATTAAAAAGCGTCCTCCTAGAAAACTATGATTCAAATATTCTTGAACTGATACATAACGGCTTGATTAAAAACTTGCCTCTTTTCAGTGCGGCAATATTGTACATTCTCAACATATTTCATTATTTTGGGATATTTACCGATTTGAAATACGTCTCTTTCGCTTGAAATGATCTAATTATTACTGCACTCTTTCACTCATGCCAGTGTTGACTCTACATTCGAAATTTGTGATGGTAATTGTGAGGGTGATGATGGTTTTTGGTTCAAACAATAGCATTGCTAGAGGTCGTGTGTTCGGTTCCATTAAGATGATTTATAACATATAATGAATTGATCGATCATTTCTGCTAAACGCAGTCCAAAAATTGGTATTATGGGTTAGCTCACCCTGTATCTACAATGATTTCTTATAACAGGTGTCGCTGACCTTCCGTGCCAGTACCAGGCTTTTTAATGGTTATTTTAGGTTGTATCAATTGAGTAGGATACTAGGATACTGCGAGGAAAAACAGAGAATTCACCTTAAGGAATTCAAATTTTGTGAAATTTGTCCGACTTCATCCGACCTAAATTAACCCCAAAAAAAAAAAAAAAAAAACTTGGTACGTAAGGTCTTGGACCTCTTATACACCTAGGATAGTTTCATTCTTTCATTGTTTTCACTTAAAACGTTTCGAACAAGGAAAATGGTCCACGGAAGTCGCAGTGTTTAAGAAGAACAGTATTGATACATTTTAGAGACTTGATTGCAAAGTTACTCAACAATTTTATTGTTCACTAAAAGTCGAAACTTGGGACTTGGGAACTTGGGAGGCGGTCGTCGAAATGCTGCAGTGCCATCTCTCTCTTTCGGACGAAGAATTCTGGCTCTGCCTCAGTTTCTTGAGTGCTTTAATCATGGCAACAATGGAGCCAGAAGAGGCATTGAGTACAAGCGCGTGCTCAGACCTATCTCCATGGATCTAAACAACCAGCGGTAGATCAGGAGCAGAATCAGACCATGCACAACACTGCACACAACCTGAATAAACTCGTCGTGGCAGAAGTGTACCTTAGAGACACACAAGTCGTTAGATTGCCTGATCCATGAGAGCATGCTACGTAAATTATACCGAGATAAACACAGCAACACAGCGTACAAAGATAAATACCACACTATCAACAACTATTCTGCACCAGGACATCCTCAAGAGATAATTCTGTCTTTTTTTTTTTTTTTTTTTTTTTTTTCAAAGACACGTTTTAATTTTCAAAGAGACGACCAAATTTTGAAATCTATTATCATTTTATTTCAGAATACCTGTTGTACATGAGTTCATTTAGAAAAGTAAAAAAAGAGAGAGAAAAACTCGCGCCTCGCGCACCACGTCCACCGCGGAAGAGGCTCGTCGAGAGGCTTGACGAGCCATCTGAACGCGCCTCAAGAGTACAAGAGCCCCATGTATGAAACCATGGGAAGCAACTATCTTCATATACTATTCTAACTTTGGTTTCTGGTGGCCGGTGAGGTACGAAACTCATTGTTGGCGGTGCACTTGCGTGTAACCGAAAATCAAATCTTCAAACAGTTATTCTTTTACGCCGAATAATACTGAAAAATACTGCGAACTCAGCTCATTAGGCACTCTCAGATGAAGCGATACAATTTTTGTGTGCAAATTCTCCATTGGCAATCTCAACATTTTGACTTTAGTTAAAATTTTAAAACGTTTTCGCTTCGTAACACGCATATAGGTCGCTTTGTACCACTCCCTCGCGCTCTACGACACCTAACCTCCACTGCTCTCTGTTGAACCACAACCCTTGGGGCCTTGACTTTGTTTCCTTCGCAAAATAGTGTGCACAGAGCACTGTTTCACCAATATGTTACATACAGTTCGGGCCACGTTTCTTAGTATTATTTTTCTTTGTAGATTTTTAGGCCACCATGGTTCCTATTCTACATGCATGGTCGCATATAGATTCCAAAACTCTGACAGTTAACTGATTTTGAGGACGTTTTATCACGTCAAGGCTGCAAAATATTCGACCGCTTCATTTTGATAAAGTTCTTGGGCTCCTCGAAATTTAGCGCAAACCTGCGGTGGAGCCATACTGCCGTGCTAAGGAAGAACGCCGTATGAACATTCGAGAGTTGCCAAATTTCCCCGAATAGAACGTGTATTTTTGAAGAAAGTTATGTATATTCTCCCTTGAAATTTTCAGATATTTGAGATTAAATCGTGCAAAAAATTGACGGAAAATTTGAGGAAAAATATTCATAATTTTCTCAGTAAATTTGATTTTTATTGAAGGAAATTTGACAACATCTGAAGGCTGATACGGCGTTCTTCCTTAGCACGGCAGCATAGTCGCCTGGAGAGCGGAGCTGGTGATGCTGTTTGCATGGACAACGCAGCGCGGCTGAGGGAGAAAGTTGCGCACGCACCTGAGACGTCGACGTCGAGAATCGACGGATACGTCTCAGGCCGATGACGTCCGATGCGACGCGACGCCACGCCGGCGCCTGCACGCACGCTCCCCATGAAATCAACGAAGCCTCAACTCGAACTGCTTCAGGAAAAGGCGAGAAGTGACACGGGGATTGAAACAGATTATGAAGCGGAAATCAGCGCAGCTTCGAAAATCCCGCGGAGGCACAAGGATAGTTGAATCGTGTTCGATAGTGGTTCGATGCATCGTTTGATTCAAAACAATCCTCAAATCAAAATCTTAGGATATAAGTCAGAAAAGCTGAAAATGTACAATTTTGTGGCAATTTCACTACTCTTGGCAAATTAGTACTCATACAAATTAAAAATCCATCACAAAAAACCCATTTCGTCAGATTACTCAATTGACTTTTGAGGCTATGTTTATCTTATGAACCAATCGATATCGATACAATCTCACCCGTTTGCTGTATCGAACACGAACTATTCAGTACCGTAGAATAAATGGGAACCGAAGGGGTAAATTTTCAAGGTGGACTCCTAGCCAGACACTGGAAAAACGTCTCATGGATCCCGAGTTCAGATTCTTAAAAAATTTGACAAGAAAGATACTTTTGTTTTAATCGGATTTTTGCTTGAATTGATAGGAAATCCGCTTAAATTCAGAGGCTTGGCTCTCGGTTTAAGCACGTATCCAATTGTATCAAGAGTTCTTTCTTGTCAAATTGGTTAAGAGTCTTGACTTTGGATCCAATACTTTTTATCCAGTGAATGTCATTACCGGACACCTAGAAATCCGGATTGATTCTTACTCCGATACCTATCTCCCCCCCCCCCCCCCCCCCCCNAGAAAATCTGCGTGGTACGAACGTAGATCGGAATCTATTCGCCATGTAGAGTGAATTTCGCTCTTACGGAAAGAATTTTACTGGTTTGCTAGAAGCAGAGTAGGCTCCGAAGTAGCAAGGGGAAAAGTGCTTTATTAGTTTTCTTCTGGAAAATATGTGGTACGTACGCAATTTTCTCATTGCATTCCCGGTGGAATTTTGTCTCCGAACCTTTTTTTTTTTTTTTTTTTTTNTGGCTTCGTGTCTATTGCACCTTCAGCCAACTTTAGACAATGTTTAGTGTCCGTAGACATCAGGCTCCATGCTCCAGGCTTTTTCTAATTTTCAGGGATTAGGGCCGAGGAGATTCTGTCTCCGAACCTTGCGGTCACGTAATTTACGGTTCTGTGAGTAAACGGTGGAAGAGATGAATGAGTCACCGTTGCGTTGGGACTCCCGTGATGCGACGTCACCATTGAACAGTCAGTCAGAACGTCTCCTGCTGCGTTTCGACGAGCGTCGCGCGTCGAGAGGTTGTATCGAGACAAAGCATGTAGGACTGTCCCCTCTCCTGCGACCTTGGTCGCTTGAAACAATGATCCTGTCATCGGTTTGTTACCATTTGTTACTTGGCTTCCCCCTGGAATTTGCCGTGTCCGTGTCTTCACGTGGACGTGGTAGACAGTCAAGTGTTAAGACTGTCTGGTTCTGCGAGCAGATTATTAAAATTTATAGACAAAGCGCACTGAAAAAAAAATCTCGGTGTATTTACTAAGAAAGGGTAAAATTACCAAGAATTCAGGGTTCTATTTGATCCCAGTTTTTTCTTGGTAAAATTACCATTCATGGAATTGGTAATTTTACCAAGAAATCTCGATAAAATTATTGAACTTTCTCAGTAATTTTACTGAACCTTGGTAAAAACGCCAATATTTTTTATCGACTGTGGTAGAATTACCGAGATAAAATGGCAAAGTTACCGGGAATTGATTACCAATAAAAAAGGCATTCTTACCTGAAAAAAACAGTAAAAATACCGGTTTTTAGGTAAGCTTACCAGTCTGTCTTGGTAAAATTACCGATAATTAGTAAAAAAAAAGAGAGATGGTAAAGGTGCCAACGGACCTTGGTAAAAATACCGAGAATTTTTTTCAGTGCGATAGACAAAGAAGACAAACTGAACGCGGAGCGATTTTATTGGTGGAGGCGGGTGGTTGGAATGGACGAAAGAGATGGGTAATAGACTAACTATCGGCAATTTACGAGAGACCGTATGGTTAGTCCGTCATATCCTCCCTTATCCTATAGGAACCACCCGCTTCAACTAATAGGATTGCTTCATTCGCCTAATGTCCCCTTGTCTATCGCTTTGTCTATCAATTTCAATAATCAGCCCGCTGGTGCCCTTTAAGGTGATGAGAATGACTCAAGAGTATGCACCAGAAATGAGAATATGTTACAATAGAGTTTAATATACATATGATACAGTGATGAGATATTGTTCTGAAACTAAACAAGAATTGTGGAGCTAGTTACGAGGAAAGAGGGAGATGTAAACAGGTACTTTTGTTTGAGATAATACATAGTGAACAGCAATAAAGTAGCCTGCCCAATAATGATTTTTCTCACAAAAATGCTGAAATTTTGGGTTTAGCCTAAACATATTAATAAACGAGTATTGCGTGGAGACTATATAATAATTAGTGACTCTTTTATGGGTTTGACTACTTCGAACAGTCATGAATTTCAAAACAGTATCATGGAGCATATCTTCTTTCAATTTAATATCTTATTCGTTCTGCATTTTCTAAATTCCCAGTCACTGAACCGACAAAAGAAATAATTGACGCAGTATTAACTCTTTTCGACGGTAAACCTTTTTTGAAAATATCTTCATCCTTTTTTTACCCAATCCTCACACCCCCCCCCACCCAATATTCCCTTAGGTGTCGCAATTTGTGAATCCCTTCCACTTTTTTCAAATGGGAAATTAAAAGAACCGCTTTTTTACCCAACCGGCAACCATGTCTTTCTTTGACCTACTGCCTGCCAAAGGTCAACACAGCGATAAAAAAAACCGTATCATATACTCCATTATTTTTGCGGGTCAATACAGATTCGCTTTGGTTTCAGACGTTTTGTCTCGCGATAAAAGTGAAATGTAAACAAATCCCGTGACGCAGACCAGTCGTAGAAAGAGGAGAAGACATTACGTTTGATCACGCCCTTTGACCTCAATAAGACAAAAAAAATCTCGTATAAAAGCGTAAGTGTTTTGACCAGAATCCCCGATTCCCCTAGGTCTCGCTTGATGTCGCAATTTGTCAATTCCTTTCACTTTTTTCAAATGGGAAAATAAAAGAACCGCTTTTTTTCAGCATTGGTCTGCGATTTGGGCGACTGCTTGGTTCGTTTTTTGTCTAAATACTGGCTGGACGCGCTTGTCTGATCTTTGATGGCTTTATTCACAACAGATCCGCATCGTATCAATGGAAAAGCGAGAGCAATTTGATCCTCCTTTCCCTTTCTTTCCCACAGTGTATGTTGCTATTTTATTCGACATGTGAAAGGATTTGTCAAGGTTACAACTGGTCTCCTAGTATTTAAGGAAGTCAGGAACAAGCAATTCCCAATACATCCTTTAATTTACAAGATCTTTTAAATTGTTTATGATACCAATGTTTGTCTAATAGACGTTACGTCCATCATACACATGAAAATTGAGAATCTCTCCTCTCACAAAAACTTGTTTTACTTTGTTTACCTTGCGTTCAAGTCACCGGGATCCTAAGTGTTAGATGCGTCATGCTACTTATTGAATTTTCGTTCAGTCTCAAAGATGCAATCATTCGACCATCAGACTATCGAATCCATAATCCAGACTTTTGGAAGCGCTACTTAATCATTCACTATATTCTCACGTTTTTACCCTCTTTATCAGACTTTATAAACGTATGTCGTTAGAATATACTGTCCTTACGTTGGAAACGATCAGGAACATTTGGACTACATTTTGCAATTTGGAACTATAATTCTAGCTCGGGTTAAAAACAACGTATGTGCCATTAGTTTCCCTATGCATATGAGTGTCTTTCCAGAAGTGCCAGAATTTATAGTTCCAAATTGCAAAATGCAGTCCATTTCATACTATTAATATTCTTTCGAAATGACGAAAATGGCATTTCTCGTAGATAGCTAACAACACTGCCTCTTATCGTGTTTGCTGAATAAATTAAATTCCACGATATAAGGAGTATAACATTTGAAATGTACATTTTTGGAGAAGAATGTCTCATTATTAAAATTGAATGATTTGGCTTGATTATTTTCTCCTTCGTCACATTTTGATGAGATCAACAAAAATTTTATCTTTGAGAATCCTTTGATAAAACATCCATTCTTGGTGCGGTCGCAACTCTTTTATCGAGCAACTGCACCTCTTGGCTATCAGATCCTCGCGGCATGCTCGGAGCCGCGTACAGCGTACGTCGTACGCGTCTTGGGAGTCAGTTCTGTCCGGGGAAGAATCCAGGGTGGCCAGGGGGCAAGGGGGGAATGCTTTCTCTTTCGACGCTGTTATTGGTCTCGGGGCCCAAGACACGGTGGATGACGCACATTGTTGCCATCGGGCGACGCATAAATGAAATTTGGGGAATTTTCAATGGATGAGTTAGGAGGTTCTCTAGGGAGACGGCAACCCTGGCGACGGATCACGCGAGCACGACGGTCGACGGTCTTCGGTCGATGTTCTACTTCTTCCATGGTTTAGTCAACAATGACGGCACAGCCCATGCTGCCGTTTTCAGGATAAAATTTCCAGGATGTTTGCAAATTTGCACGGAAAAACTTAAATTGCTGATTTAACAATGCAATTGCTAAAAAAAAGCGACTGCAACGTTTTAACGTGGATTTTACAACAAAAAATGCTACTTTAACCACTATTGTAAGCTAATTTAACCACGAGGGTGGTTAAAGTAGCATTTTTGGGTTGTGAAACCTACATTAAAGAATTAAATTCACCTTTTTTTAGCAATTGCATTGCTAAATCAGAAATTACATTTTTTCCGTGTGCTTTAAACTTAGGTAACTTCTACGAAACACTTCAGTTGTCAATAAATTAGAATAACTGATGTTCCCCAAAGAACTGTATTAATTTTCAAAATTTTCCCTACAGTCAAGTTGAACAAACTGCATCGATTCCGGGAGATAGTTTTTATAGTAACAGCTGATTTCTCTCACAAAAAGTTACAAGAGAATGTGACAAAGGTTGGCATATAAAGAGGAAAAAAACAGAACAATTATTCTGATTGATCAATTTTTGTGGGGGAAAAAATAATTATCTCGGGGAAAGTTTTGCGAGTTTAAAATGAAGCAAGCCTGTTATGGTTTCAAGACTCAAAAAAAGAAGGAATAATACAAAATGTCATTTAATGCAGGAAACGATATTTTGGGTCATTTTACCTGATCGATGAATGAAAAACACACGGTTTGTTAAAACACAACGGTGCTACTAGTTTTTCCTCTGATATCCAATCCAAGTAAAGCAATAAGGTCATTAAGATTTCAATGGAGGGGTGTAACCCTTTGAAAAAGCTCACCCACATATCCAGTAAAAATCTTCATTTCAAATAGAGTTAACATTATCAGGAGGGTTGGCATCGCTGGAGGATAAAAAATTCCAATTGACAATGATTTGAGGATGCAACCCTCTTGATGACCCTATCCCTTCATATTCCTTAATGTCTCCTCATATTCCACATATATCCATTTACTCATATCCTCCATAGCTCCCATTTAACCTTTATTTTCCATAACCTTCATAGCGCATCTATCCTCCATAATTTTCATATCCTTACCATATGGATCTCTTGTGTCCTCTCTATCCCATTCATTACCTCATGGAGGATTTGCTAAACCATGTAGGTGGGGTTTCTCATAGCGCCTAGAGTGCTTTTACAGGGATAATATGACAACTGGTTATCAACAAAAAATGGCGGTGACTCTGGGTGGGAGGGAGCTGTTGTCAACCTTTGATAAGTATCACCTTCTCCACCTAAGTTCGACCTTGCCATTGAAGAGGTTCAAGTTAAAACGATTTTTCAAAAGTAATGTACCAAACTGAGTTCAAAGCTGACTGAGTAAATTTAATGGCAACGCATGCAAATAAAACCCCATTCAGTCTCTTAGAAAATATTGTAAAAAAAAATTATCCAAGGCCTTATCAGTATGATTCTTGAAATCGATACACAAAGAGGACAAAAGGGACACGGAGGGATCCTATTGGTGGAAGCGGGTGGTTGCAATGGACGAAGGAGGTAGGTAGTACACCAACTAACTGCAACCTACGAGAGACCCTATCCCTATAGTTATTCCATCATTTTCGCCATTAGTCTATAGGAACCACCCATTTCAACCAAAAGGATCGCTCCAAACTTCCTACAGGGTGTACCAAAAGTCCGTCCCACCCCTGCTAACTTTTGAACGAATTGAGCTAGGGTAATGAAACTTTGGGAATGTTCCTATCTCAAAGGAGACCATTTTTTGGGGGGATCAAAATTTTGGTCCCCCCTCAGGGGGGGCGCGGGGGGCCCCCAACTTTTTTTTTTAAATGGCAACCCCTATCTTGTGATACCTCATTCAAAAGAGCATAAGAAACTAAGAATTTTGGCGCAAACCGCAGATCAATATCTTAATTTTTGACCGAGTTATGATAGGTCAAAGGTCAAATTTGACCTATTTTCAAAAAATCATAACTCCG
>NW_017547247.1:222030-299376 GCF_001854935.1 Bemisia tabaci
AAAAAAAAAGTTGGGGGCCCCCCGCGCCCCCCCTGAGGGGGGACCAAAATTTTGATCCCCCCAAAAAATGGTCTCCTTTGAGATAGGAACATTCCCAAAGTTTCATTACCCTAGCTCAATTCGTTCAAAAGTTAGCAGGGGTGGGACGGACTTTTGGTACACCCTGTATGTCCTCTTTGTCTACAGCTTTGCCTATCAACTCCAACAATCAGCCCGCTGTCTCAGTTTCCGTCTATCGGTGGAGTCAAACAAAGGATGATGGATGCGTCTGGAGAAAGCGCCTTTGATGGACAAAAATGTGCTTTAAAAATCGGAGAGGAAATGGGAATCTGGGAGGGCCGACCGTCGTGTCAGTCCGTAGGTTGCTGTGTAGTCGTCGGACGTGGCCGATGTCGCCGGTCCGGGGTTTGGCCTCTGGTCGTAGCTCGTCGCGCGCGGTCGGTCGGCGAATGTCACGGTGCCGCGCCGCGCTTCGGCGAGACCGAGCCGATCCATCAGCCGGTTGCGGTGCCCAATAAACTTGTCATCGCGTAAACCGATCCCAGGGAAAATGCTCTCAATTTTTCAGCTCCGGCACTGGTTCACTTGGCTCACGAGATCCAGCGCAGAGCCTATCTGGACCAGCATAATTCTACGACTTGAGGAGAGAGCTTCGAATCCATGATATTCATGCAGTGGTAATTAGCTGATAGTGTCATTAGCACATGGAGAAAAAAATTCGTGCATGAGACTCGAAGTTGAGGTCATATGGATCTCTGAAGTTTTCTGATCATGCGTCCGAAAACTTGAGGTCGAGCTGCCGAAGTTCGGGTCAGACATCGAGACACCTCGGTATGTACCGGAGTACTTCAGATGTTTGACCCGAACTTCGGCAGCTGGACCTCAAGTTTTTAGATACGTGATCCGACAACTTCAGAGATCCGTATGACCAAAACTTCGGGTCCCACGCACGAAGTTTTTTTCTCCGTGCAGGACGGCAAAACTTCATGAAAAATATAATATTGAAATTTCATGTGAAATATTTCATGAAATTTCAGAAATTTATGAAAGATATTGAAAAGTACTGGGCCCTTATCATGTTTCGTAAAATGTAAAAATTGTGACTTTCTTCTATTTTTGTGGGTTTGAGTGCGCGTTGCATACTCTAGCTCCTGAAAAACATGAAATATGTCACAGCCTCGTGAAATTTCATGAAATATTTCACTGCAATTTCCAATCCTTCATTTCTTTCTTACGTTTCATGTCACCCTGGTCATTAGGGTAGGTCATCCAACGGCGTTGAGGCTAAAAGTGGCTTTGCAAATCGAAAATCTTGGTTGATCCACGATGAGAAAATGTGGATGGAGAAATTCACTGGCGAGATTTTATTTTGAAATGTATGAACATGAAATAGAATCAATGATGTGACATAGCGTAAGTTAAAAATGGAAAATCATAACCTAGTGAGTATCATTAGGTGTTGATAACACAGGGCATAGTAATACCCTTTGTATACGACCAAGATATCTTCACCTTTTGGAATTTACATATGAAACCTTTCCTTAAACTTCATAATTGTATCCGTATTGAGAATTGTTCTACTCAGGCTTCTGGCTTCCCATCAAATGAGAGAGGTAGTTGAACGCGCTGAACAACACCTGATGGCCTTTCCAGATTTTGAATTTCAACGGTGCTTTTTGAATTTACAGGTGGGTTTTAATCAGGAAAATTGCTCTTCACAGGTATCATGAAGCAAATGTTGAACTGCAATGATAGCGTATGTAGAGAACCAACATCTTGAGGATTTATTTCTCGTAATCGAATCTGTGGACTCAAAAGACATACGTTACTCGCATTGGAGTATCAACAGGCGTTACTTATGGGTAAACCTAACCGTGGATGGCTCGGAGAGTGTCTATAATCTTGAAAATCGCATTACCTACTATTCCACCTGAAGTCCTATACATAGTTTTGCCTGTCAAAAGTTTTTTTTTTCTACTGCTTTATACATTATTTTATCTGCCTTTTAGGCATATAGTCAGCGCTACTTTATCAAGTATTATTCTGCTTTTGGGATACGATGTGAGCTGTGACGACGATGGAAACGCCCAAGTGCAACTATACCTCTGCTGAATGAAAATGCTGCAAATGCTGTGTTGCATACAGAAAGAAGTGAATCAATGAATCAAGTTGCATCAGGTAAGTATCCATAACCACCCCACGTGCAGGACTGACCACCAACCTAGCCACACATTTGATTTTTTGAGGACTGTTTCAAAAGCACTGGTTGTAAGATTGAAGGTCATGCTGAAAGCAGGGTCATATTGTACTGATGATTAATATTTTCCCTGTTAGCGAATGTGAGACACTGTTTGGAAGTGGTAATGGATTAAAATTTAACTTATTTTTCTATCCGCGCGTTAAAGTCACTCAATCCTTGAAGATCACCCTCTAATTTTTTATACTGTTTCGAAAGGAGCAATATATTAAAATTTAACTTATTTTTCTATCCGCGCGTTAAAGTCACTCAATCCTTGAGGCTCACCCGCTGATTTTTTGACCAACATACTTTTGTCTCTTTCAACTATAAATCATTCAAAGTCAGGAATGCAGACAAATTTCCATCAAAAATCCTCAAGGAAAGCATAGTATCGTTTTAAAGAAATCCTCGTTGCCATACAATTATCTCGGTTGACCCAAAGATGTACCTGCGTGAAATCATTCCCTTAACGTTCTTATCACTGGAAAAAAAGTCTCTTGGATCCAGAGTCCAAGGCTTTTAAGAAAATTGACGAGAATAAATACTCTCGATTCAATCGGATTTTTGCTTCACTGGAAAAAAAAAACACATTGGATCTAGAGTCCAGATTCTTGAAAACATTGACAAGAAAATGGACTCTTGATTCAATCAGATTTAAGCTTAAATCAAAAGGAAATCCGCTCAAATTAAGAGGCTTGAATCTTGATTTAAGCTTAAATCTGATTGAATCAAGAGTATTTTTTCTTGTCGATGTTTTTAAGAGTCTGGACTCTAGATCCAATGTGTTTTTTTTCCCCCAGCGTTGAATCAAAAGGAAATCTACCTAAATTAAGAGGCTGGCCCTTTTCTTCAGTTGGTTCATGCAAAAATCAAGAGCATATTTTTACAGTCAAATTTATTAAAAGTCTGGATTCTGGACCCAACTATTTTTTTCCAGGGATCGATACAAAATTTTTTGCGTGAATGTCTCAAAATCGGAGCGTCGAGCGATAATGAGTCTCACTGTGCGGCCGGCGATCAGCGATGATGTTGATGAATCGCGTCGGAGTGTCGGACTCTGAGGGACCGGCGCTGACTGCATCTCCGATTCCTAACTGGGTCGTTTTTTTTTTCTTTTTCTTTTTTTCTGACACGCTTGGACAGTCCTCAAGTTGCATCTCAATTCTACCTCGCTCGGTGCCATTGTTTTAATTCGACTCTTCCAGCTATGTTTTTCCACACACCTCTACCCCGCTCCGCCCCGCCCGTCCCCGCGATTCGCGCGGCTCGCTTTCCTCCGAACTCAACGACGCGATGAGTCGTTGAACCTGTGACGTTTGGTTTTTCACCTTTCTCCGAGTGGGAGGAGCACGGTGGAGACGCTGAGCCGATCGCGGTTTCTCTGATCATTCGTCCATTAATCTCTTAATCTTTTAATGACTGGAAAGGAAAATCATTCGATAAAAGAACTTCTACAATTTCCAATCAGCATTTCGTCATCTTCCGGATAAAGGATCACAAGCGCCATGCGACGTTTAAAAATTTCCGCCGCCATTTTATTTTTCTTACAGAGAAAGGGTTGGTTGAATCCGTTCGAAAATTTCACTGAATTTTATCGACGGCATAAAGATTAAAATATTGTCCGACCTCTCCTATTGACTCGATCCAATGTGCGGGGCACGGGAGAGCTGATCTATCGCTCAATCAGATGTTACAAGGAAGACGAACGTATATACAGAGGGTCGTAATCGTAACTCTCCACGAGCGCAAGAAAGTCCGTCTTTCCTAAATAATTCAGGGTTGAGGGCTTATCATTTGGTCTTCTTCTCTGCCTCCTCTCGTTGAAGAGACTGTGGGCCGTGAGACCGTAAGAAACGGTCTTTGGTTTCAGCCTCGGCACGATAAAATACTGGTAGCTAGCGTGAGGTTAGGAGATTAGGCTATTGCTAGATGGGGTTCACAGAAAAAAAAAAAACTCCGGCCATGGAAGCCGTACTTACGGGCCATATAGACATACTGTCCACGTTCTGGGCTCAGAGGCAAAAAGTTCCGGATGGAGCACCCGGAGCAGTCGAAGGTACGGATCCAGCACCCGGAACTTTCGGCCTCTGAGCCCGGAACGGACGGTATGTCTGTACAGATCGTAACTTTTGTTTTCAGTGTCTCCATCATTTTTCTTTGCTTCCACAAGATTCGAGTGAAAAAGATGGAAAGGGAAGGGGAAAAAAGGAGTCCGAGTCCTACACACCCCTCAAGAGGACATCTTCACAGGGAGAATATGGCGACCGGATTATTCATTATTGATTTGCTTAAATCAGCCACCCGAGGCATCGTGGGGCTCATAGAACATGCGCCCATAGTATATACGTGAACGTAACATGTAGATGATACAAAATGACAAAAAATCAAATTTTATTCTCTTGTGTCACTATAAACTTTATTCAGCCTTCGTAGAGTTAGGCACACTCACTGACTTTTGAAACCAATGTTGTGTTACATTCTGCAAATCTTTTCAACCTAGATCCCTATTAGGGTAAGGTTGGTAACACGTTTAGCAGGTGATAACCTTAAGATTGACCACAACCGCCCCCCCCACATCCAGAGTTGCCGTCATTAAGTCCTAAGGGTTCTCATGGGATCGAATGTTCACGCGAAGATATATGCTTCACCTCTCGTGCCGATGGATCAAAATTCGTCTATAAGAAGTTAGGTGCCAGGCAATGGTGCGGGAACGGAAAAAGTCCAGGCATCTCTTCAAAGTGTCAGTAATTTACCGTGCGTATGTGCATGTGTGGCCAATGCTTGCCGGGAAAATAAATTTCCGCCGAAAATTCTCGGAAACCTTCCCGGGAACTTAGATCCCTATACTCGCGGTGCAGCTGGGTATATTGCACATCAGATATTTCCCCCAGAAATTATATTAATAGCATAGAAAAGGCATACTGCCATGCTACGGAAAAACGCTTTATGAACCTTCAGGCGTTGCCAAATTTCCTTTAAAAAATACGAATTTCCTGGAAAACTAATAAACATTTTCCTTCGAATTTTTCAGATAATTTTGTTTGCAATTTCACCTAAAGTCCCTGAAAATTTTAAGGTCAAATATTCACAACTCTCCTCAAAAAGAAACATTTTATTGAATGAAATTTGGCAACCTTCGAATGTGATACGGCGTTCTGCCTTAGTAAGGCAGAATAGAGGTTATGAGCTCAATTGTGCGCTGAGCGGCAACGTGTCGCGGACGGGAGCGATAAGCGCGACTCGGACGCGCCAGTTGCGGGAGGAAAACGCGCGGAATCGCGGGGGCGGCAAGGGGGAGGGGGCGGGGGAGGCGGNGGGGGGCGGCGGGGGCGGGGGCTCACCTACTTAGCAAGTAAACCATCGCAGACTTGATGACTCGCCGCGGCTCGTAGCATGCAAATGACGGCCGAAATCTTTTTCAGAAAACGCAAACGCGAACGCGCCGTGCCAGCCTCTGTTCCTCGCCATTGTCACATTGCTCCGGACCGAGGAGAGGAGGAGAAACAGAGAATAAGAGGAAGGATAAAAAAGGAGAAGAACAATAAAACATTATTTCGGACCCAATTTGGCGAATTTTTTATAACAAGTTTGTGCGTTCAATTTGAAGCAAATCAGCGTTATTTGAAACCTAAATGGCTGCGATGGAGAATTTGCATGCACATTTTTTATTGCTTCATCTGAAAGTGCTTAAAGAGCTGATTTTATAATATTATTTAAAATTTTTTCCTGATATGGGAAAGAGTTTAAAATAGATTTAAAAGTAAGGAAATGCACCACCTAGTGACATCATCCGGCGGAATTTCCCATTTAAACACACGTATTTTAGCAGATTAGATCATTTTTTCATATCTTCCTAAGTAATTGTTCAATTCATGGACCAAAGGCATCCTCGTGTTTGGTTCACTCAGTAGTTTCCACTGCGCAACACGAAATTCATCAAATTTCAGACACCTGCAAATTCTCTATTTACGATTGTAAATCGTTATTCCTCGTTCACTTCACAGACAATATGGACTAAATTTTGCAACAGGGAGCCAAAATTTTTGCCTCATTTCAGAAACAACATAATTGCCGTTAGCATTCTTACGCAGTTACGAGCTTTAATTGATGAGCGGGGAAAACGCAGTTCCTTCTTGCATACTGTTGTCCATCTGTGTGCCATTAGTTTCCCTATGCAGTTACGTACCGTTCAACAGAATAAGCGAAAATCAGTCGCTCCTTATTGTGAAATGTACTTTCATTTTATTTTGAGGTGAACACTCTGAAAAATGAATTTCGATAATCAGAGGAATCATTGAAAAACTTCCCTTTCTTAGTGAGTCATGCTTTTTGCCGTGCCATTGTATGTATATTGACACATACGTAAAAATACCTTAGAGAGAATTCAAAATCTTACTGGATCATTGGGACTATAGTCTCGCCAGCTTTAGAAATGGATAGCAAATATTTTGAAAATATTTTTGTCTAGACTCTCTGGAGGCAGCAAGAGCGTCAAGGTTTCACCTACCTTTTGCACCCTACTTTACTATCGTACCTGTTTCGTACCTACACTAAATTTTTACTTTGCTTAAACATTTTTTTTTGTGTTTCCTGACAATGAGAATAATGGAGGATTTGCAGATGTCTGAAATTTGATAAATGTCGTGTCTGAGTGTAAACCACTCTGAGTGAACTGAACGCGAGAAAATCCTGGGTTCATACGTTGGACAATTATCGGAGAAGATATAACAAAATGATCTAATCTGCTAAAAACCTTTATTTTAGTGGAAAATACAGCCAGATGACTTCATTAGGCGGTGCACTTTCTCACTTAAAACTTTACTTATGTACAATTTCCCATATCAGAAAAAGATTATAAAAGCAACTGCGAAATCAGCAGTTTCAGCACTCTCGAAGTGATACAAATTTTGCGTGCAAATTCTGAAATCGAAGTAACGGTTACTTGAGAGTCAGGTGTTTGTCACGTTAAAAAGTCGATTTTGACCTCATATTAAGAATAATGCGTGATTTAAATCTGGCAACACCTTTAAACTCTGAAAAGAGTATAACGGAGGAGGGGAATGGTTTGCGGGCTGCTGGAGAGTAATTACACCTGAAATGACTGTGTGCGGCCTCTGAGATGATTTAACTTCGCGGTGTCAATTTATTTTGACGGAACGAGGAGAAAGGACCCGCTGGATGGTGCATGATGCTCGGTGAACGTTGAACGATGAACGATGTTTGATGGTTGATGGCCAAGGGCCGCCTTTGTGTCTGGTTTACGACGAATGAACCGATGCAAACTTAAGGTCAGCTCGACGTTCATTAGAATTCCATACACCGGATGAGTATACTGAATGTTGCAGTGCGCTCTTTAACGATTGTTATGATAAGTTCAACCTGTAAGAACCCTTGAATATGGTAAAGGATAAAATCTTCGGAGAGAGACTATGAGGCTTGAAACATGGCTATGATTGTGCAGTTTTTCTTATCCTTTATAGAAACATGAATCATTGTACAGTTAAATTATTTTCAAAGAAAAATGAGGAAAGATTCAGAGCTTATCATGATAAAAATACATAGGTATCAGAGATTATGGATAAGTTAGTTATATGTACAGAGTGAATTTTCTCAATTTTAGCAGAATGAAAAGCCACGTAGGCCTTTTTACCGAAGGTATCCCCAGTTGACAAATATCTTGCTTACTAAGCGGTTAAATAATCTCAAAAACCAAATTGCATAGTTAATAACGGTAGTTACAGATTGACGTGTGTTTACGATCATTTGAAGTTTTTGTGGCCCCAATAAAAACTAATACTTTTTTATATACTAATACTTTTCTGTGCAATCAAATAAAATCTGCGGTCAGTTTCCTCACAGGCAAATTCACCTGTATTTTAAACACTATTTTCATTTTTAAGTTACATTTTAATGATACTAACCCTGTTCAAAGACTATAGGGATAGGGACTTCGGTTGCATGAACTAATATGTTGCCCAAATTAAATGTGCTTCACGTCGTTGACATTTTTGAAGCTTCTGTGCATACGCCTTTGTATAAATCTCTGCAACTATGCACGAGACCTGAGTCGAAGTTTATTAAAAGTCAAATTCTGGTGCATTAAACGTCCTCTTTTCAGGACAAAGGTGAACGCAGTTGTTTTTGACATCACCATGGGACTACTATTTTTGACTTATTCATAAAATCTCTTATCCGCATATAAGAAAACTAATAGCACGTATGTTGTTTTTAAAATGAGTCAGAAATATTCTAGTTCCTGATTGAAAAATGTGGTCCTTCTAATCTTCCACTCTGAGGAGACTTAAACGCTAGGGCAGAAACATAGTCATATGATTCTTCATCTCAGAAATTCAGCCTAGTTGAAGATATCGTTCTACCTTTCAAAAATAGAATTAAAGTCTTATCTTGCTCTAAAAAACTCTTTGAGATGAGAGGAGAGAAAAAAAGCCGTGTGCCGTGTGCGTGCACTGCAACGTCGTGCAAATGGTGCGCCTTCATTTTCCGAAAAAGCAACCAGACGTACAAAACAGATTTAAGTCAGCTATAGGCTTCGTTGCGTTTGACTGGGTAGGGCTACTTATTTATTTTCCAAAAATTTACGCAGCCTTTTTTCTTTATTTCTATTCCATTTATAGCGTCCATTGAACACATATGAATGCCCGCATTCCAGGGACCACATACTTTTATTTTAGTATTTTAAAATCTCCGCTTCCATTTCATCTCTTTTATGAAAAACAAACCTTTTTTATCACTTCATATTTTTGTCGAATATTTCCTAAGCCATACATTTATGAGACATTAAAGTGATTTTTCCCAAATAAAAAAGAAATATGTAATATAACGGGAAAACTGAAGGACCACTGAATCAGTCGAAAAACGTGGAGTATAATAACTCAATCTGCGGAAAGGCTCTGAAATGAGCCACCTGTTCTCAGAGTTTAGTTGTCGATATGCAAAACTTTTCAGCGTTTTTTATGATTTGTGAAAATTGTAAAGTTTAACAATTGCTTTCAAAGCAGTATATTGTGTTTGTGTAATTAACCTGAATTGCAATGAAACTATGATTGCTACGAATACCGACTTTATTTTAAAGAACCGACACCGACATACACGAGAACTTTGTTTTGTTTAAGGAGAAGAGGAGACTCAGCTGTAATCACCCCTTCTCGACTGTTGTTCCTTGCTCATTTGCATGATTTTGTGGATTCCATCATATCAACCTATCCTCATAATGACTGAGGAAGGATACACCTATGCGGCTACATAAACCGAGAGGTTAGATAGTATTCAGCCTCCAAAAAATGGATAACTCTGTGGCTGTAAAAAAAAATATATTACAAAGAAAATCCGGATACCCATGGCCTTGAGGGGAGTGCATCATAAAAATTATAACCACCGGCATCTATCTTCTGTCCCACGGCGCGGTAGCTAACTGTAAAAACGGTCTGGGATGCCCTAAAAGGCACTGGCCGGAGCCTTGAATCCTCATGATTCTTTGAAAACGTATTTTTACGATTAGCTAGGATTCCACTATAATACGGTCTTTGGATCCACCGGCAAATGCGACGATGAACGGTTTCTCGTGTAAACTGATCGTCGGCTATCCTTTTTATTTTAATTTCCTTTGATTGAGTTTTACCGCGGCAAATTACATCACCGTTTGTCAGAGGGAAGGCCCTCGTATTGAACGCTCCCGAAGGGCTGTAAAAATCTCCAACCCGAGGTAGGCACGGATGCTCCGACACAGGCAAAAAATACCTGAATTGAAAAAGGAGCGGTCCCTTTTTATTTCTGAATATTTCACGCAGAAATAAAAATGTCAACTTATCTAACGGTAGTTTTCCGGCCTGAGTCCAAAAAATATCATTGTAATTTGAAAAAAAAGTCTTGAATTTCGGAAGAGATGGGAAAGATGTTCTGTGATAATACCACACGAGTGTAAGTTGATAGATTTTAACCTTATCTGACTGCATAGTGTAAAATGACTGTAAAATAGTTTTGTAAAGGTAAGTGGTAAAGTAATAAAAAAATTAAATAAAGTAACATGAAAATAATAATAAATGAAAAACAGCAAGAAATGTTTCATTTACTTCAGGGATTTTTTTGTCTTGTATCAGACATTTACTTTTTTAAGTAACTACAGCCAACAATAGCAACTATTTATATATTTTGCCTTTTATTACTCATTTATTTATTTCATTCTCAATCATGTAATTTTATTGCTTATTTTAGGCGAAGTTTCCAGCAGTCGAAGTTAAAGTGGTATTTCTAAGAAAAAGAAAGTTTTATAATATAAAAAATGTGAAATAATACTGAAATATTTTAATTGTTTGACAACACATTAATCACAATTATTTAGACAACGATGGATTTGTAAGTAGCAGTGAAAATATAACTGCAAGTTTTACCTGATATTATCTGGGCACCCTAAATCAACGACGCAACACCCCAGAAAATAACAGCAGAATGTTCTTTTTTCAGCTCAGCAACTCCCTCAAATACCATGACACTTTCATTTATGCTTTTTAAGTTTCATCCATGGACACCTTCTGTAGCTGGAGAGTCGGGCCCAATTACTTATTTTACGTAAATGCTGGTTAAGTCGCAAACCAGAGTTATTAAGATGGATGAGTAGCTGGGAGCAGTAGCGATGGATTTGTAAGTAGCAGTGAAAATATAACTGCAAGTTCTACCTGATATTATCTGGGCACCCTAAATCAGCGACGCATCACCCCAGAAAATAACAGCAGAATGTTCTTTTTTTCAGATCAGCAACTCCCTCAAATACCATGACACTTTCATTTATGCTTTTTAAGTTTCATCCATGGACACCTTCTGTAGCTGGAGAGTCGGGCCCAATTACTTATTTTACGTAAATGCTGGTTAAGTCGCAAACAAGAGTTATTAAGATGGATGAGTAGCTGGGAGCATTCCTCATATCGAGACCAAAAGTGTTCCACATTCTGATAAAACTGGAGGATTAAGCTTCATGTCTTCGTTCTAACGATGATGCTGGTCCCTGCGTTGCCAAAGGCATTTTGTTCATCCAATCGGAATGAGCAATCGAAACGGAACACGTCACGTCTCTAATCAATATTTTACATTCTTTTTCTTTTTTAGCGATACTACTTAAGCGTGTGATTATGAAAATCATTAAAAATTTAATAATACTGCTACAAAATTCTTAAATAAATGAGACTGGATAACGAATTCCGGAGTAAAAATAAAAGCATGAGAGAGTATGTAAGAATATGCGAGTACATAAATACATTGAAATGTTCTGTTTCTTTTCTCCTGTAACATTACATTCACGTTAAATTTAAAGGGAGCATCCTTTGAGTACATGGCGGTTCGAGACTTCTTAAAAAAATGGTCCCTTGCGTTGCATTTAAACAAAAGTCCAAAAAGGAGTCCACTTTTTCACATGAATCAAGACAAGAAACCGAAATGTATCAAACGTTTTATGAGCTTTGAAATCCGTCGTTGAAGTTGCTTGGTATGGCTCATATGTTCCGTTTTTCTCGGAGGTTAAAAATTCAGCGAATCTCAATATTTGAAAGATATAAAAAGTAAAGAGTCCAAAAGTTCATGAGCCAGGCTGGAAGCTACACTTTTAACATCGTATGTCAGAGCTCATAGAAATTTTGGCTTTTACCCTTTCCACGTGTCCTCATACTAATGAAAACGAAGTTACAAGGTATAATATAATCATAATTACTTTTGCGAATTCCGATTTATGAACTTGGTAATTTCGATACAACAGTTTTAAAAGATCGCAGGTGTTCGAGAGTATTCATGAGAGTAATTTTTATGGACCGCCATTGGATAAGTTTCGTTTCGGAGAATACAGCCCCGGCAAGGAAAATTTCAAAGTCCCCCCATAAAAAGTGACAACCTCGCGTGACCAGCGCTGATCGCGACTAAACAAGGAAAGTGAAATAAAAACGAAAAGGAAACCTAAACGGACTCTTCTTCGCTTACATCCTCCACCTCTCCCCCTGTCCGGGGCGAGGATTAAAAAATTGAGCACAGACCAAACCGCTGGAACAATAAAGATTAAGCGCCAGGACTAGTATCAGGGGGAGGGGGGGCGAGGAGGCAATGATTCGGATCGGGAGACCCAAAAACGGGGGAATTATAAAAATGAAGACGGCCCCACGATAGGACGAACCTCGGTCGGTCGGTCCGGTTTCCGTCCTAACGTCCGACTGGCTCATCCGCTTGCCCACCGTTGCCAGATTTCTTTGAGGTACCTCTATTTGCGCCCTGGGAAAAATGTTGAATTTTGTAACAAATGGCGGCTGAGCAAGGCATTGGGGTTCCGGGTTCCGCTCAAGACTCAAAAAACACGGTGTCAACTTGCATTACTGGAGGGATTGTCGTGTTATACGACTGATTCAATACACGCAAGGCTGTCTTCAAAAAGTGATCGCAAACGCCTGAATAAGTGTATGGATAAAAAGCGGTTAAAAAAAAGTAAACCGTGGAAGAGACTTCAGTACAAACAAGAGTTCAAAATGACTCGAGCACTTGCTGTTGTTCCAGCATTCTCATGGTAATTTTTATCAAACAATCTCGGTTTAATAAAACAACGTCATGAAGAACATAATCGGCAAGTTGAATTGGATTGGAGAGCAAATTTAGGAAGTCTTGAACGAGACATTATAAAGCTGGCGTATACAATTTCTAGAATGAAATTAAAGGAGGAGACAGCTCTACTAAAATTTGGGCCAAAAAGTTTTTAAAAAGAAAGTTTCGGAGAACATGCTTCAAGAATTTTTGTAAAAAAATGCCGTCAACTCATTGGTTTTGCTGAATATTGTTTAATTCAAATTTTTTCTTGATTTTGTTTTTGAAGATTTCAAATCAAAGAAGAAAAGAAAATAAGGGAGGAGAAAAAAGGAAGAAGAAGAAGAATGACCGAAGGAGAAAAAGAAAAGAAGGACAAAAAGGAAAGAATGAGAAAAAAGAAAGAAGGAAATATGAGTAAAACGAAGAAGCAGAAAAGAATATTAAGAAAAGATTAAGAATAAGAGGAAATGAGGAAAGAGAAGAACTGAGAAATAAATATCAGGAAGTAAGAGTAAGGAGAGAAGAAAAAACACAGAAGATATCGAAGAAGATGAAGAAAAGGGAGAAAATGGGAAAAGAAAGAGCAGAGAAAGACAAGAGAAGGAAAATAGAAACAGAATAGATGACAAAGATGAAGTAAAAGAAAACGGTGGGAGAAATAAAAAGAATAAGAGATGGACAAGAATCCATCGCAGTAGAAAAACGATCAACATCGATTCGATCGAAGTATAATGGAACGACGTAGGTTCGTTTCTATTTTTGAACGCATTATGTCGATTAGAACAATTCCGGCCTATTAATTGCTCTGGTACATTACAGTGAATTACTCAATGAATTTAGTAGTCAATTATTGAAATTGTAAATTATACCGAAGCATCCGTGACTTCAGTCCCGGGTTTAGATGCACACAATATTTGCAACATTAGCTGCTTAAAGTTTCAAGCAAGTTTGTAATGTTTTGTATTCTTCTGATTAAATAAATACTCGAGGGATCCAAAGAAAAAACCGGTTATGGATGAAAAATGTTATTGCTATCACTCACGATATTTTTATTTATGAGGTACACCATCTTCTTAAAACAGATTGACCTGAAGGATCCGCTTAACTTATCTCTTGTTTCTTAAAATAATAGGGGGGACAAATCAAGCAAACTTAAGTGTAAATTTTGTCATTTTTTATATGCGAAATGGCTTTAAATAGTTAGAACTAATACTTATGATACTCTTGTATTGATTATGCATTTTTCATTTTTTAGTCATGTGTATCATCGTCAATGAGGTGACCAAACATTTCAATCGAGATCAATGGCGAAGCAGCTACAGAGAACGAGGTTCTGAGTTATTTAGTAGACATGACGTTCCTCCTCTGCCTTCAATTTGAAGTAACGCTACAAGTTGTGCACGTCGAGCATTATCTGACAGCTCAGCGTTACCAAACTAGTTTCCGACTCATGCGGCTACCCAGAAACGTGGTTAAGTTTAGAGGCTAATTCATTGTTACAATTTTTTAAACCGTGCAATTATCTTTGAAAAAGTTAAATTGAATGCCCCAACTGCATGTTTTATAGGTGCGACTGTAAAGTTTTTTTACTTGGACAGTCAATATATCAATTGCTAAATTTTGAAACCGCTTAACTGGTGTTTTTAAATGTTCACTTTTCATGTACAATCCGACGGAAAGTAAAACATTTATTTTTTCGAATAGAATTAGAATCAAATTAATTCCTGGGAATATGTATTAAAAGAAATTCGGAGTCGATAACTTTTGAAAATTATTTATCAAAAATAAAAATTTTGTTACTTTAAATCCACACTCATTGGTTTTCAGACTTTCTCAAATTTTAAACAATCCTAGTGTGACTGTTATCAGGATTTAGATTACATCCTGTAAAAAGTCATCCTAGGTCCAAAACTATACCGTTCACCTTGGTTTTCTCTACGTTCGGAACGAATGGACTAATGAATAAGTGGGACGAATTCTGAATTCTGTACGATTCGTCATAATATTAATGCACCTTAACTTCCTGAAAGAATGCATCACGCGTATTTTTTACTGTAAAAATATAACCATATTAAATGAAAAAGAAAAAGAAATATAAAAAAGAGAAAAGGAAAAAGAAAAACACGCTTGCATTCTCTATTTACATAAAGTACTAATTTTTAAATATGTCAGAGGTTATCATCTGAATCTAAACACCAATTGATGATAAACCCTTATACGTCCAATACTTTTTTTTTTTTGCGCAAAGTCTCAGGGTCTATCCGACCGGAATTTAAATACATACATTGATTTTGATAGTTTTTGAAGTATAAAATGTGTTATATTAAATTGTCCCAAATGTCCATATAGCAACTGAAAAATTGAAGGCGCGACGGCGTGATGTGTGAGCTTTAAATGATCTTCTTAATGCTGCCAATGGGGTGTCTCTCAGATTCATGAGAAACCCTAAAAAAAGAGGCCCGATTACGTCTCTCCTTCCTTCGGCTGTGTTGCTTGCGTAGCCAATGAAGCATCGCTACAAATAAGACACACGGAACCAACACAGCATGGAAATAGAGCAAGGGAAAGGACGCGCGTTGATGACGGCGCAGAGATACAACTATTCGTACTCGATGGATGTCCGTGTTGTATCTGAAAAATTGAAGGCGCGGTGGCGTGAGGCGTGAACTGGCAATGCTCCTCTCTATGCTCGCTCCTCTCTCATTCCTTCGTTCTTACCTACTATTTTTCTTTCCTTTTTCATTCTCCTTCATTCGGACGAACACAGTGGGCCCCCTCCTCCTTGGATCCGCCCAAGTATGATGTCTGATTCGTTTTTTAGGATGCATTTGTGATCGCGATTACTTTTCTCTGAAGAATTTAGAGACAAATATTCATCAATTTTCCCGCAATTCATATTAGTTAAGAGGAAATTCGGCAAAGTCTGAAGGCTCATACTGCCGTGCTATGGAAGAACGCCGTACGAGCATTCAAGCGTTGCCAAATCTCCTTTGATAAAACACGAAAATAGGAAAATTCTGAAAAAATCTTATCAAATTTTTTAGACAATTCTGTTCACAATTTCATTTAAAACATCTGGAAATTGCAAGGTAAAATATGCATAACTTTCCGCAAAAATAAACATTTTATCGAGGGAATTTTGGCAACTCTCAAATGCTCATACGGCGTTCTTCCTTAGTACGGCAGCATACGACCTTTTTTTTCACGGCAGTTACATTTCTGATCGAGAAACTGCTTCCGCGGAGCACTGGAAAAAAAGTAGCTTGGATCTGGAGTCCAGACTCTTAAAAACATTGACAAGAATAAATACTCCTGATTCAATCGGAATTTTGCTTGAATCAAAAGGAGATCCGCTTAAATCAAGAAACTTGGCTCCTCGATTCAAGGAAAAATCCGATTGAATCAAGAGTATTTTTCTTGTCAATGTTATTTTGATTCTGTACTCTAAATCAAACCTCCTTTTTTCTTGCACTGGAAAATAAAACACATTGGATCCAGAGTCCAGACTCTTAAAAACATCGACAAGAAAAAATACTCTTGATTCAATCGGATTTTTGCTTAAATCAAGAACCAAGCCTCTCAATTTGAGCGAATTTCCTTTTGATTTAAGTTTGAGTCTGATTGAATCAAGAGTATATTTTCTTGTCAATGTTTCCAAGAGTCTGGACTCTAGATCCAATGTGTTTTTTTTCCAGTGAGTGAGTATTATACCTACTTCTTTGACAGCACTGCCGAGAGCCGCATCAACTCTCTCTGGAAACTGCGGCCGGAGCCGTCGGCCGTCGTCTAGGAGCAAGACCAGACGAGAACCGGGGACCGGAGACCCGGGACCGGAGACCGGGGGTTCCGGAGCGAGAAGTCGGATGGATGCGAGACCGCGGCGCTGGCTCCGGGACTGGATCGGCCGGGGCTGGAGTCGGTGGCGGTCGGTCTCAGACTCGGAGCTGGAGTCGACTCGGGCTGCAGCGACGACGACGACTCCGACTCGGTCTCGGCTCGAAAGACTGGTGTCTCGGTCTGGGTCTTGGGATCTCCGAGTGATCTTGTATTCTTGTTCCGCCAAGTTGCCCCCAAGTCGGTCAGTAGTCCGCTGAAAAGGCAAGTGGCCTACTCACTCCGCCCGCCGCCGCGCCGCGCTGCCGCAACGCCATTGCTTCGAACGCTTCGTGCAGGATAACGCGTCGCTCTCCTCGTCTCGCTTGCAGCGAGTTTAACAGGAAGGAACCGAGTTTGCTGACAAACAAAGGGTGTGCTCTTTGGTTGCTCGGGAGAGCTCTATAGACATTACTACAAAGAGAGAATTTTCAAGTAAAAAATTTGGTTATAATACGAGAAGTGACACACAAATAACCCGAGCCTCACAATTTTAAGAACATTTTTTTGACAATTGGACGCATTTATGCGAAAAGGTACTACGCACATAGGGTTTGCTTCAGACATAGTTTCTTTTGGCATAAATGCGTTCAATTTTGAAAATGCCAGCTAGGTTACTTAAAGAAATATAATTAAAAACGAGTGATGAATACCAACGTCGCAATCGAGGAAATGCTTTTTCCCAGTCTCTCCATTGTTTTCTGCGCTAACTTCATCGTTAACTCTACCGAATTCAACACAAAATTTGTGTTGGTTTGTGTTTCACTTCCTATATTAACCGATAGCAACACAAGAACACAAATATTTTTATCAGTGTATGCGTTTGGTTTATTTTATGAGGCAATATTTCGCTCTTTTAATATTCAAAAAGAGAGCTCTAAGTCATCAAATATTCAAAGGGATAAAAAAATTTTAGCTGTAGATTTCGTCGTTTCTTGGAGGAAGGATCGTAAAAGTATTCTAATGTTGCTAAATTGATCCGAACAGCTGGATTTCATGCATGAATGAAATGTACCTTCGCAATTTTTGTCCAAAATATTTCTGATTTTTGTATGAAATCAGAAGAAAAATCATTGAAATTTTCAGTTAGAAGAGCCCAAGATTCTCCCGGTCAACAATCAATTTTAAAAAGTTTGAAAATGTCGTTTCGTTCTTTCCTCGTGAAAGAAGCGACTATTTGACTAACTTGGCCAGGAATTAACAATTAATTGTGCGATTATTGAAATTAAAATTTTTGAGCAATAATTTTCCTACATGAAAAGCAATAAAGAATTATAAAATTGCAGGCCACTTGTTCGCTGAGAAAACTTGCCTCTTTACTGACGAATTCGAGTCATTTCATTTGTTGAGTATTATTAAATGTATGATCGTTTAGAAGAGAAAGAACCTCAGTACCTGGAAATTCAGAATCAAGATTATCACTACTGCCTACAGCTGCCTGTTTTTTACGTCAGTTTGTGGACGACCCTTTTGTTTTATGTTTATCATGCCAGGAACAAGGAAAAAAAGAGAGTGAAAACAATTTTTTGATCACAAAATATTTTATTATCGGTTATATAAACATTCATGAAAGGATCTCCTCGTGAAATTAAAATTAGGTATAATTATGATCGATCATAATCTACAGTTTTCTATGAAGCAGCATTTGGAGCCCCGTCCATTGGTGATGGATCGATCATAAAAATTCTTGTTATAAGCACAAATTCTAATTTTAATCCAGATTCGTAATTTTTGCATCTTTAGTTTGACCTCAGTTGAAAAAATAAGCAACTAAGATTGCAATGATGTAGGTAAGTCTCCACTCATTATTCACTTTTTTAGAGGAAAACCACAAGCAACAGTCTCTATTGAAATTTTCTGTGACTTCTCTTCACTCATTTTGAAAAGATCGCACAAAGTTGCAAGAGAAATTTTTGATTAGTTTGCTTTGAAGAAAATAGAACATAACTGGAGATTTTAAACATTGCATTTGAGCTACGCATTTTTCGTATTTAGCCATCGATATTCTGCTATCAATAAAATGTACATACTTTTCGAACATAAAAATGCAACGTAAGAAGCAAAAAAGTAGACCATGAGACTGTTTTGATAAATCACGATAAAAAAGGTTTGAATAGCCTTATGATTATTTTTAGGAGACTTTAACGCAGCTATAGAAAAAAAGGAAATAAAACGTTGCATCTGGGCGATGCCGTGTGATCACCGTTGCCAGATCATTTAAGTACTTTGGAAAAGCATAGGTGAAGATATGCAACTTAAAATTTCTTAATTCTATATTTTTAGAAATCTCTGAAAGTCTTACATATCTTAAAAAAAGAGAAAAAGATGGGGGCCTATGAGGACAACTTTCAATCATCACTTGCAGCCAAACGCATATACCCGTAGAGCGCTCACTGGAAAAAAAACACATTGGATCTAGAGTCCAGACTCTTGAAAACATTGACAAGAAAGAGGACTCTTGATTCAATCAGATTTAAGGTGATTCGATGGACGCCATATTTTGTGTGAGAACGGCATGCGATATATCGCATCAATTGGTTCCATATTTTCAGCTACTCGTCATTTTTCTCCTATTTTGAGATCGCACTTCTGTTGTCAGGAGTCTAAAGCACTCACTTGCCAATTTTAACAAAGAAATTCAACGTAATAAAGGCGTGGTTTTTTCAGAGAGAAAACATCGCATTCGATACTGATATCGAAACTGCACTCGAATGCGATATTTTCTCTCTGAAAAAACCACGCCTTTATTACGTTGAATTTCTTTGTTAAAATTGGTAAGTGAGTGCTTTAGACTCCTGACAACAAAATTTCGATCTCAAAATAGGAGAAAAATGACGAGTAGCTGAAAATATGGAACCAATTGATGCGATATATCGCATGCCGTTCTGACACAAAATATGGCGTCCATCGAATCACCTTAAGCTTAAATCAAAAGGAAATTCGCTCAAATTAAGAGGCTGGGTTCTTGATTTAAGCTTAAATCTGATTGAATCAAGAGTCTTTTTTCTTGTTGAAGTTTTTAAGAGTCTGGACTCTAGATCCAGTGTGTTTTTTTTCAGTGCTGCGAGATTTTTGGACATAATATTCGATTTATTGTAATATATCGGTCATCCTTTATGCGCACAGAATCCCCCAAATACTTTACGCGGTATCTATTTTGTTGCGAAAAATTAAAGCAGGGGATTTCTTTGAACAGAGATGAAGAGTACATAAGTTTCTATCGACCATACCCTCCGCCGTAACCACCCCCGTATCCGCCCCCACCACCTTCGTAATTCCCGTAACCTCCGTTACCAAAACCCCCACCTCCCCCACCGAATCCACCATAGCCTCCTCCATACCCCCCACCGTTGCCTCCTCCATACCCGTTGTATCCCGAATTATGATGCGGATGATGCCCCCACGAGTTCCCATAATTATTATTATACCCAGGGCTCGGCTGCTGATAAGATGGCTGATTCCACGAGGAACCCGCGCCGTAGGAATTGCTGTTAGCTGACGCACTATTCACTCCGAAATTTAAACCATACGCCGGACTGCCAAACTGCCCATTGACGGTATTCGCTGACGAGCTGGTTCCCTGACCACTAGCACTAGCTGTTGCCCCGTTTGCTTGAAAATTAGAGCCCCCACCTGGAGCACCGAACGAGCCCCTGGCATTAAAGGCCGATGCGGAGGTGCCGGAGTTTCCATAACCTAAAGAATTACCATTTGCTGACGCGCCATTCACAGAGAAGCCACCGCCGTTGACGCCCGATCCAAATTGGCTGTTGAATGTGCTCGCTGAGGATTCAGAGGACCCTCCATTGATGCTTTTACTGCTAGAAGTTGCTCCGTTTACATTGAAACTAGCGCTTCCTAGTGGAGTGGCACCGAATTGGCCTTGGGCTCCAAAGGTGTTCGCGGAGGTGCTGGAAAGGGCTTTTCTCATTCTGAGATATTGGGGAGAATGACCTAATTCCGTTCTGAGCGCCGAGTTTCTACTGAAAGACCCACCGGAATTAGCTCCAATTAAAGCTCCGGAATTTCCTCCCGCTATGGCTCCAGCGCCAGCACCCGCACCCGCACCAGCCAAGGCTCCAAGAAGACCACCTGCTAGGGTATTTATAGAGCCTCCAGCTCCCGAAGCATGCGGAAACCAGCCCTGGTTACCGAAATTATTTCCTTGCTTTCCATTTCTCGCAGAAAAACTAGAATAGGTCCTCTCATCGCTGAGCGGAACAGGACGGATACCCGAACTAGGTCCAACCGCAGATCTTGCTCCAGAGCTACTCTCTGAAAAAGCTCCGTTTGCATCAGTATTCATGTCTGCCACAGCTCCGGGACTACTTCCGATCATGGCTCCAAGAAAACCCCCACCTAAATTACCAATGGGGCCTCCAACTCCAGGAGCAAGTCCAAAGCCACCGTGACTGCCGAGAACGCCTCCTAATCCGTGCGGACGATTGAGGCCACCGCTTTGTAAGCCAAAACCTCCCATTCCGATTGGTCTTCTGTGAGGGTGTCCAAAACCAGGTGCTCCTCCGTAGGGGTGTCCAACCCCTCCGGGTCCAGGTGGCGCGAACGGATGTCCGAAATTGGATTCTGGATTCGGAGGATGTCCAAGACCGACAGATCCTCCACCTAGTGTCCCTGTAAGAGCGCCGATTCCTGAGACAAGAGGGGCGACAAGACCGCCTGTTGCTCCACCTGATAAAGTTCCAATGTTTGATCCGGTGGAAGATCCAGTGCCTCCTTGCCCACTAGACCCTGTTCCAGATGGTGAGCCTCCACTTGAGGTGAGCCCGCCGATGATACCTCCTTGGCCACCTAATACAGTGCCGGTTGTGCCTCCGGGTAACGTGGGTCTGTTCGCTTCAGAGCCAGATGACGAACTTCCAACAGAGCTTGATGCACCATTCACGCTTCCTTGTGTCCCTGAAGAACCACTGGAAGCACTCTCTTGCCCTCCCAGTTCTGCGTCAGGTCTGCTTGTTCCCGTCTCAGTATTTGTACTTGCAGTAGTGGTTAACCCTGCTTGTCCCACTCCGTTCGTGCTCCCAACATTTGTTTCAGAGAGACCACTTGCATTTGAACCTGTAGAGATATTTCCAGTGCTCCCTTGCTCTACAATTCCTGCGGTGGGTTTGCTTTCACTTGTTCCAGTAACTGTACTTTCAGTAGTGGGTGACTCCACCTCATCAGGCCCAGAATTTGTACTTGGGACAGTTGTTGGTCCAATTTGTCCCACTCCGTTCGGTCCACCAGAGTTTGATCCGGAGATACCGCCAGATTGTGTACCTGAAGAAACTATTGCAGAGCTTCCTTGTCCTCCGGGTCCTGTGCCAGGTCTTCCACCTGCGCTTGCAATCGCGGTTGGCCCATCAACATTTGCTCCAGGGAGACTGCCTGGATTTGTATTTGCTCCACCGTATGTTCCTGGACCTCCACCGGATGCTGCGCTCGCAGCTGCACCTCCATTGGATTCTGCGTTTGCAACTGCATTTCCACTGGATGCAAATGCAGAGGCAGGAGCGTGCAGACCTCCAGAATCACTTGCCGGTGCATCCACGTCGGCACTGGATCCCGCAATGGAATTGCCGTCTCCAACTTTATTCGGTCTGGGAATAGCACCCGTAGGAGCATTGGCTTCGCCCACATTCTCACCAAACCCTTCCTTTCTTGAACCGGCATTGCTATCAATTCCGGATTCAATGAATGCCTCTCCATGATTTTCCCCTTTCGTTTTGAATGTTCCACCGGCAGAAATGTCTAATCCATTGGCATTGCCCGCAGTTGCACTAGAACCAGAGTCGGCGGTGGTGTTGACTCTTTTGTTTAATCCACTATTACCTGTGTTGACGTCTTGTGCTGCATTGTCAGTAACTGCTCTCTCTCTACCTGAAATATCTCTAGCAGTTATTGGCACTGATTGTGCCACTGAATTTGTGCCATAATTTAATCTTGCCGCACCTTGTTTGGTTATATCAGAGCCTGAATTTCCACCAGTTTTAGATCCCTCAGAAGCCTCTGATTCTACAACTTTTTTTGCTGCAAAATCGGCTGAATTCTCCCCACTGTTTACATTTCTGTGCCCGCCAACGATTGATCCTCCTGCTGCACCAGAATCGCTAATTTTACCATCGAGTGGATTGCCTACTGGTCCTGCACTTGACTCAGCAGTTGAACTTGATTCAGCATTCGACTCACTGGCAGCTTTGATATCTTTTTGACTGGATTCTGCACTTACTCTTGAATCAGAACCCTCGTGTTCTCGCAACAGTGGTTCTTTCCCTGAAATATTCTGTGCTTCTGGTTTGATTTCTGAGCCCACTTGTTTATTTTTATTTGAGAGAATTGCTGGGTTTTCTTTGTCATTAGATTCATCTAATGCATCTTCGTTGCCTCCATTTACTACTGCTTCGGCTTTTGCAGTCAATTTTGCACTATCTAGTTCAGTTTCGTCACAGTCGGTGTTTGGAGTCGAATCCTGTCCCTCAGGGTCTGATACCACCGATGAATCGGCTTTCACGCTACCATGCCCATCAGCATTTGTTTCTGCAGTTGCAACAGCTTTTGCATTCGAACCTGCAACATTTTTCCCATCTACTGTAGCTTTTGCATTGGAGGCTGCAACATTTTGCCCATCTACTGTAGCTTTTGCTTCTACTCGTCTTTTTGGATGACTACCATCGGAGCTTGCCGATGCTGTGGCAACCGCGCGTGACGAAGTGACACTCCGGACCGGGCGATTGCCGAAATTGAAACCGTTGCTAAAAGCTCCTGACTGGCCGAACCCAAAATTGTTACCCAGGACATCTACGTTGGTACCAAAGCCATACGCATTCGCTGCAGAAGCTGCCAGGCTACCTCCGCTGTAACCACCGTTGACATTTTGGGATAAGGCGTTGGCAGCAGAACTGCTGAATCCGATGCTTGCGAGGCCAGGAATGCCAAAATTAGCTCTGAAAAAAATGACGGGGTAAGTTTTCGCGAATAAATTAAATTATTTTGTATTCTTTTCGCATATTTCAATAAGTTATTTCAGAGAATCAATTTCTTTTTCAAATTATTTCTCACGATTTTTAATACATCTAGAAGTTAAAAGATTAAGTATGGCAATGTCCAAAGAAAAATTCGACTTTTAAAATAGAGATTTCCTGAAGAGTTCATGAAATGTCTTTTGCTGGTTTTTAATATTCATTCTGATATTATTTTGCCACTGAGAAACATTAATCATTTGTATTCTAGAAACCATGTACAGGTTCAAAATTGTAAAATGTATCAGTGTAAATATTATGATAATGACAGGAAAAGCAGTGAGTGCATAACATTTACCCTCCCGATTCGGTTAGATGGATTTACTTACTGATAGTGATAAAAATATGAGAAGTGCGAAAAGCTTTAAGCTGATTGATGCCTACAATTCAAAACTATCATCACCGCTGGAGGTGATGTCTGAAAATTCTTGCGTGCCTCATAACCTCAGTCTTATCACTTGGAGCGCCCTTGATTGCTAATGAAATCAGAAACTGGTTATAGCACCTTGAGTCATCAAAGCAAGTCTAAATTTTTTTAATCTAGCAGCCCCGCTGACACGGCTTTTATTGTATGTGTTGGAGTCTAAACCCGAAAAGCGTTAGAAAGCGAGTAAACGATAGAAGCTAGTCTCGTCGAAAACAGTTAGTAAAAACTCAGGATAACATTTTTAGCGGGATTTCACGGTAAATTTGCATCACATCTAGTTGCAACAGCTATAGTCATCAACTTTAGGCCATGACGAAGCACCATTTTTGGTAAAAACTCGAAAACTTTATTTGAGGGGCTTGGAGGACCAGGCGCATAAGTGCAGTTTTTGCGATTTCGATAAATACACGTTTGAAGTTTTGAAATTACATGGATCTTAATGGCGGAGAGAAAGTTCAAACTGACTTATTGATACTTCAAAATTGGAATTTGGGAGCGATTTTTTCACAGAATATGCATTGATACTAGTTTTATGTGAAATCTTAATATCTCAATTATTTCAAAAACTGCACTTTGACCTCCAAGCCCCTCAATTCTACCATAATTTTACGAATAAAGGGTCCGGCCATAACAAGAGGTTGGCGTAGGAGGTATAGGGTGTTACTTCCAAACCACATATTCAAATTACTGAAATAAAAGTTTAAAGAAAGCAGAGAGTGATAGTTTGCTGATGATGTTTTTTTAAATCGATTTGATTTACCTTTTTCAGCCATGGAAATATTTTCTTAAAATTATGTAACTTAACTTTACGAAGACCGAAGCCTAGCGTTTGTATTTAAAGTGAACTGAGTTAAAGAATGTTTATTTTTTTTGAGAGAAACTGTATGTTTCAAAAGGTGTATTCTAAATGTATAGTAAAAGTAAGCTGGAAGTTTAAAATTAGTGAAATTTAGGTAACACTGATAACCAAGTGTATATCAGCCAATAAGTCTTTTTCGACAAGTTTCAAACCGCATCAATTTTGTGTAAGTGATATGCGTTACTTTCCTTTTAGGGAAATATTTGATTGACTAATTATAATTAAAAACTATCATAAGAAAAAACTTACGAGTTAGCTATGCTATTAGCTGCAGAACCGGCGATGTTAAAAAGACCTCTCTCCTGTATATTTATGTGATTTCTAGGAGGCGTTGACTCCTCACGATACTGATAAGTTCCTGCAGTCATTAAAAAGAGGATGTAACATAAATAAATACCGATCATTTGAAATTCAAAACTCTTTAGAGGCACCCAATCAAGCACAAGGTCGAATTGGTGTAGAATGTTGCGTGTTAAACTCCATAATAATTCAAGTCCTCAATAGGGATACAAATAGGAGTCATTGCAACCACGGTTACAAATCGAAGGCAAAAAGATGTCATAATATTATGATTTTCTTATTAATATTTTATTACGTGGTTACGCGCTGGTGTTATCATAGCATGATTATTGAATTTTCTTTTTTGCTGAAAAAAAGGAAGGTTTAATTTATTTGTTGTTTTTAATACTTCTAAAGTAAGGTCATATGAGGATTAGAACTATGAAACACACACGATTAAGACACGCCTCTCGAAACAATGAATTTCTATTTGCAAGTAATAGAAAGTGCCATCAGCTCTCATTTATTTTGAAAAATTAGCAGTTAAATCAGTTCTTATTGTCATTGAGAACGGACTGTTGAGTCCGGAATGTCTTTATACGTTACAAAAATGTAGGACCGATTAAAAGATTTTAACGTTGGCGCTCGTCAAAATTAATCTGTCGATCAATAATAGTTTAGTGTTAATAATAAAGTTTACATGGACAGGTACCATAGCGCACAATGACGAATTTTTCAGGAGAGCGATCGAGTTAGGTCGGAAAAGTGGAGATAACACGGGGACCCTCGCTTTAATCCAAAATAATAAGTTGCACGCGATTTAGTTCATCTTTGTGCTAATATGACTACATCTAGCAGTGAGGAACTACTATTTCTAGCCTATTTTAGAAACAACAATGAGCAATCCTTATCCCTATGCAGATAGGTGCTTCTATGGATGAGCCAAAATTAATGGTCCGTAATTGCAAAATGTAGTCCACTCAAGGGGGCAAATTATTACTGTAATACAAAAATGTTTTGTCCTGAACACGGCAAAATTAAAGTAGGAAAATAGTAGTTTCAAATCAAAATCAAGATTTTTTAGCCAAAAAATGCACCTGTCCGAACTAGTTGACTAAATCTTTTTTGTTAACATTCCTGTCTGAATGTTTGTGAAACGCTCTTTTAAGGAGTCACACCAATAAATCAATTTTGAATTGTTTGACTCTTCATCCACTGGACAAACACACTAAAGAGGAGATAAAACATAAGTTTATTTTGATACCACGTATGCCCAATTGCTCTTGACTCCACTTCCAAAAACGAGGTTTGAACCTGACGATGTATTGTTTATCAGCTATTGCTCCCGGAAAACTCACCGCTATGGTCTGTTAAAAAACTTATGACTTGGTAAATCGATATGTGGGATCAGGGACCGCGCCTTATTTGGACGTATTTCTGTCAAACGGAACTATGTGCATCAAGACATGAGCCCCGAGACCCATAATAATGTGTGCATAACAAGGTTCACGTCATAATGCACTTAGTTTTGTTTGGTAGAGATACGTCCATTTGTGCCCTATCGTCCCTTTAATCTCGAGCTTTATACATTAGCTTTTAAAAATCTAGCTCGCTTACCATATTGTGACTCCGGCAGTGAGAACAATCCACTTAAATTAAGCCAAATGAAAACCAATGGAAACATGACAAAAAAATAACGAAAATTTAGAATCACTGTCGCGACTGCCCGCTCTGTCGGGCTCGTGAAAATGGATGAGGTCGAAATGATCGTTAACGGATTTCGATTGATGATTCCGTGGGGGAAGTTATCGAGTAATTAATTGTCTGGGCGATATTAATTTTGTGATAAAGAAAGGGAAGACCTGCGATGATCGAAGAAAGATTTGCCTAATTCTACGGAAGAATGAAACACGCTTGCATTAATCATCATCACAATATCCTTCAACATCATGTCCATAGAACTGAATTCTTGCAAACTGATCGAGTGCATCGCGAAACATAAGTCGGAACAAGAAATTCGTTTTTTTATTTGACATTTTTTAAAGTATGTTATGCAAAACTGTAACCGAACGACTTTTTTTCTCTCCTTTTTGGTTAGTTCTTATTTTCCCTAAACTCGAATGACTTTATTTTTTTTTGGTTTACCCCTAAACTTTATAACCCTAAAGTTGAAAAAAAGGCAATGACAATGTCTCGCAGCGTTGGCTAGCAAAATTATTTAGCACGTATCGACTTCATGATTGGAATTATTTTAAAATGTTCCCTAAAGCGAATGAACTTCCAAACCGAACTGCCTCGATCAAGAGTTAAGAGTCCGTGAAACGGGCTGAAGTGTCGACTCGACTGCTAACTCCCATTCGCGCCTCACGCGTATCCGTTCACAGTTTGAAAACGCCTACAAATCAGAGGGTAGGCAGATGTCTTAACCTCTAGTTCTTCACGCTCCTAACATGCCTCCTGCATATGAAGGCGTTTTTTGTGAGTGAACAAGTGAACTATCACTTCATGTCTAACAATAAGCTATTGTAAACCCATTTTACTCGGTAGCATTGTATACACAGATTATTATACGTACAATTTTACGTTTTATGTAAAAAGTCTTAAGTGTAGATGTATATGAAATTTAAGAGATTTTTTTTTTAATAGGAATTTTTTCTAATAGAAATTTAAGGTGTAATCTAGAGATCGTGGAAGTAGAGAAGAAAAATTTGAAATGAGAAATATGTTGAAACGTAGTATCATTGTGAAAATGAACGCTAACTCGGAACTCAAAGAACAGGTTTTTAGAACTGGAAAAATTTTACACTAACGCCATGTCGGTTTACCTTCAATTTCAGTGCAGGCAGGACGAGTGTTCTCGTGGTCGAATTTTGTGAAATGAGACGCTCAATCAGGACACTCTAAATGAAGAGTTTTTACCGAATAAGAAGAGGCTGCTCAAACGCCATATCATTTTGCCTTCAATTTTTAGTGTATGCAACACAGTCTTCTAAATGGTCGAATAGTGGTATCATCCCCCCTATAATGGTCAAACGGTCGCTGTCGGCGAATTAGTTGTACACACAATAACTCCCCTCAATACAGCTTTCAACTAACTAAAACTTTTTAATGGTACGCAACCATGTCATATGGAAAGGTGCTCGAATTTGGATTTAAGTATTTATTAGGAAACGGTCGGTAAAGCAAGTACTCATTTTACACTGTTTTCCACTAAACTTTTTCTTGTTTATTAATTCCTCAACGGAGAAGAAAAAGATGAAAAACGAGAGAAAAAGAAGAAGAAGAAGAAGGAAGAAAGAGAACAGGGAAAAAGAAGAAGAGAGTGGAAGGAGGATGAACAAAAAGAAAGAAGTAAAGAGAAGAAAAATTGGAAGGAGAAAAAAGGAGGAAAGAAGAATAGAAGAAATTCAAATAAAGCAAGGAAGAAAAGGCAAAACATAGGGCAAAATAGACTTTAGAAAGAAGAAGGAATTAGGAGAAATAAGAAGTAGAAAATAAGGAGAAGATTGAGAAGAAAATGAAAAAAGAGAAAAAAGAATGAGAGATGAAAAAGAAGAAGATGAAGGGTAAGGAAGAAGCAAACAGGAAGAAGCAGGAAGGAGGAAGATGTAGCAAAGAGAGAGAAGAAAATGAAAAGAGAATAGAAAGAATTTAGGAGATGAGCAAGAATAATCTATGGAAGCAGATAAACGAGCAAAAAACAGCTTTCCCTAGCGCGTTGGTGTTAGAGATAAAAATTAAAAAAATATTTCAAACTGTCACGCAAAACTGTCTGCGTAAATGTTATAACTCATTTTGGAAGGGAAAAAAATCAACATATCTCAGTTTATGAACCTAAAAGCCTCTTGGCCTTCACTTGAGCCAAATGCATGACGCGCGAAGCTTAATTGCTCGCTCTTTTCCTGAAATTTGTGTTCCCTTTTCTGGGAAAAAGAAGGGCATGCAGGGAGAGATACAAAAAACGCATCGTTAAAGGGCAGGAGCTCCTCGATTTCCAACATTAGCATTTTGTAATTACGTTCAAGGATTCCATTTTTGAAATCAATTTTTGAAATAAATTTTTGTCAAATCATCAGTTGCCTCGATGGTTGCATTTGAAAAGCGACAGCCTATTCTTTATGGAGAAATGCATTGTGAGCAGTAATGAAGAGACCAGATTTGACATGTACTGTGATCTAGCGGGTGTTTCAGATTCATTCTCGCCCAAAAGTGACCGTTTTGAAATTCAGAATTGTTGGCATTTTTCTTGATAATTATTTAGGGTTTCCGGTGGTCAAAAACTCCAGGAAAATTCTTGCGACATCACAGGCATTAGTTTTTTCGATACTACCAATACAAAAAAGAATTGTGCAACAGGCCTACTATACGCATATAAATGCGCCAGAGACCCACCGCATTCTGGCCCGGGTATATATATATTTATAATCCAAAGTTTTTTTTACGTTTAATGCAAGGATATAACAAGTAAACAGCTCCGGCACGCAATCACCGGACAGGTAACCGATTTAATGTTTCATCAATAGTTTAATCCCCCAAAGTTGTGTGAATACAATTTTGGGGTTTAAAATCGAATGTCTCAGGGGACATAAAACTACGGCCGCTGATGAGAAAACCACAAAGTAGACGAGAATACGTCAACTGTATGGGGAGATACATCTATCCGCTCCTTTAGTTGACGTCCACCGTCTGTAGTTTTAACGTCTCGACATTAAAAATGAGCTCGCGGATTTGTTGAACTCGCCGATAAATCGTCAATGCTCTGACGTATGGGCGTATCTTGATTTCTACATGAGCCCTAGAAAGCACAGAATCATATGAGAGACAGGGCTCACACGGGAATTGAGATACGCCCTTACGTCAGAGGAGCAATGACATGTTACAATTTTTTACTTTGCCTCCTTGCGTGATTAAAATCGATTTAGTCACCATCAAAGTAACTTTTTGTATTATATTGATTATTCTGTATTTATTTTTTTTCAAATTACAGCATTTCCTTTTTCTGCGCGGTATCTCGATTACTTGATAAAAAATCATATAAAAAAGGAACAGCCATGTTAGGTGAAATTTATTCACTATATCCGTCAGAAATTAATTTTTAATCGGAGCTTGGTTCTAAAAAATGGACCCTTGCTAGCCGAAAAAGATGAAGAGATGGGATTGCATTATTACAGGCATAAGTATGAAACGACGTTCGTTTGAAGTGGGATTAATTATCCGTCGAGTGAGTAATTTTTTGGCAGGGAGCGGGAGGCGGTGACCGGGTTAACGTTGACCAGAATGATGCACGAGCAGCTGGTTTCCACTCGCGCTCAGTACCAAGGGAGGATCAGGTCATTTGTAAGTAAAGTATCAGAGTAGAAAGTGTACATAGTTGTACTCCAATTTTTGGTAGGTACTCCACGATATTTCCAAGGGTAAAAAAATAAAAATAGAAATAAAATAAACTGCGTCGTTAAGTGAAGGCTTAAAGTATATGGACGTATTTACGATAATTTTTTGCGAATGTAGGCAACCACACCACTGCTTTGTTGCTTAGCCTTCCAATAAACAACTAACTATGAACCAACTGACTGACTGACTGACTGACTGACTGACTGTAATACGTGTATGCTTTTCTCAGTATCAAAGTCGTAACCCTTAAAGACGCTGATTTACAATGCGATGTCGGTCATATTGATTAATATTTCAAATGCATAAGTTGGCAGCGGCACTTTTTTAGTGATTTTCGTTTCACACGTTGTCCCCCTTTTGGGCCCTAAGAGCTACCTAAATCGAGTTGTCCATTCTCTCCTCATAGAGGTACTCTAATTTCTTTCGGCAAGACAACATGGTGATGTTTTGACAAAAAACCGCGGCGCATCGTGTCGCATCAGTGACAGTTTGCGGACGCCTGGGGTGCGGACACGTGTTGCGACGGCGGCGTCGCGGGGACACGCGACCGAAGGACCGGACACGTGGCGCGAGTTAGCACTGTAATCGCCACCGGATATCCGATTCCTCGCGCCGGAAGTGACTGCGGCTCTGATTAATTGAGTCCTCCAAACCCGCCACGATTATCCGCTTATTAGCATTCTTCCCTCATTCCTTCCAATGGGAGTGGTAATGAGGGCGTGAAGAGGAAAAAAATTATATTCACTTTTTTATCAAAGGGGTGGACCGGTCGATCGATTTTTGGGAATTCGCTCATTCTAAGCGTGAGATCTCGTCGTATTTGATATCTCTCTTTTTTCTATCATATTCTATTAGATTTTTTGACGGTTTGTGAAGGGAGGGTAAGAACGAAGCGAATTTTATTTAAAGTTCCGAGCCTCCTTGGTAAGTTCCTTTATTTAATTTATATTTTGAGAAAAAAACTGATGAAAACTCTTATCAGCAGTTTTTCAAAAGAAAAGTCTCCAAATCAATATGATATTCGCGATTATAAAATGCGCAATATTGAAATTATCGTAGATGAATTTATCGGCAAGAGGTTTTTTAGCTGTTTCATAAAAAAATTATGACATTAACGTACCTCAAACCGAAGAATTAATGTAGGTATGAGAATCCGAATACACGTAGTGCCTTCCGCTTCCATGAAAAACACATTATTCGGAGACTTTCTTCTCCAAAAACTGACGATACAAGTCTTAATCGGTTCATTTTTCATGAGATATCGATATAATTTTTATGTCAGAGAATTAATAAAAATAAATTGAAAGTTCATATTCGCCTGTCACATAGGGTCCAGTCTAGAGATCTCGAGCTATAAACTCAGAGCATTAAAACGCTCTGGTCAAAATCATTTTTAACGTATATTGTTCTCATCACGGTCCACAATGGAGCTTGTTCTTTATCAAAACTCGGAAATACCCCTCGGTTATAAAAACTGTCTTTATTATTCCAAAGCTATCAAGTATCCCTAAACTAGAGTATCAATTTTATTGCGATTATCATTTTTCGCATGATATATCTCTAATCGAGCGCACCTTCCATCGTGTGTTGCATGAAAGGCACATTTTGCTCCTCATATGTTATTTTAAGTGGACACACACGTGGGACGTATTTAATACCGAAACTCGTGCCAAAACGTATCGGGTATCCGGTGTTTCGGCAGACTTGAAAGAAATGATCGCACGGGCCCCAGAAAATAACTAACGTAGCGGCTGCAGCTCCCTTCAGCCTTTGATACATCGGCACAAGCGGCAAAGAACGCTTCAAGAGCATGTAAACTTGAACAAATTTTGTAGTTCGCGATAATATAGACTTAAGTTGGCGACGGATATTTGAAACACGATGATATAATTACGTGTACAAGTCAGATTATCATAAAAACACGAAGGATATACGGTAGCATATACCTATGAAATGAAGGCGCAGTACAGACGTTTACTCACGTGCTATCTAAGGTTGGCGTGTTATAATACCTTGTTCCATGACTGTATGCTGAATGCAAATCTTTTTCCACTCTGGCTGAGCTTCATCTCTCTTATAACGACCCCATCAGACAAATTCTTTTAATTTGTGATAAGGGAAAAAAAAAAAAAAAAAAAAAAAAAAAAAAAAAACCGCTCATCTGTTTTCCCCTACTGTTGAGTGTTCTGATCGTCGTTAGTATTTACCAAAACTGCCTTAAAATAATATTAAATAGTTTTTATTAAATTACATTGCTCTAAGGTCGTGAAACGGGGGCAAAGTCACCAATTATCCACATGAATCATGCAAAAGATTTAGAAACTGTACCATTATCAATGCTATCTTTGGCCTGCGTCTTTTGCCAATGGATTTCACTTTAATTATTTGACGCTTGATTTCAGCATCGTTGTACTTAGCTCCAATCGTGTATACGTATCGAGAATTCGTCCTCAGCCGATAGGACGCATTACATCTATAAGACCAGGGTGGGTCTCCATCCCCGCTCATGAAGGAAGTAGCCCTTGCTTGGCGTTGTCATCGGCTAATCAGCCTGGAGCAGTGGCGTCGTGAAAGGGTCGTCAGGGGAGGGGGATGGTTGTCCAAACAATGGGATTAATTGCAATCGGGGTGGTACACGGCAAATTGCACCGAGCCGGCCCGAAATCAATCGAGTAAAATATTTGCTCGCTTACTATTTATGGGCAAATAAGTCAATAAACAATCAAAGTCAGCTTGGGGTCTATGGATCCTGCGTGCGGAGCGAACACGGTCACCGGTGAACCATTCGCCATGTTGTCGCATCGACAGAGTGGAATTAAACATGTAGGAGAGAAGTAATATATGAGAGGAGAACGATATATCAGGCAGGAACGTTGAGAATGTAAGAGGAAATGTATCTTTTACATACATTGTTGGTTTACTAGTATCTGCTAATGTTAAAAAATTTAAAAGGTCTGAGAGCTTTTGCAATAAACGGGGGAAATACATTCAACAAATCTAAAATTAATTTTAGTTTTCTTCGACTTTCATTCTGGGCATTTTTAAATAATACTCAACATTATGAGATACTTGCATTAGTATCGAATGCGAGGTATAGTTACGAGTCATTTGAGGTGTCTGTCATATGTACGTCAGAGAAAAATTATAGGAACTATTTTTCAAAGACAATTTGACTACTTTGTTGATATTTCATTAACAGTAGCTCAAAGCAAATGTTTTTAAACTTTTGGACGTATATTTTGATTTCCCCTACCTTGATCCGTTTGGCTCAAAATTACGGAACATTTTTGTGGCAATTAGGAGCAGATACGACGCATGCTCCAATTTCAGTTTTACATCGACAAGACATTGGTATGCAGATCCAGCTACGGTTAATCCAGTCAGATACCTGTAAAACTGGAGTTTTGATGGTCGTGATCCTTCTCGTTTGATAAAGATGAAAATTGCTAACTCTGAACAAAAAAAATTATGCTTTTTTTATGAGCACGGCAACCGTGGATTCACCCTCCCAAAGAAGGGGCGGGTCTTAATCCGGAATAAGCCCGAGGCTCCAGTATTTCGCTGGTTATATTCATAGGCCATTTTATCACCGGAGGGCCCCCGCACCCCCGCGCTCATAACAGCGCTCAGTGGTTAAAACGAAGAGAAGCGCAGGATTAAGGTCTCTTACAAATTAGTGGTGTTTCAAAACTTCACCGGTAATAAGTACAAAATATGTCTGATCATGCTGCAAAAAATTAAAAACTCAGAATAAAAATCGGCATGTATGTTGTTATATTGTTATTGTTGTATTATTTGTTGTTGCCCGATAACCTCTTGGAAGACAGGCATATGTGGCGTTTGGGTGTCGTAGAACGCCAGAGTGCGTTGTAAAGCGACTTTACATATATGTTGTTATATTCCCAAGAATTCGGGTTGAATGAATGCGGAGTGTGATATCTTCTTTTCACGAGGTGTGATATCTTCTTTTTACGAGGTGCCATACACTTCTACGGGGCGGAATCTTCTCCTTTTGTGGAGTGTCGCGCGCTCTGGTGGAGCAAATTTCACTTCGCATTTGAATGACTCCGGTTCTTTGGGTGCTATATTGACTCCGGAGTGAGATACATGCCGAATTTCACTTCGAGTTTTTTCACAGTGCATCTATTAATAGCTGCAAGAGATACGTAATAACGCTCTCTGGTAGTGGTATGAGTAGAATAATTACAACTCTTGCATACGATATATTTCAAACTAAAATGTGGTCGGATGAAACACCTAATAAAGCGCACAATTTTCAGTGACCACCAGACAAGAGCGCCAAGCTAAGTCGTGTGTCATATGCAGAGAGGAAAACAATTTTGAAAAAAAAAAAACATCTCATTATGTTTGACAAGATCGTTTTGCTTCACTTTGAAGTTGAAAATTTTTGATCAAATATTGTAATAATCTGTCAGAATTCCTCTTAAATTTCAATATTGAGAGGGTTTTTTAGGATCTAAACAATGTTTACAATGTATTTCAAAGATTGCAGTTAAAAATATATTTATCGTTGAACTATTGTGCGGCTCAGCTCTAGCTTGTTGTGCGGGTTGCAGTAGATACGCCGGTTTGTCAGAGGCAGATTAGTGGTTCCATGCCCTCTGCTTAAGGGACGACAGGCTTTTGCATCGGAGCTTTGGTAGCCTATTTACAACTCATTTTGCGGTGTTGTCACTATTGCGGATCCGCACTATTCTCCTAGACTGAGAAGCAGAAATTCTATGATCCTAGGGGGTCGGGTCACCCCTTGGTGCCCTTATTGGTCTCCAAAAGGGTCCAACACTCGAGCACTCTGCAATTTCAGAGAGCCGCCTCGTAAATTTGAAAAATGTGACCGCAGCTAGAGATATTTACCTGCTAAAATATAGCTTAAGGTGATTGGACGGTTGCCATTTTTTGTGTCAGAGCGACGTGCGATATATCACATTAATTCGTTCCATAATTTCAGCTAGTTGTCATTCTTTTCGAATTTTGAGGTCGCAACTCTCTTGACGCAAGACTAAAGTTTTCATGTGCCAAATACAAAGAAAGTCAACGTAATAAAGGTAGGGGTTTTTTGGAGGAAAATATCGCAATCGATACTGATATCGAAATTGCACTCGAATGCGACATTTTTCCTAATATAAAACCATGCTTTTATTACGTTGAATTTGTTTCAAAATTGGTACGTGGACTCTTTAGTCTCCTTACAACAGAATTGCGATGTTAAAATTCGAGAAAAATGAGGAGTAGCTGAAAAATGTAACCAATCGATGCGATATATTGCATGGCGTTCTGATACAAAATATGGCGTCCATCTAATCAAAGAGTGAACTACGAATACCAAAATTCAAGAAGTTTTACCCATGTCAGCTACAAATCAGAGGAAATGTTAGTTCATGATGAACTTCGGCATATTTATCTAAAGTAAGAGGCACCAAATGTTGTCCTCTCAGTCATTTAATTTCTGAAATAAAATTTTCTTTTTAAATTGGACCGCTGAAATATGCTGTCTTACTGGCATACTCTTCCCATTTGCAGGAAAACCCATCAGACTGGCATCATTGCTCGAATTTAGTTAGCCCACTAGTATTTGCAGTGTCAGTGCCCGTCAACGTCAATGAACCCCCTCCCCCCGATCACCCTCTTTGCTCGGCCCGTCCAAATCTGAATCCTCTTTTCTTTTGTCCGGTTCAGGTTACAGTTTTCTCCGCTCCACGCGCCCTTGTGCTTGGCCACCATATTCGATTTCAATTTGTCAGATCAATTAGCCTCTCTTTTTACTGCTAATCTGTGTGCTTTCATGCTTTCCCCGTCTCGTGGAACCCTCCATTGCAGTTCTTACCATTCGGGTTTGCATTATCTTTCGCGACCCCTCTCAATGGAAACCGGAGGATGCATGTATGCACAGGACAAACGTAAAATATCCAATTTTAGGTCAAATCTGCTGTCGCGTCGTTGATGCAACACGCTGACGCACCGTATCGTGATAGTTTTTTTTTATGCTCTCTACGTCCTCTGATCTATGTTTACTGTTATGGCTAGCTAGAATCGAGAGAATATACCTCTAGTGTAATAAGGGGCCTATATTGTTTGACATTTGGTAAAGAGTTATTTGGCCTCATTCGCTATATTTTATTTTCAAAGCAATATCCGCGCCCCAAAAAGCTTGGCACCTGGAGCTGAAATTCTCGAGCTGAAATTCTCGGTCCTGCTCCAGCTGTCAACGTTTCAGCTGCCGAACGTTTCGCGATGCGAATATTGCCGGAAAATTGTTACTCGTGTAAATTATGCATGACAACGATTACATTTAATGGTGTCTCCAAAATGATAAACGTTTTGTGCTTTCACCACACTGGAAAAAAAAAAACACATTGGATCTAGAGTCCAGACTCTTGAAAACATTGACAAGAAAAAATACTCTTCATTCAATCAGATTTTTGCTTAAATCAAAAGGAAATCCGCTCAAATTAAGAGGCTTGGTTCTTGATTTAAGCAAAAATCCGATTGAATCAAGAGCATTTTTTCTTGTCGATGTTTTTAAGTGTCTGGACTCTAGATCCAATGTGTTTTTTTTCCAGTGCATGTACCTCAGATATTTCATAATTCACTCTCGTAAATTCCACAGAATTTGAAGAATTTTGCTTTTCATATTCCAACTGAGCAACTGAGCAATTCCGTCAAATCATGTGTCCTGTCAGGTAATTCTATTTTTTTCGGTCCTGATATTTCAAAAATTGAATGCATTTACCGTCAGATTTGTTTTCTACGACCAGAAATTTCGGCGATAATACTTAGATAATAAGCATAGCACAAATCATCTCATTAAACATTAATCTTTGAATAAAAAACATTAAATTTAAGGAAGAATGGGACGGATCAATGTTTAATTATCACTAAAGCAAAATACTCGATAAATCGAACAGACTCACAAAAATAGCACGTTCAAATACTGAGCCCACAAATAACAGTTTGGATACCACTATTTCGACTTCTGTGTACCCGCTTTCGCATATCTCATGAACTGAAGGCGAAATTTCGTGCTGAAGATGCGGCTCTTAGAGGTTTGCTATGTTTAATAACAATGTATGTGTTTTACATGTAAGGGTGTGTTTTTATATGTTTAATTTATTAATTTATGTTTTAATATGTTTCTGCCTTCAATATTTTGCGTAGAATTGTGAAGTTCGGAACATGCTTTTGCAGTGTGCTTGCATGAGGAAGATTCCTTGCATTCCATTAAGTAGAGGTAACCAAACACTATGATGAATCTGCGCAAAAGGCAAGTTTTTTTTTTTTTTTTTTTTTTTTTTTCTGCTGGTTTAATGGCTTCGTGTCTATAGCACCTTCAGCCAACTTTAGACAATGTTTAGTGTCCGTAGACATCAGGCTCCATGCTCCAGGCTTTTCTAATTTTCAGGGAAAAGGCAAGTTTCTGCGAAATAAGAATAATTCAATTTTAAATTATAAATTACACTTAAAAATGCATAGAAACAAAAACTAAAAAAAGTAATTGTTTAGTTTTGTAAACAGTTGGAAAGGACCATGACTATGGTCTATTGATTCAATTTTGAATGTTTCTGATAATAAATACGAATAAATCATTCAGAGATTTAACCAGATGTTTCGGCATCGTCGCAGTTGATAATTTTTTCAACTCAGTAGCTGACTAGTCATCTTATGGCCCATACCAAATTATTCCTTCATTTTTTTATGAATATTTCATTAACAAATTGAGAAAATTTAAACATCGCTGCGGCAAAATATAAATAATTATTCGTTCATCGTTGATATAGCCCACTCGTCTTTACTCTCACTACACTCCTCGGGAATAAAAACCTGATCCATTCTTAATTATTACAGAGGAGGATCAACAGTGGACTCGATTGTATCTAATTTAGCGGCAGCGTTTGAAAAGCAAAGTGGTTGGATAATAGGTACTCAAATATTAATATTATATTTCTCCCAACAATGCGCGCGCTGCTCCACAATTTGATAATTCGGCGGTAAAGGTGAAGGACATTGTTCAGCAAAAGCCAGTGAAGATGATACTTCCTTCACTGAGGTCACTTGTTCCGATGTGCCTGACGTTGCCCGATTTTCTTGAGAAGGAAAGAAACCTCTGCTTATGAGTCCAACACACAGAGAAAAAAGAATCGTCACTATTAAAAGGCACACGGTGGATTCCAGGTCACATTTACCTTTTTAATCGTGTTTTAATGCTATTTTTGCGGTAACAGGAGAAAACAAGAGGGAAAACGGGAAACAAGGCTGAGATACAACACTAAAAAATGCGAGACGTTTCGACTCAAAATTGGGTCATTTTCAGTCGGAAAATAAATTAAAAATTATAAATTATCGATGAAAAAACCTGAGACCAACATGTTGGTGGCCGCGTTGGTTGTTTTTCTTGGACCTTGGCCACCAAAATGTAGTTCTGAGGTTTGTTCATCGATAATTTTTAATTTTTACTTTATTACCCGACTGAAAATGACTCAGTTTTGAGTCGAAACGCATTGGGTTTTTATTGCTGTATCATAGCCTTGTTTCTCATTTTTCCCCTTGATTTGCTCCTGTTACCATTGTCTCGTGTTGCTTCGTAAACTTTTTTAAAATAAAAGCGCCAAGCGACGTTTAAAAATTTCCGTCGTCATTTTATTTTTTACAGGGAAATTATTCAACAAAGCTGTCCAAAAATTTCACTGAATTTTCTATATGTTGCCGATAAAATTCAGTGAAATTTTCAAACAGATTCAACTAACAATTTCTCTGTGAAAAAAAAAAAAAAAAAAAAAAAAAAAAAAAAAAAAATGACGGCGGAAATTTCTAACCGTCACATGGCGCTTGTGATACTTTGGCCGGAAGGTGACGATATTACGAATAGTAAACGTTCTTCAACGTGTTTTAGTTGATTTTTATTTCATTTGTGAAAATCGGCAACACCGTTAATCTACAGATTGGTAACGTTGAAGGAGCGCTTGCGTAAAAAAGGCAATCTAAACCAACAAAAACTGGTAAGAATCGCACTCGAAAACAGTCCGCCCTCCCGGGTGCCGGGTTTCTAAGGTCGGGACCTTTCGATATAGACCGGCCGGCGCGGCTCGGCGCACCGGCCCAAAGGGCGCAACCGCACAAAGGATATCGTTATATCTAACGTGTTTCGCTCCGGTGACTTTTTAAGATGCCCCTTAAAACGCACAATGGAAGCTGCGCATCCGGGTTATCAGTTTGAAAGCTGATCGTCTGCCACATAATAGCTACATTGGCTCTTCGCAACAGCATCGGTAGATTAGAGACGGAATGAATATTCCATGGACACCGTGCCCGATGTGTGTCCAAGCAACGGAATCAGGTGATTTCGATCAATTATTTTAACGAGTGCAGATTTAAAAGCACCGGCACCGAAAAATTTAGGAGGCGATCATGATTTTAGGGCTGCTCCACGGAGGCCTAGGAGATTTTTGGGAGAGGGAAGTCCGGGGGTCCTCCCCTGGAAAATTTTCGAACATTACACTGGAAAAAAAACACATAGGATCTAGAGTCCAGACTCTTAAAAACATCGACAAGAAAAAATACTCTTGAATCAGTCGGATTTTTGCTTAAATCAAAAGGAAATCCGCACAAATTAAGAAGCTTGGTTCTTGATTTAAACAAAAATCCGATTGAATCAAGAGTAAAAATTCAGGAAAAAGTAAAAAAAAAGTTAAAGAAAAACTTCGTGAAACGACTGAATTCCTCCTTCCCTTACTTGCGCCGCCACTGTTCAATTTATCAGCTTTGAGAGTCCTTAGGGGCCTGGCACACCGTGTATACCGCGGAATTTGCCTCATTTTGAGACTGTAGGGCCCCTCCCTCCAATTTTCTGAAGCCTCGGGGGCAGATTGACAATTTTGATTATTACAGTTTTGATCTCAGAGGCCCTCTCATTCTCTCATTGGCCTCATTTGAATATTTGTATACTATGATTTTGAGGTCTTAGCGGCTTCAGTGTCGCTTTTGAGACCTACAGGACCTCATAAATATTACTAGATTTTTAATTTTGAGTTCTCAAGGACCCGAATTCCAAATCAGCGAGCCCTGCATCATTCGTGGCATTGCTGGGTTAACATCTCACTCGCATTGTCTCTCATTCTCATTCTTTTCGATCAGTTCGCCTTCAATATCTTGATAGGCAATGTGAGCGACTTGGGAGCGGTAATAGTTGCTGGCAGCGTTTCGGTCACGTTCACTCGGTTTATTCATAGCTGTAGCAGTCTAATGAGTTGTTACTTTCTGTCATTGCCTTTTGTTTACTTACTGTATACCCACAATGATTCTACATTACCTACCACCTGTACCCATACGCAGCACAGATTACAATAAATTGCAAAGAATCGGGTTATTTCCTTTATGAATCAGATCTTCCTCAGTACGAGCATTTGAACTGTGTCGTGTCGGTAAAGCAAAATATATTTGGATGCGTTCCGCATTGTTTTGGACTTTGAGTGATGATCTCGAATCTCTAGAAGCCTTTTTAAACATTATTTGAAAATCGTCAATGCGTGATCTCGCGGTTGTAAAATAAACATACATTTTTGCAATGAAGCTAATAGGTTTAATTATTGTTTTTGAAAGATGATTTAGATAGGTCAGTTGATTTTTTAAAGGAACGCGTAGAAGTTGAAAAACAAATTATACTGGGTTTGAGAAGAGTCGAAACGTGTGTGTACAAGCTCTGGTGAACCTGAAGCGGTCTTGATCGTGATAAGCAAGGTCGTTCAATATGCGTATTTCTTACTCACGATGTCAATCTCAAGTTTTGAAAAAATGCATGCAAAATCAACTTATTTCGGTTTTTTTTTTTCCAAACCTGTTATTTAACTACTGTGTAATACAATTTCTCGTCTCGGATCATAGCTTTTAGCTGAAGAGCTTAAAAAGCAACTGAAAAAGCACGGAAAGTCTAACGGCTGAAGGAGGGGAGGTCGGGCATTGTCTTCGTTCATTATCGGGGTGTATCTAGGCAAAACGCGAACGGGGGTAAAAATGAGTGATCAGAGCATGCAGCTGGCGTGTGTGTATTTACATGGACCAGCAAACTACTACTCCTTTCATTGAAAAATCAACGCACACATTCGCAGCATCCGTGAATGTGTGAGTCGCCGAGATTGAGTCAGTCGTCGTCGTCGAGGGTGGAAGTATGACGTTGCTGCCAGATGGTGCATTTGAAACAGCAGAAATTAAATCCAGAAGAAATCCGTAATCCGAGGCAGAATTTTGGAACTATAAATTCTAGCCCGGGTTAAAAACAACGTATGTGCCATTAGTTTCCCAATGCCCATAAGAATTTTTCCAGAAGAGCCAGAATTTATAGTGCCAAATTGAAAAATACAGTCCAATTATAAATATGGACGTCGTCCTTGCAGGCAACTTTACAATTAGTCTAACATTTTATCATGAATTGGCAGCAGGGCATTGTACAGGGTAGCCGCACAGGGGTGTGGAACCTCGTTGCGCTCGCACCCCTCCGAAGTTGAGGAGCATTTAACAGTTACCCAAGGTGGCCTTTGTTCTCGTTGTGACAATTCTAATGAAACGCTATTTATAATCGACGCGGTGCATTGTGCATTGTGCCGCTCCGGAGCTTTTAAGTTGCCTTTCCGCCTCGTTAGGGCACCGGCCTCAGCCAGTTACTCCCGGGGCCCGGCTCGCCTTTTAATGAGCCACCGGTAAATGTTTATGAATCGATTAGTCACCCTTGTTATCCCGGCCGCCGAATAACCACGTGGCTACTTGCTGTCACTTGATTCCATTGTTTATCTTTCAAAATTAAGTTTCCGAACTCCGGGAGCATCTTTTATCTTTTCGGAGTTAATGGATAAAGATGGAAGAAGTTTTCTGAAATGGATTTTTGGCGGCAGTCTGCCGGCATTTCGAGACGGGACCGTGTCCGTAATGAGATAATTCGCCTGGTGATGAAGATTGAAAAGGATATCGTGCACGACGTCATGTCCAGGCAGTTATGCTGGTATGGACATGTGCAAAGAAAGTCGGAGGAGAGGTTGCCCAAACAAATTTTGGATTGGGTATCACCTGGGAAGGGGCGACGGGGACGTCCCGTAAAGGGTTGGCGGTAGGGCGTTGACGAAGAGATGTTGCGATGTCAGTTGCTCGATAACTTCTGGGAAGACAGGCATATGTGGCGTTTGGGTGTCGCAGAACACCAGAGTGCGTTATAAAGCGACTTTATATATAATACGCATCAGTGGCGTGGCGTGCTTTGCGACGTATCGATTGATCTGCCATTTAAACCTATGGAAAAGGATCGAGAATCAGGGTGTCCGCAACGAACACCTTTAATAATCGATTCTTTAACATAGCTTCAAATGCGAAAATATCGATAGTCGATCGTTCATGCCTCGCCACTGATACGCATAGCCAGAGAAATTATGAAATCAGCGTGGCCCCCACTTTTCCAGGGATTTGGGTCTTCCGAGTACATTGGGGTGGTTTTAGGGGGTCTTTCTCGGAAAGTATTGGAAAATTGACATCTCCTAGGGGCCATTACATTTACTCACCGGGTCGGTTGCGCTTCTTCTTGTTTACTCGACCATTACCAATGGGCACTTTGTCCTTGTTTTTCAATATTGTGGACAGGGTGGAAGGCGGAATGTCGAATCTTTTGGCCACATCACTTTTTTTCTCACCTCTCTCGACTGCATCAATAATTTCTCGTTTCTTCCCGAAATCCAGGGATTTATTTTTTCCCATTTTTACATTCACTACTACGCACTTGACATACGCACTAGCCGAATTCGCTGCTTACTAATCACCTGATCAAGCTTTTCGCGGAGGACTCACGGGACTTGTTTACATATTGACAATCATATCAGCTCCTTCAGGCACCCAGGTACATAAACAGTTGACTTCGAATTATAGAGGGAATGCACCGTCTTATTTCGAATTATAGAGGGTAGACCTTATTTACTTCCCACACTTCGAATTACAGAGGGAATTTTTGCCGCAATTTCGAATTAAAGAGGGTCGCGCCAGCTTAAAAATTTCGAAATAACGAGGGGAGAAAAATATATTGATTTTCTTCGAATTATCGAGAGATTCTCAAGGGAAACGGACTTTTCTTCGAATTAACGAGGTTTTCGAATTATCGAGGTTCGAATTATCGAGAGTCCACTGTATTACGTAAGGCACCTGGGTGGAGGGGGTCATGAAATGGCTTACGTGAGACAAAACATCGGCTTGAGTAGGGAAAGCATCAACTTTGAAAATGAATTTCTCCAAAAAAGTGTCAAAAATTGGTCTTTTCCCCCATTTTGTCCTTTCCTGTTTGCAGATTCGCATTTCACATTGAAAATCACCCAGGAAATTCGTCTCATAAATCAGAATTGCACTCGTGTACGAGTTCCGCAAGTTCGACGTGGATGGTCATCACTCTGTCCATCCTAAGTTTTCATGCGCCGGCGCTTCTGCGAAATCCTCAACGATCGCGGCTCTGCACGAAAGATTGAACCTGTCATCAGACAGACGCTAGACGGTAGGTGACGTACATAGGTGGATCCAGAAACTTCGATCGGGAGGGGGGGCGTAAGGGAGGTACGGGGGACACCCCTATGACATTTTAATGCATCTAATTTGCAATTGCGAGCTGATCAGTTCGTCGAAACTTGTTCCTTGTTTCACTTGCTTCACTGTTTGTTAAGGATTATAGAAAATGTTCCATTACTTATTTTCAACCCAAACCTTTCCATACATCACTAGCCCGACCCTACATCCCGCGACTACCTCTCAATTAGACTTGATGACGATTCGATGAACAAACATCTTCCAGATATATTTTCCCCACCTGTTTTCTTTCTTTAAAAGAAAATGTTCTGAGCACGCAGGATGCAAGTGAACACCCCGCACCCCGAAAATAACGCCCCTAAGCTCTTACCGCCCCACGCAGCCGCTGAAAAACTCCGTCAACCCCCTTGCCTTTGAGTGGACTCTTGTTTAGTTTTAATCAAGAGGCAGACACCGATTTGCTGCTCGTTGAAATCATCCAGGCGAATTTTTCTGCGATCTGCGCGATTCTATTTATTTCCATCCCTTGGAGAGTCGCGACCCTCGAGCGTCAAACTTGAACAACGTTGTCATTTCGCTTGAAATAATCAATTCATCCACAAGCATTTTAGTATGATTCGTGAGGAAAACTAGCAATCTGGCGCTGAAGTCGAGATGAACAATGACTGAGCTGGGACGGACCTCCCATGGGGGACGCAACTTTGCCAAGCTGCTAAGACCAAAAGGGGATCGTCATTGTCGGACCGAGCAAGAAATAACCATCTCGGCGAAATAATCATTGAAATTAATGAGTAAAGCGTTTTGTAATGCGGACCTCAGAGAGTTGTCCCTCATAGTGTGTATTTCCGTCGATTCAATAGATTCAAACGAGCTTGGTCATTAAATCTCGAGCTCTGGTGCTGACCATAGTTTTTCTGCGATTGTCAAAAATGTTCTCGAACAATCCCAAGTTAATGATCGACTATTCTCGCTGTTGTTATCTTTTCAATTACATCAATTCAGAACTGATAAGAGATTTTAATATCTTGTTCATTTGAAGGGGAGCGAAATTACTATAAGCCACAAGATTCTATACGTAAGAGGCTAGGGTTAAAAAACTATATAGATATGAATGTTTCAATCTATGCTGTTATTCACTGATCATAAATTGATGATTTTAATGTAAATTGTTTCAGATGTGAAGCCTTCGTCCCACGCAGACCTAAGCGTTGAAGTTTTAGAATAAGATAGTCTTCCACACCTAGCCCAATTTTAGGTACTCGGCAAGCCTTTAATTTTAGTAAGATAACGACATTTTAAGAAGTCGGATTGATTAAATAAAAATCGTTAAGTGCTTCAAATAAAATACCTAAGGCTAAATAAGTTTATTGTTTAAGGTAAATCCATGGCGAGAATACATCGAGATATTAAACTAATATTCAAGTACTATTTTCACTTTATATTTTTGAATGAAGTTTAACTTTCAAGATATCTTTTTTGTAAGATCCATTTCGAAATTTAAAATATCTGATCGCGAGAATTAACAGACCTCGATTCTGTTAGACTGAGTTAATGAAATATTTCTCGCTCAGATAGTGTCAGCTTCATTTTAGGGTTTGTGAAATAGACTTTTAGAGAGGGAACAAATCACCTAATTATGCCACTCGGACTTTAATGGGTCCCGTATTTTCCAAAAATGGGATTTAATGTAAAATACCCTAGACGTATCCAGGAAAATGGAAAATCAAAGTACAGTAAGGTAACCGAAAAATATGTCCCTATTTTTGAGTTTTTTTTTTTTGGTTGAAATTTTAAACAAGAATTTCAACGACTCAAGTCGAACAAATAAAACTAAACATTGATTTTTTAGTTGATTAAAAATATGCAATTATTTTCCTTAAATCCGACAACTTTCCTAATGATGTCTACGGTCTCATCGGCATAAGGCTATTTACCTACAGGGACATTAATTGAGGCACTTGCGCTTCTTGGGTCGGGTGAATGAGAATTACGGACGATAAATTATAAGCTTCATCTGATATACTCAGGCTAATAAATCCGCACCTAATTTGGATCCTTTGATGGACGTCCGCCACGACACGACTCTTTTGCATCCCATTCTCCAACATTAAGGACACTCCGTATCCAGGATCCAGGTGAAGAAGTTCAAGAGGGACCCGCGGCAAACTTAACCTTAATTTCGAATTGGAGACTTTGATCATCGTTCCCGAGAGTAGGATAATATTCTAACATAGAGGTAAAACGGAGATGTTGTTAACTGTCCTGCTGAGTAAAGCAAGATGCCTTTGATTGAAACGATGAAACAACTTCAACTTTCAAACATTTTTGGAGTAGTGCCTCTAATTAGAATTAAAAAATTAAATTTAAAATCTGGGCACTATACATTTATTTAGTGTTTTTTACTTACATAACTTAAAAGCTTTTTCGGCCTACCCCGAGCCATCATCAGAGCTTCCCCACAAAAAATAATAATAACTATCAGGGCCGAATTAAGGGGGTGGCCACATGGGCCGCGGCCCATGGCGGCAAATTTTGCAATCTTTTTGAATGTAGGTATCAAAAAAGAGAGGAGAAATCGGATTCAGAAAATAAATTACAAACGAGAAGAGACGATAAAATCTCTCATTTCCTGAGAGTAAAAGTATAGTCATTACTAACTTTGTCGTCTTTCGGTGATATAAGAGACAACACCTTTAATTAGTCGAGTTAAGAGAGAAACCAAACACGTAATTTGACCTGGACCGGAGCGGCGCGGCGCCGCGGCGGTTGGCATGAAACGCATCGCACCTACAAGACTGCATGAATACTTCACGCATTGCGTCAAACACACTGCGGTCGGCTTGAAACGCATAGCGCCTACAAGACTGCATGAATACTTCACGCATTGCGCCAAACAGTGTGGTCAGCAGCGCAGCAGTTGGCGTGAAACGCATAGCGCCTACAAGACTGCACGAATACTTCACGCATTGCTCAAACACAGTGCGGTCGGCGCGGCGGCGGCGGAAGGTAAAATTATTAACCACATTTCTTTTTAACTTCAACTTTGGTTCAATTACATAAAGTTTTGTGGTCTCGTCCTACGTTTCTCTTCGTTTTTTGCACGTCAATTTTTAAATTTTTTCAATATTTTTAGAAGAAATAAGTTCTCTCAAACGCGTAATACTTTTTACATTATGGATCATTTTTGAGGTGAAAAATAATTTTTCCTCTTTATATGGTGCTCTGTATCAGCACGCGCACAGCACGCAGCACGCAGGCTGCACATTAAAGCTGCATCATTTTCTGTAGGGCATCAAAGGATAAATACTAAGGGTTAGTTTCAATATTGTCAATTTTTGCAAAAATAACTGTATAAATATCTAACCTTTGGCGAAAAAACACACAAAAGTAAAAACAAAAATCATGAATGTGAACAAACGAGTAAATTTATAATATCGAGATTAAAGACTAAACCCTATTGATAGCACTTTTTTGATAGTTTTAATTCGAAGGGATTCACCGGCTTAACTCACAAGCCTCTTTTTAAATTCGTATTTTAAAGCGTTTAACCTTTCAAATGACCGCGAACAAAGGCTCCGCCGACTCCAGAAAGCCCTTTAACAGGTACGCCACCGTTGCCAATCTGGGTGTGATAAACTCACCTACCCCTCGCTCGTTCAACACCCGAAAATCCGATGAATAATCACTCATTGTAGCATCAATCATCTCACAGTTGCCAAATTGTGGAAAATTGGAAATAGCCTCGTTTGCTGACGAATCCAAAGTTGGACTTCGGGATTGTCACCAGTTGGCACTGGCGAGGTGCAATTTCGGACGGGGTCATGGGGGTCTTTAATGTGCTGAGGGGTAGGGTGGGGTGGGGGACGTAGTAGAAGGGACAAGGGCTGGAGGCGACACTCTGTAAATGCACCCATTGTCCCGGTGATCCCGATGACAATCCCTGCGTTTCGGTTTGAGGGATGGCGCACGGCGCGGCGGGGACCAGCCGACCGGCACGCTTAGGTGCACCTGGTCAATACGACCACTCAACTTCTGAAACGGTGTAAAATCACCTTAATGTAACGCCGTTGCCAATTCTGTTTTGAGTGGATCCGCACGGAAAAAAAATGATATTGCTGATTTAACAATTTTGTAGTTGAAAAAGTGTCCAACATTTTTAATGTAGATTTTACAATAAAAAATTGTAATTTAACCGCCCCCGTGGGAAAAGTAGCTTTCTGTCACTGTAAAATGTACATTTTTAACATGTTGGACATATTATTTCAACAATTGAATTGTTAATTCAGCAATCCATTTTTTTCCGTGCGGTGGCTATACGTCAGTGTCAAACATCTTCAAGTGGAATCTGGAATACATTTCACTCCGAAGTCTATTTATCTCCTAAAAAAACCCGACATGAGTGCATTGCGGAGCCCACTCTTTTTACGGAGTGAAGTCAGCTGTTGAGGAGCGAACTTTTCTCATTTCAAGGAGTGAAGTTCGCTCTTACGGAGCGAGTTTCACTTCTCATTCTTATCTTCCGAGTATTTTGGAGGAAACATTGACTCCGGGGTGAGATTCACTCCGAATTTCACTTCGAGATTGCCAATGGCATATTATGAAAATATGACAACACGTAAACAACGAATTTGCGAGAAAAATTTAATTTTAATGTTTTAATTTTTAATTTTATCGCAAATTAGATTGGGATCAGCTTTGTTACTTGAAAACGGATCACGTTTTTAGAGGGTATATCGATTTTCAGATGTATTCTAAAAAGCGAACGTATACTATGGTAGGAGCTATGTTCAGCCGACGATTTATGGCCCCACTTTGGACAAAAATTTTGTACTAGGGGCTTTTAAAGCTTTAGTCATAAAAAAATCATTTTTAGAAAAAAATGACAAAATATGAATGAAATTTTTAATCGTAAGATGATAGGATTGGACCCTAGACAAAGGTTTGAAAAGGTTCGCCATCTAAATATAGAAAGCATTTACAGTTTTGTATAAAATACGTGAAAACAATCTCATTTGAGTCACATATTATCACGCAGTATATTTATCTCAATTTATATAATTGTGCACAAAAAATAAATAAACTAAAATAACCATGTGACTGATATTGCTAATACGGCTATTTTTTATTTCTATGGCTAAATGTTCAGTATTGAATTAGTCAGCCGTCCTGCTTACATCATAAAACAGCTGATAAGGCAACAATGCCGCCAGGATGAAGACCCTATTTGGGACAGGGGCGCAGTGCCCGTTTCACCTATACTCAAAACATTTTGAACCACCTCTTGTTGACAAACACCCTTTGCTCTGTCTGCACCCCAAACAATAAGAGGAGTTTGTTTTCTGCACATTCAAGTTTTGTCAACCGATTTGCATTATCCCTTGATTTTTTTGCTCGTTTAAAATCGAATACACTCCGTTAGACGAAAGGTCAAGTAGTTTTTTTTTCCTTTTTTTATATATTTTACAAAAAAACTTGCGTCCTTAAACATGTCAAAACTTGGGCAACGAATAAAAGAGAGGAGACTAAGGATAAAATTACTAGAGTGGTGTGAAATTGACACGCTCAAGTGCGACTGGATTAGTTCCCTATAGATTAAGATGGTTATCGATATATAGGTTAAAAATAGTAGCAAAACTGCGAAACCGTTATCGTTGTTTGAAGGTTTGGGACCAAAAGTAAGGTTTCAAAGTATCGCATATCATTCGATAGCATGGAGGCAGATTAGTTTTACCGGTGCTTGTTTGGTGGAAACTGCGCGGAAAACAATGTTCGAACGAGGTAATACCGATAGGTATAGGTTTAATATCCTGATTATAAGAGTTAGGATGATGGGTGCGGGTGGTTCGGTCTAGCCGCCTCCCCTGTCAATCGCTAGCGGCTCCAGTGGGAGGGAGGGAGTTGTATGGATTTTTGGTGGCCCGTTCCAGACACATGGCGACAGTACTTCCCGCAACTCGATTTTTTCCCCTTTTTCGAAGCAAAAAAGAAAGAAAGAGAGAAAAAAAATTGTACCTGACTGATTTTTCATCAATTGCACGGGTCCAATATTTTTAACAAGTTTAAAAGTATAACTCCATTTTCACAAAAAAAAAATGTTAATCCATTTACTTCAACCGTCATTACTAAGTCATTCGTCAGTAAATTCGAAATAATTGGCATTTTCTGATAAGAAAGAGGAAATGTTACAAAGGGACACCTCTTTCATATGAAATAAATATCACAAACCTCGATTTTTTTATAGAATAAATTGTATGTGATATTGTAAACATTTTATTTAAAATTTAATGTACCAAAGGAATCGATTTGGGTTTTGATGGAAAGACAGATGGAAGCCGGTAATCTTGAGTACCCACAGTGGAGACGGGGACTGGGGGATTCCATAAGTTTGATCGAAAGATTCGTCGCAAAGTCCATTTTTTTGGATCGTCCATTTCGCAGCCCGGCAAATATAAGTTCAAACAATGAAATTACGCTTAATCTGCTTAAAAACGACAATAATGATTTCACAAACGGATCAGATCCAGTTGTCACACCGCTTTTCTTTAGTGGTGATTGATTCTCCAGTTTTTTGTAAGTTCAGTGCGAAAAAAATAAGAATTTTCCCTGCTAAGCCTGTATCACAGCGATGTACAATCCTCTTATTGACTGGTTGGTATTCAATGATCCAATCCGATTTAGCAGCACGTTTTAATCGCGCTCCAAATTTAGTGATGTAGACTCGAAATTCCTTTTTCCGTTTCTTCTCTGTTGTCATTACTCTCTTTCCTTCCGATCTATCACTATTCCCACAGTTTTAAAGTTTCCGATCGGTAATTTAAATATTGGAGAAGTCCTAATTTATTTACTAACTATTGGCATTCTGACCGGTGTTTTGCACTCGCACATTTTCTCGGTGATAATGCTTTCTGAAGTTACTATGTTGACTCAAATAAGAATTATTTGTCAGCTTAACAGAAGAAGAGGCAAGTGATCTACCCGTTTAATTTCATATGGGTTTAAAAAACAACAATTTTACGACAAAATTGTTCGTTGCACGCAGAAGAACTTAGTCATTACTTATAATTTCACTCACAATAGTGAAGCATAAGTGCAAGTTGAGAGTGACGAAGACTAATATATTTCCTTCCGTTTAATTTTTTTTATCATTTCGAATTAATTAATTTAAGTTCCAAACTAACAGAAAAACCTCAACTCAACAATTTAAATTATTTGAAACGCTTGGTTTGTCTTAGAAATAAGCAACAATCTACTGAACCAAATTTAAGTTTATATACACTTAATTTTTGCTGTTTCTATTTTATGAGTACGGGTGTAAACAGATCTACACACCAGCGCTTGATATCAAAAGGACGTTGTACTTGACTTTATTCAGTAAATGGTAATTATGTCTATTGAATAAGTTTAAAAATGTTCATTTTTTGGACTTGCAAACCGAAGAATCTGAGAAAACTTTCGCACAGAATATAAAACTGGTTAGCAGTTACTTGTGCGCGGTACTTTCTAATCTCTGTCTTTCTCTCCCCGCTCCCTTTTCCTCCTCACCTACCCTCGAGTCCCTCTTTTCCCCTCTGTAACAGCTTTCAATGTGAAAAGAAGGAAAAAGCTGTGCAAATACCTGAAATTTATTCCAATATTCATAAATTACATAGTGCATAGTAACCTATAATGATGGATTATTCATTAGCTTAATAATGTCATCGCAACTCTTACTTTTTTCACCTAGAAAAAAACCCCAGCTTCGAGGGATACTTCCCCCATTTTCACGCGTATGAAATATTTTTTCCGTTAATTCATGGTATTTACGGCAACCCTCAATCCATCTTTTGCCTAATAGAATGAATAGAACTGGGATTAGGGGTGATTATTTTTTCTGTCCTCGCAATGTTTCCCCCGCATTTTGACTGAGGAGTGCGGGTGACATATTTACCCTCGGAATGAGGCTGCTGCTTTTACAGCGGAGCAGAGTTTACGCGACAGCCACTTTGGTGAATTTCATTAGCTGCCTCACGCGCTTTACTTACAGACTGCACAATAATCCGACCATCTAGGGTCAAAATGGACCGCAATGCATGCGCAGTGCATGAGTGCAAACTGCCTCATTCATATGATTTGATCAAAACATTGTACTACTCTCTGACGAGGAGGGTCAAAAATCCAGAGCTTTATCATTTTTTTTTCCTTTTGTTGAATAAATAACCATGTATGAATGCCATGGGCTAACCACCAAATTTTGTTATCGTAAAATTTTTCGCGAGAGGATGCAAGGAATGCAAAGGGAAGATGGGGAAAGTTATGGATTAGTCTGGTGGATTGTGTGTTTTTGGTGGGAAGGCACATTGCAAAAAAAAAAAAAAAAAAAAAAAAAAAAAAAAAAAAAAAAATTGTGGAAGATATGAATTTGGTGAGATAATAAAATTAAGTCTCTAGTCCTAAAATTCACTGGTATCTTACGAAAAAACGGTGCAAACTAGGCGGCTACGCCCCTTGACCGCTTTAGAAATAAAATCATCTATTGAAAACTGACTCGCACATCAAGTGCCTCGGAGACCCAAACGCAAGGTAAGAAAAGTAAAGGAGTACTCTTAAGGTAGCTCGTCTTTTGCGTTAACATAAGAACTGGGGGCCATGGCCCTGACCGCTACGCGCTCCAGCCTCCCGATGTGCTTCGCGCCTCAAGCGTTATGAAAAAAATCAGAACTACCTACTGTCATTATTAGTAACATTTTATTATACATTTTCTTTGCGTCGCAAGAAACATCTTATTTCAGTATTGTTATTTTCATTTTAAACCAACTTAATGCGTTACTGATTTTATATAGCGGCTGAGGTCAAATTTGATATGGAACATGCCACCAAACTCACCGAAGGTTATTTATGGTTGAAGAGAGTAAGCGGATGAAACTTTTCAGATCCGGAAATCATAATTCCCAGCAGTTCTTTCGATTCTGAAAAGAAGATGAATTATCGCCTTCGCTAAAAATGTGAAATGCCGACATTACCTTTTCTATGAAGAACCTGAGAATAGAATTCTAACTGAACCGAATTCGTAGTGATGCTAAAAAGTAACTCGTCTTCTCGCCTGTACCTAGAAAAGGAGTAAATCGTGTGACTTGAAATTCTTCCCTCGGAAAGTAATCAATCTGAAGTTTTGAACTGACAATGGATGGGAAACAGAACCGGCTATTAAAATAAGAGGGAAGGAAGTGATACATGGGTTTATACTCTTATGATAAGTGGCTGGTGACGAATTTAACCGAAGTTTTGAGAAAAAAAGTTGACCCTAGGTGAAAGGGGCTGAAACTCGAGCGGCACGAATTGCGCGGGTGGCCATCAAAACATAGTTGCTAGATTTACGTAATCATTCAAGATATAATCAGAGATCTTGAATGCATAGACCTTTTCCACACCTAAAAGCTGTCCCTAAAAATAATGACAGTTTTAACGACGGTAGTTATTACTTATTATGTACCGCCTGGGCGCAGATTTTTTCATGGAAAAACGAATTCTTTGACTCTGTCTTTTGGGATCCACGCCATTCTTTTTGTATACCTTTTCCTCTTTTCGAAAAGCTTTCACTCGATCTTCATTCGTAGATTATCATCGGAGTATAAAATTTAATTTAGGTAGTAGGATCGGATTTGAGGCCATCCATAAACTTTATGAGGATTTTACCTGATTTTTACCTCCCTCCCCCTAATCACGGTCATCTCTCCCTCCCTCAGCTTCCTTTTGAAATATTCGTGCGACAGTCCGATTGGACGACTTTAATATTGGTCAAAAGGAGCTAAGTTTTTACAGAAACAGAAATGTCTGCCTGTTAGTTGCGTTTGGTAGAATTCTCCATGAGAATCTATGTACTTTCCCCACTGATAAACAGATCTCTTGTTCTCCCAAGCAAGTGAAGCGTGGAAATTTAAAACCTTATAACCGTCATCAGATGTCTCTATGACTGTATATCGATTTCCTCACCGTGAATGGACTTAACCTGATGTGGCATATTTATTATTTTTGGTCCCGGGTATTGACACAAATCTATGTTAAGTCTTTTTTAAAAAAATTTCTTCCTTAAAATTTCAGCGTTTTGGTGATCAATTTTCCGGAAAAAAAATTGATGAAAATTTATAACGTCATGCCTTACATAGTTCAATTTTTTAATAAAAAAGTAAATGAATAAAACCAAAAAATGCGTCGTCACGTATAAGTAAACCATGCTAAGGGGGGTTGAATGCCTTCACTTCTCGGACATTTGAACGGCGAATATTTTATAAATGGTTGTCTTCTTTTCATCAAACGTAGTTCTACCTAGTTCTACTGAATTAAGACAAAATTATAAAAAAAATGTTGCAGTCTTAGCAGTACCTGATTATGCTCACAAGTTTTTTGTATTTCGACTCCTCAAATGTGCGATTACTCTCTGATGAAATTGGCTCTTAGACTTTACTTCCAATATCCTCAATCACGTATTACTTCTATACTCAGACAACCGTGGGTGTTTCCCACCAAAACGGGTGTAAAGAGGGTAGTGGGGTGTCGCAACATTAATTATCATTGAATTGGCCTTTAATGCGGAACTAACGCCGGACGTCTAACTTAACGGCGGGCAATTTCACGGCAGCCACTGGTCGGGAGCCGTGGGGACGTGCCGCACCACGAGCCCGACTGCGGAAACTGCCCCACGCGTAACCAATCCGATTTCTTACGCCTTGATCGACCCCACGATTTAGTGAAAAATATGTGAAAATGCGGAATAAGCCCGCGGCACGACCCGAGGTCTAATGACTTCATTAATTTCGGTTGTTTGTTTTGCCGCCCGTTCAGATTTGATTCGTTCGTCTGATGGGGTGGAAATTGGCGCTCCCGCACAATGAGCCGCGTGTGCAGAGTGCTTGCGTGTTAGTTTGCAAACAACGAAAGGTTCTATTTTGCGATGCCGCAAATTTTTTAATATTGACAATCATTTGTTTTCTTATTTTCAAAGGCTTTGATTTTCGAATGCTGAGCTAGGAATCGCTGATATTGAATCTTGGATGTCGAAAAAAATACGACTTCAATAGGAATAAGTTTAATTGGTTCAACCTTAAAAAGTCGAATGGAATTACACACACACAAAAATAAAAATGTCATATATCAATAACGTAATGGATAAAATTAGGCTTAAAATTTGTTTTCGAATTTAGTTTCAGCTGAATAAAGGTCATACACGTTTATTCATTTTACACTATGAGCAACGGTCGATGTTGGACTTTCCTTGAAAGTTCTCCGTAAAACCGAAGTCCGTTACCAAGTGCAAGCTTGAAAAGTTATCTCCAAGAGAAAGGGAATTAACAATTAAAAAACACAACTAGAAAATTTTTACGTATATTCACTATATTGCAGATTTATGAATCATTTATTGTTATTGACCCGTTGCAAATAATACGTGGGTTCTTAGAAGAGAGTGTACCTTTAGAAGGCAATTTATTTTGTATTTCTTGAAATGAAGTATTGCAGAAGTGTTGTATGAACAGCAAGTATGAACGCAACCACCAATGATATTATTAAAATGTCTTTTATTTGTACTCGTAAATATATAAATTAAATAGAATTAGGTTCGCCCTCGTCGAAATTTAATACGTTACATATTCTACAAAACTGCTATTCACATCGTAAGTGTCAAGGAGGTATGTCGCGGTAAATCCCAATAGTTTGCTTCCGTGTCGTCTAGTGGGCTGTGTCCGGTTAAAGACGAATGCGCCAAGTACCTTATGCTTTATTAACCGACTGTCTTTTCGATAGTATAGTCCTGTCTTGTTTATTTTCGAGTTTTTCTTGAAGGAGTCTAACAGCTCCGAGAGTGGCCAACGGTTAAAGGCGAAGGTAACTCCGTCTGCTCTGTAGATCATTACATCAACTCGAACCACTAAAATAAGAAAATAAAAATATATATTTTTTTAAATATATCAGTAGCAAAAAGGAAATAGAAGGAAGAATAAATGTAAAGGATGAAATTATTGTTGGAGTACCATTCGCAGTAGGTTCCACAAAGTTCTTTGGAAATGCATTCACAGAAGGTTTATATTCATCTGCTCTGAAGGAACTTTGGAACAATATGACGAATTGTTTTTAAAATACGAGTGTTCAAATATGTTCATTGGAAAATGTGTAAAAGAAATGTTCACCGTAAATTTAACCTGAAAAATGTCCGTAAAATTCTGATGTCTGAACGGCAGTGAACCATATACTATGGAGGATTGAAAAACATGTAAAAAAAATTTTTTTTCTCAGAATGACCCAGTTTCGTCTTATTTTACAGAACGGACGCTTTTGATTTCTTAATATTTTTAAATTTTTCAACTCTTTTAAAAGTAAATAATCTAGATTTATGGTTCAAGTTTTAACGCGGAAAATTATTCCATTACAAAGAAAACATGATTTAAAATTTTCAAAAACAGCGTTCTTCACAAAAAAAGGACCCCCAAAGAAAATCTATACTTCCAAACATGACCATGAACCACTTACAATTAATAACCACTACATTTAATGAGCATGAAAGTAGCCTCTCACCTCTACGAGATTTTAATCTACTATTGCGATGATAAGTAACGTACGGGAATTTGTCCTGATGAAGTTTAGGGAGCACATACAGTGGAGCGTCTAACTGTTCCCATCGCGTTGCGTCAAACAGCTCTAACAAAGATTTAATGGCTGAAGTCAGGGCTCTGCAACTAACCTCGAAGTTTTTCACGTCAAAAAACTCTAGTGAATTGATGTAACCATGAGTCCTATCGTTAGTGGTTTGAGCAACACTTGAGTGGGCTGGACTGCATGAACTCAACTGCAAACGAAGAATGACAGATAGATTACCCACTAGCTAAGTCCAAAAATTAAATGAATGTCTCATATTCTAATATCTAACGCGAGGTGCAATATACGTTACGGTTAATCGTGCAGGAATGATTAATAGCTCAACGTTGATTACTTTATCTAAGATTCTGAATGAAAATTGTGCGTGTCTACGGCTAGTTATGTAGCAGAAATATGTGTTGTTTTCGCACAAAAATCCTCGCATATAGTTCTCATAAATTGGCGAAGTTCTGAAAATGCCCTATTAGTACGGTAAAAATACTAAAATTAATTTCAGTGGACGAAATAATAAGTACGGACCGTTTGGAAAATGCGCACTCACGCACCAGCAAACTCAAACACATGATAAGTTGTACCTAATGTTTTACGCCAAGGATAAAAATGTATGACAGAATTTTTTTTTGTAAAACTGACGGAAAAATATAATGAGACCTTCTTGGACCTACCACGAGTGAAAGGAAAACCGGCACTACTGTGGAGTGTAAAACACGCGGAAACATTATAGTTCAATTCAGAGCCCATTGAGGAAGTCAAAACCAGTGCTCTTCAAACATTACAGGTTTAAAAACCCGTTGAAACGATAAACTTTGCCACAGCGCCAAAAAATATCCGAGCTCTGAACTTTACGTCTCTTACAATTTAATGCCCTGAAATATTTCTGAAAATTCCAACGTTACAACGCTTTACACGCTGTTTCTTATCGGAATCAATAACCATTCCAAGATGCACACAGATAAAAACTTAAGCACATGAAACACCCTCGCGTGAAAATTTCTTATCGAAACGTAAATTTGAAGAACTTTTACTGATAGTGTGACAAATGAACTTAAAAAATGGGTTATTTTTAACGCTAGCACGACCCGTCTCACCCTTGGTAACGCAGCGTAACGCAGGTTTATGTTCCCTCCCTTCCCCAGATAACGTTACTTAATTTGTAAACGCTCCCTCGTGAGAGAGTTTTCAGCCTATCTACCTGAACGAAAGCGCCCAATTCGCAGCAGTCTCTTCCTATGAAAAATTTATCGACTTATCCTTGTTCAATCTCAAACCACATTTCAAAATGAAGCATGTATACGCTTTGTACTGAAATGAATATTATTGTACGAATGTCACATATATGCATTATTTTGGAATTGATTCAAAGGCTGGCTGCCATTTTCTTCATTTTTGGATGACAAAAAATGTAAGTTCGCTGTAAAAATGTTATAAGTATTTTATTTGACTAAATATACCAATTATGAGTTAAACAAGAGAAAAATATACGCTGTACAATAGTTTTTTTTTTACATATTTACAATCTTATATCACTGCAGATATAGAAATTCGTGTAGCTGCGTAATATACGCTTTGCAAAATAAATGCGAAAAATTCTCAATATTACATAAAAAATAAGGGGTTTGAGGACAAGGCGCATGCGTGCAGTTTTTGAAAAATTGAGATTTTAGTGAGTTCTATTAAATCTAGTCTTGAAGTATATCTCGTGAAACATTTACTTCTAAGATCCATTTTTCAAGCGTCAAAATGTCAATTCTAACTTTTTCTCCGCCCTAGGTCTGCATGAAATTTTTGAAACTTTAAACGCGTATTTTTCGAAGTAACAAAAACTGCACTTTGTCCTCCTTGCCCATCAAATCCTGAAGGTAAATGCGCCTATTTACTTAGCTCAACAACTCCATCGTTCGCACAGGCTCAAGTTTCATTTAGCCTTTTCGCGATTAATTTTTTTCACATTCGTCAAAAATTGTCTTAAAAGTATATCAAAGTCAAAGTCCGATCAAAGTTTTAAAAATTGAAAATGATATCATGAAATCAATTCTATAGATAATCATTAATAGATCGCTGCTTGCAATGAAACTTCGTCTTTTGTTGCGTGTGTCCTATCGCGAATTTGATTACATTTGAAATCTTGGCATGGGTTACTTGATCTAATAACTGCAAATTTTTAAATTGGTCGGAAGCAAATTAAAAAGACATCATATGCAATACTTCTTGCCATATTTGAATTTAAAATTCCTGATAATACTATATCAGGCTGTTTCATTTGGCGTTTCACCTCTCCTCATCGTAACATGCGAATTTATGAACTAAACAGGAATGATGGAAAAAACTTCCTCGAGGCATCTATCTAACCTAAAAATTCAACTTATTCTCTAAAAAAAATTAGATAAAAATTTTTTGCCAACATATCTGCCGACATGAGAAAAAAACAACTGGGAGGGGGGGTATTGTGTTAGGACCAAAATTTTCCATCCCTTTGTACAGTCACATTGATGCTTATCTCTCCCTTCTCATCAAAAGTATCTACGAGAAACCTTGCATTAACACCTTTCAGCGCGCCATACCGGCCAGTTTCTACTTTATCGAAGAAGAAGGCCCCAATTACAGTATGCGTAACTGCTTTTCTCACAGGCCGATAAAAAATCTGGCCTTCGTGTTCCCTCTGGATTGTCCGTAGAGCTTTGCAAACGCGCGGTAGATTCCATGTAAACACAAAAACCGTACCATCTTTACGCTGGAACAAGACATCAATTCTGGGCATGTATGGGAGGTAGAAGTTGAGACGGTATTGTACATCTGGAAATAGGTCTTTACGTGTATTAGCGAAAGCATAGAGGGGGGCCATGAGCTGATCCCAGCGGCGGGCGTCTGTGTCCTTCAGCAGGGCTTGAACGGCGGAGGTCAGTTTGCTGCAGCAGTGGACGGTGTTCGAAGGGTTCGCGGCATCAAATGTTTCCAGAGCGTTGATGTATAAGTCAGGCGCGGACTTGCTGCTTAGGGATTCGTCAGACGGCGATGGACTATCGGTGGAAGACTCGGACTGTGGACACAACTAAGGATAGAGAATTGTATTTCAGACATAGAGTTCAACTATTAAAACTCTAAATGATTGTTTTAGAGGAGAGTAAATGCCGAATTATATAAGTAACCAGAAGTATAGGGAAGAAGAAGCAGGGAAATTAACCCGATCATTTTGAAAAATCGAGTCATTATTTTGGCAGATATGCAGCATTGAATGATGAATGAACGGTAAACTTAAACGTTGATAAAAACTTTGAAACAAATAGGGATACAAATTAGACTTTAATAGGGCTCCATAACGACTTTCCGTTGCTATTATACAGGAATAAACAATCAGGAATGATTCACCGAACGCATGGCGTGCGGAGCGGTGACTTTACCTCACTGTCAGTTTGCCTTCAGTTTTCAGTGTAGGCAACCCGAGCTCCTACGTGGTCGAATAGTCGTATGACTCTCAGATGTCACGAATACTCAGGAGTCAGGAAGAATGTAGGAATAATTCACCAATCGTCCAACCACGACGTTTGGCGTAAAGCATGCAGTGACTTTACCTTGTGTGTTTTATTTTTTTGCTAAATGTTTTGCTACGTAACACTCTAAAATCGCTCTGGAGGACAATTTATAGTCCTAAATTTCTGGATTTGTGTACCAAGGTATTTGTATAATTAAGAAGTAATTGCTACATAGACAAATAAATAAAAGTAATATTGAATCACATATTTAAAATTGATTAACTTAAAAGTAGTTTTTTTTCCGTGTCAACGGGGCTGGGCCCCGAATTTTCCCTTGGTTGAGCCTGGAACCATGAGTCCTCCGCGCGAGCAGTAATTTTTACTTAGAATGAATCTCACATAGCTTCCAGGGCTTTTCTTTATCACTCTATTCTTCCCCATTTTTTTCACACTTTCACCTTTTCACATATACTATCATCAGGGCTCAGAGCCCACAGGCTCCGAGAAGGCAAAGAAATATTCGGGCGTCAAGACTTACCGCGACTAAAATAATTAAGACTGGAACAAACACAAACGTTCGGATCTCTAGGCACATAGTGAATTTTCTAAAAACTATTTATCCGACAAAACGTGATGACAAATGTCTTTATAGATGAGTAGCATCTATGCTGAACGAAAATATGAAGATTAACATCACACACAGTTTTTTCAGGGCCAAGCAGGCATGCACCTTGAAATAAAGGCCACCTGCCAAAGTAAAGCAACGGTGAGCTCATCATTCAGTTTATTTGATTCAATTTTTAATTTTGAAAGAAATCTGATAGTCGGCGCCTGGTGTCACGAATTAGCTTATCATGCTTTGAGATTTAATCAGAGTAAAAGCACGGAGAGCGAATAATTTAATCCACTTATTCTTTAGTCGGTTCTACCTCAAAGTACTTAAAAAATCACTTAAAGCTTGGTTATTCATTAAAATCGTGTATAGTTTTTACTTCATTCAAGCAGCTTTGTTGATTTAAGTATTCAACAATTATTATAGATTCATTTGAATTATTTTTTAAAATGATATTACAATGTTTATTCATTATTTGATGCTCATAATCGGCTTAGAAAAAAATCGTGGATTGGTATAGATCTGAGACACGATCAGTCTTAGTTCATACATAGCAAGTTGGGCCACAAGAGAGTTGGGTGTTGGTCCTTTCCTTTAAACATCAACGAGTCTAAAAGACCATGTGGTTTTCTCGTGCCATTGTGATCGACAGAATGGTAGTACTAATTTCTAAGCTAATAAGCACCGGGACGGCTGCTACATTCGACCGGCAAACGCGCCGAATGACCTGTATGCAGATTTGCAGATCGCTATCAATGAAAGCCAATAGGCGCACCAGACCAGACCTCGTGTCTACCACCAGCACCACTGCGCCGTCGCTCAGTGAGCGGAAAAATGGCGAAGTGATTAACTAATTTCTTTACTCTTGTCTGTGATTGAAAGTGTATTGATAGCTATTTAGCTGATTAAAGCTGAGAAACTGTTCTAAAGCTTGGATGAATGCTCATCGCGAGTTAAAATCATGGAATTGAATCTGCGCAATTCATATTTAAATTCTGATCAAAGTTGAAGGTAATATTATGATCGATTCGCATGATTCGATACAATGTAAATAAAAGTGGTGTACTTTTTTGATATATTTACGGATATGTAATTTGTCTTCACCTAACTATAAGCAACTGCCTTTTTTTAAAATGAACATCGACTTGCCCTACATGTTTTGCTTTGTTATATTTTATGATATTTTATAACCTTAATCCTTAACCATCTCCATCTCTCCATAGGTATTTTCTTAACTTCCTCCGCAGAAAAATTAATAAGTCCAACCAGATCCGGGTCCTGGGGTGGCCATATGGGCCGCGACTAATGGCGGCAAATTTAGGGAGCGGCAAATTTTGCCATTTTATCTAATGTAGGTATAAAAAAAAAATCCGATCCAGAAAAAACAATGCAAACGAGGAAAGGCGACAAAATTTCTCATTTCTTGAGAGTTAAAGTACAGTAATTTTAAATTTTTCGTCTTTCGGTGATACAAAAGACAGTACCTTTCATTACTCAAGTTAAGAGAGAAACCGAGCACGCAAATTGGCCTGGAGCGGCGCGGCACAGAGAGCAATGGTGACTCGAACTTGAGATGAAAAGAAGTCCTCGGCGCGCCGGTCAGCATGAAACACATATCAGCACCTACAAGACTCCACGAATACTTTGCGCATGCATTGCGTCAAACGCAGTGCGGTCAGCAGCGCAGCGCAGCGGTTGGCGTGAAACGCATAGCGCCTACGAGACTGTACGAATACTTCACGCATTGCGTCAAACACAGAGCGGTCACACAGTTATGTTTGTAAAAACAGTATTTTTGATTCTCTTACTCTAATGCTTAAAGCAACTAATTTTTATTTGTCACAAATTATATTTTTTAGAGAATGTAAAAGAGAAAGGCACATTTTTGAGTGCTTATTAGTCGATAAAAATGCATATCAAAACTGTCTCGACTTTTGACTGGTTTGAGATTCTTTTTCAAGATGTCTTTCCTTACGCTCTATGGGCTCAAAAGAATTTGTGGACATAGATCTAAGCGGAGCGGTTTTAACTCATTTCCGTCTCCAAGCTATAAAGATCAATTACTTGAAAAAAAAAGAAACTCCATAAAAAATTAAGTGCAAAGGTCTACATTTTGCGATTCGGAGGTACAATTTCTGGCTCATTTATAAAAACACGTATGTGCATGAAGAAACTAATGCTACACACAATGTTTCTAAGCTAATGAGCCAGAAATTGTAGTTCCTAATTGCAAAATGTATAGGTAGTCCATTCGACGGAATTTTAGATTTAAAAAAAAAATTACGATGATCGAATCAATAGTTCCGGCAATATCTGATTTTCGAAAATCGAGTTTAAAGAGTTTTATACTAATGGATGTACAACACTGTCTCTCTATGATGGCTATCATTGTAACGAGAACCTCACTATGGCGAGGAAATCAGCCAATCCCTCCAGTTCTCGTTGAAGAAAGAGAGAGCATTGTACTACAACATTCAACTTTTTAATTAAACTAATGGAACATTTCACCTCCTGTAAAAATTTTGGATGTTACATTTTATTGATTTAATTTCATTTCGTCGTAATTTCTTATAATTATTATTTTATTTTTTTTCTTTTATTTTGGCAGTAGCACAAAAACACCCAGAATCAGCAAATTTAAGGCAGTCTAACTAAGCAAAGCTTGCAGATTGAGCGTAAGTGTAACTTTTTCGTACAACTTGCTGAACATGTGACCCCGCTTTTTGCGAGGAGCACGGACCCTACGAGCGGCGCGCTGCAGGAGCCAGCTGGTGGATCCCGATGACGTCAGCGGTGGCGCCAGCGGGTGTCGCGGTTCCGTTCATAACTCCAGAACTGGAGTGAAACTCCTGACCGCTTCCACTCCGCTCCGCCCGTCCTCCAGACGCTCCATTCAGTCAACTCCACGCTCACGTCCGCGACTGACGCCCCACGCTCACGCGAGCCCAGTCTACGCTTTCGCAACCTCAGCCTTCATTCATAAACTCATTCACAAAAAAAATTTACTACTACAATTTTCACAACCGCGGAGTCTCGCCTCCATTCTCGCATTCTTAGACGAGCGTTTTTCCGCCCACCCGCTCCGTGAATTTCATTCAAGTTTTGTCAACTTTTTTTGTCATCTCTTAAAAGTTCATCCGTTAACCCCTCTCACCCCTACCCGATTTGCACCCTTTAAACTTACACCCATTTCCGACCGTAATTTTTTGCTTTTTTTTCGCTGGATCGTTTCTAAGATTTCCATCATTCTTCCAACATTTTTCGTACGCGATCGAGAAGGTATAAAATCGAGGGGTTTTCCAACCCTTGAAACACCCCTCTTTGGATATTGTTCAAATCTTGACTCAAAAGTGTGTGATTACCGTGGTTCCTGACGTTCTCTCTCGTTACATAAGTGACACTTTTTGGAAATTATGAAGAGCCACTGTTTACAGGCGATAGTTTGATCAATAATTAAGGGATGAAAAACGCTTAACCTAAAGACTGTAATTAAATTTCAAGAGTCTCTTAAGTCAGACATCATTGTTTCTAACGAAAGCATTCGGCTTTAAGGATCAAAGTTTCAATGCCTACTTACCGTTTCCAAATTTGGAGTTATGGTCTTTATTTAGAAAGTTTACTTTAACTTCAAACGAACTTTTGTGTTTGAAAACTTAAAACTTTACTTTGATTAATTTTCACCGGCTCGGCATTTTTAGACTACTGAAGTGCTCATTCTACTAAAAGGAGAGTGTTCCTTTTATTCTCGTGCAATTTGACGTTTTTTTCTTAAACTTGTGCAATTCCAGACCATTTTGTTTTTGTTCGGATTTTCTACTTTGGCTGAGTTTGCTCATTTAAAATCCGCAAAAGTTGTGTCAAGTAACGGTACTTCTTAAAGTGGTGATGTGTTGTGCTAACATCGTGAAAAAGGATACGTAGCTCTTCCACCTTTTTGGAAAATAAACCTCCTGTACAATGGTGAGTAATCAAATTATCAACGTTCTGGATTTACAAGATGCCATGTGCCACATTTTCCTAAAAATTTGGGGCACTGTGTCTAAGGGCATATGATTTAAACATTAATGCAGAATCAATTTTTGTTGTGACTTTGCTCGATGCATCATAATAATTTAAAAAACAAATTTCTTATAAGGCCGTCGCAGAAACAAAACTCTTGGAGAATTGGTACATTACTCCTTTACTCTCTGGTAACATTCTTTTAGGCGGGCAACTTTCGTATTATATCTCTTTGTAAATATTAATGTCCACTGGATTGAATTCAACAAAATGCAGCTATCCTAACTTAACGCGGCTCTTAAAAATCATATTTTAAAGTTTAAAAATTAATTTCAAAGCACTCAGAATCCGAAAAATGATATTTTGTGGGGAAAAAAGCCTGAAACCCTACCTACAGATTTTACTGAGACAGAAACTTCCGTAAAATGAAAATTTGGAGGAGATTAAAGTTTAAATAATCGAAATATTCGGTTAGCGCAACCAAATTATTTGTCTCCGTTACCATAAAATTTAATTATCATAGGTGAAATTGAGTCATAATTGGATTATGAGCCCTGGAAAGTGCGGCTGCTGAAACAGAATTTTGGTTAAGATGATAGGACTCTTTGATAACCTGAACTTTATTTGGCAGCATATGTACTTGAGTTCAGTGAAAACAATTTTTAATTTTTTCATCTGCCATGTCTAACTTCAGGTCTACTAAATAAAAATTTGAAACATTGATTTCTTTCTTAAGAGCAAAAGTTCATTGCAACATATCATACTTTCAAAATCTTGTGCACGTTATTATAAATGGTTAATTTACAGAATGTTTTTAGTGAATAAAAGAAAATTTTCCATTACGGCCAATCAAATAATGGCCTTGCCTTTTGGTAATCCATCTGTAAAAAAATGAACTGTGCGTAATTATTTTAAAATGTTCCAATACACTTACGCCAGTACGCCTTCACACAACAAATTTGATCAAATTACACACTATCTTCTGTAGATGTTTTTTTCCAATCGAAATATGTCAGTCGGCAGGGGCATCATTACAAACACAGTTTATAGAGGGTGGTAAAAGTGTTGAAAAGATTTATACAATGAGGATTTAAAATGAAATGAGGAAATTAAAACAGTTAAAATACTTTAACCGTCGCAATAAAAAAAAACTCGACATTTTCTTTCCTTCTTTAAAACTGTATACAATTGGCCCTCCTTCGGAGGAGGTAAACGTTTGCTTAGGGAAAGGAATTAAGACAGTCTAATCTTTGAAAAATCAAAATCGATTCAACGAGTCAAAGGTAAAGGTCAACTTCAAAATACAGGGGGGGGGGGGGCCCCACCCCCTCTCATTACCTACTCTCTCTAAATGACGTGTCTGTCAGTTGGATACACTGTATTTAATTTATTTCAATTTTAAGCCAGCTGGTGAATAAAACTGCTCATATTTTTTTAGAATTTCAAATCGTGCGGATCTGGTACTCATGCATATTCGCGTGTTTGGTTGCAGGTGATGAGCACTCCGAAGAGGTTCGCAGAGGCGCTGAGCGGCTACGAGCCGCGCTGCAAGCTGGCCTGCGCGGAGGAAGGGGAGTCGATGGACAGCTTCGGGAGCAAGTGGAGCCCTTGCTCGCAGGTGAAGGATGAGTACCCTGCGGGGGGCCCGCCCAGCGTCAGCGCCGCCGGAAGCCCCCTCAGTTTCCGCTCGGGCAACACTTCCGACTTCGCCGATGTTTCCGGCACCTTCGACGACGACGAGGACGAGGAATTCGCCCAGTGCAAGAAGGAGGACAAGAAGACGCCCAAGAAGAAGCAGCGAAGGAACACGAGGGCTAAGAGTCCTACACAGGTGCGAGAGCATTTTCAAGGATAATAGTGGGAAAACAAGGATTAAAAAACGGGAAACAAGGCTAAAAATACACATATAATGAAACCCGAGACGTTTCGACTCAAAATTGAGTCATTTTTAGTCAAAAACAATAAAAATTTAAAAGATAAAACGATAAAAAACCTGAGCCCTACATGGTGGCGGCCGGGATCTGAGAGGAAGAGAAAATTGATAACAAACAAGGCACATCGATGCCATTTTTCAGATTTTTCAGGGATATAGATCTGCAAGCTGAATGCTTCATCAATTGCATCAAAATGATATCTCTTTTCAAACGTCCTGAATAAATCATTTATTGAAGGGTTTGGAGGACAAGGCGCATAAGTGCAGTCTTTGAAAAAATTGAGATTTTAATGATTTCAAGTAAAACGCGTATCTTAATGCATTCCGTGAAAAATTCGCTCCCAAATTCGAATTTCTATAAGCATCAAAAAGTCAGTTTGAACTTTCTTTCCGCAATAAGGAGCCATGTAATTTCGAATTTCAAACACGTATTTCGTGAAATACCATAAACTGCACTTATGCTCCTTGTCCTCCAAGCCCCTCAATTTTTCATTTCAGGCGTGAAAAATTACTCCATCAAAAACACTGAACTCCGAGGAAAAAATAATTTCGGCAATATCCGTGCTCGGCGGAAAATCCCAGTTACTGTAGCTTCGATTCTAGATCCTGGTTGGCAAAATTTGGTAAAACAACCTAAAGTACGGTGTTGTGCTCCAAGCTTCCGGTGGTTTTGCCGAATCACGGCTTCAGCTGCCAAGCTTTTTTGAATGCGGGTGTTGCTGAACATTTTTGTATCGTGAGCTGAAGAGAAGCTGAGTGCCTATGAAGCGGGGGCTTTCACCCCGTTTTCTTCTCACTCTTGAAATTTCATAATCTGTTCTCACTATCACCCACGTTAGATTAACCCCTAGGAGCTATTTGAAGCTGAAAAAAGACGCATTTGGTGGTGAAACCGATAATTTTCCGTTTTGCCGGTTTTTCCGTCAGCGTTGCGAATGGTAATCGATTATTCTCGACGGTGCCAGGACTACTCACCCACAGTATTTTCGCCCGAGAGGCTATTCACCCACGCGTCTCAACCCAAGACTTTTTAACCCATGGATATTCACGCGCAACCCTCTTGACCTACGTGTTTTTTACGGCTGAATAACTCGAAACTGATGTTAAAAATCAAGTTCGATTTCAACTCAACCTCACCTGAAACTTCCATCTCGGTAGTGTAAAATAGATGTGGGTGAAAATTTCTTCTCCGCAAAAAAAAACTATGAATAAAAAAGTGCACGGGGGTCTAAATGCTGTGGGTCAAGATTTGTGATTGAAAAGGCCTGAGTGAATTATACCGTGGGTGATGAGTCTGCGGGCAAGTATTTCCGGATTCATCACGGGAAAAAAGGATATTGCTGGTTTAACAATTTCGCAGTTAAAAAAAGTGACCGACGTGTTTCAATGTAGATTTTACAATAAAAAAATGCTGATTTAACTAAACCCGCGATTAAATTAGCTTTCAAATATTGTAAAATGTACATTTCAGACATGTTGGACATATTTTTTAACAATTTAATTGTTATAAACCACCGATTAATTTTTTCCGTGTTTTCGACTCAAGTAGACCCTTATCTTGCATGCTCCCAACCCAGGCTGACAACTTTTTCGGATATTTCGAGGTTTGTATTTCTGAACATATTTTCTTTGGTTTTGTGTAGATTCTGCGGTTGAAACGGCACCGAAGAATGAAGGCGAACGACCGCGAACGGAATCGAATGCACATGTTGAACGAGGCGCTGGACCGGTTGCGGACGGTGCTGCCCACCTATCCGGAGGATACGAAGCTCACCAAAATCGAGACCCTCCGCTTCGCCCACAACTACATTTGGGCCCTCAGCCAAACTCTCCACTGCGTCCAACAAGAGGTCACGCTCAACGTTGGCAGCGTTGTTGTCTCCATCGGCTCCGCCGGAAATAAGGTAAGCACATGCTTTTTTGCTTTTTTTTGGTATTCTTTTTAGGCCACCAGAAGGTTTAAATACAGAATAAAATTACATCAAATCGAATGAGAGATAGCACAAAAGAAAACAGTAAAAATTACAAGAGGTAAGTTATAACCAGATAACTATAGACTGTCTATACACGTTTAGATGGCTACCGGAAATCACCGCTAGGCATATGTCATCGGCACAGATGATTTTGAAGCACCAAAATACCACCAAGTTTACACGGGAAACAAGATATTGCTGATTTAATAAATTTGTAGTTTAAGAAAGTGTCCGACTTGTTTCAATGTAGATTTTACAATCCAACCACCCCCGTGGTTCGATTACCTTTCCAATATTGTGAGATATACATTTGAAACATGTTTGATGGTTATATTGTTAAATGGTGAATATGATACCAAACGAGATACGTTGTCGCGGACTTACGCCGTCGATATGTTTTTTTTTTTGCGCAAATTTTGTCCACCTTGGCACAGGAGTTCAGCAGTTGAAACACAATACTTTTAATTTCAATGGAGCAAGATAGTGGGAGTCTCAAAGGTTTTATGATGCAGTGTTTCATGCAATTGAAATCTAAAACACAGTCGACTGAACTTACCTCTTACAACTTTTAAATCAAGACTAGACACGTCTGTCTTTTTGTACCTCACAAATAGAGAAATCCTAAGTGCAAATGAACATAGGGACAATCAAATAAACGAGTGCCCGTTTGTATCATGATAGGCCCTCCAAGGGTAGGTTGCAACAATATGTCAGAAATCTTCTTTGCACGGTCGCGAGACCTGTTCTGACACGACGAATTTTCTCTCGAAGAAGATTAGGAACTCTGTGAATTTTATCATAAAGCCTCAAAGAGTCCTTCAACATAAAGTGGGATTGATTCATCAACAATAAAGATACACATTTTGTTACTTTCAGAGTTATAATATTATTCGCGATCATATGGGCGCAGAATTTTAATTCGAGTTTTTATTCCTCTCGCGAAACTTCTCGCTTTCGAAAGGATGGTACAATACATGTTATGAAGCGCATACAATGGAGAAATTCGGAACGCCTGGGACGGATTTAGGTCATGCTTGCATCTTTCCCTTTTTGGAGGAGACTAATCCATTAATGTCAGGGACGCACATGCGCGAGACGCTTATACTCACAGCGTTGCTAAACGGCGCCGGCGCCTCAATCGCAAAAATCGGAGACAGAAAGAGTCGCGGTATCCATTTCAAAAGGCAAGCTCAATATTTAACCGTTCAAAATTCCTATAAGTTTTTTTTTTTATTTTTAGTATATAGAAAAAATTATATTAGAAAAAACGAATCAAACAAGGATGAACATTTAATAGCATCACTTTTGCTAAGCACTGAAAAAAAACACATTGGATCTAGAGTCCAGACTCTTGAAAACGTTGACAAGAAAAAATACTCTTGATTTAATCGGATTTTTGCTTGAATAAAAACGAAATCCGCTTAAATTAAGAGGCTTGGTTCTTGATTTAAGCTAGATTCTAATTGAATCATGAGTGCTTTTTCTTGTCGATGTTTTTAAGAGTCTGGACTCTAGATCCAAGGTTGATTTTCCAGTGAGCGCAAAATTAAAAAATACCAGTGACCAGTGATAAAACTTCTAACCATACGCATGTACAAAATTGATTTTGATTCGAAAATTAACACATAGGTTTGTTTGTACACAGTTCCGATCTCGGATGAACATTTTCACTAGGTGTTTCTGCTTTGAACAGAAGAACAGTCAGTAAAGTTTCGATGGCGAATATCGAAGCTCTGGCATCTTAATAATTTCACTCCCGGATACGAATGTATAGGAGATTTCAGCCAAAATTTCCTTATCATGCTAACGCGGGTGAGCCGGTGAGCTATGGGCCGACCGCAAAGTTTTCGAGTCCATCAATTTTATCCTTATTCGTCCTTTTTGATGTCCACCTTGATTTGTCTCATGCTGCTCGCTTGTTTGGCCGCGTTCCAAGTTGGGACATTTTTAAATGCTCAATAATTTCGAACATTTCAGATCAAATCAAACTCATCGGGGAAAAAGTAGAGTCTAATCCGTAACCATGACCATTTAGTAGAATTTATGTCGGAGACTGAATAATCCATGCTCTCAAACACTTGTAATTATAAAAATGTTGTGACGCGTATCGACAAATTTTTTCAAAATTTGTTTCGACCAAAGACTTATCACCTTGAAATTTGACTACAAGAGAGGCGGAAAAGAAACATAAACCAAATATGATCATGTTTATAAAAGGAAAAATTGTCAAAAATCTTGAAACTTACAAACTAAAAGGGAAACATGAGCTTCATTGAAAAGGACTTTTACATTAAACCGCACATAAATCATCAAATCAATCACCACTAAATATTTTATCTATCCTCAGCATACATATTACCTATGAGTTCAATGATGAGCCGCGAAGATTTCATCGTTAAACAGACAAAAGAACGTGAATACGTGTCAGCGTCGTAAAATTTTCACTTGGAAAGTATATTTCCACTAAGGTACCTCCTATTGAGAGTCTCTAAATTACGATTTTATTAATGTTGGTAAAAATTTAAAAAAAAAGGTGATGAATTCTGGCTGAAAAGTTTAAACTCACATTCTTTTAAAAATTTGATTTATTCGAGTAGATTTCAACCTTGTAATGGAGTTACGTCTCCTCGTCTAGAAAATGACGATTGTTACAATAATTTTTACAACTTTTATAAATTATTTGAATAGTTTCACAAGACTGTCCGTCGATTTTTTCACAGATAACATCAACAACGGGGAGTTGCGCTTTGGCTCAGCAGAAAAAATACGAGGACAAGAAACCGTTGATGGACCAAAGCTCCTTCTACTCCTCCCCACCCTCCTGCAACAGCGGAGACCTTCCCCAGTTCCCGACCGAGCCCATGGGGGATCTCTTCGAGGGTGAGCGATCCATCAAGTCGGAGGGCTTTTACACTTCCTCGCCGATCTACCCGGAAGGGGCGCCCGATTGGCCGGTCTTCCCGGACCTCGACTCCGACCCAGTTCCTGAGGTGGGCCTCCCGGACCCCCGCGATCAGCCCCATTGGCTCGACCATGAGCGGAGGTTCCCCGACGTCAAATGCGACGCACATTGTGGTACAGGAGGTGGCGCCCCCTACTACAGCCAGCGGTACATGTTTCAGTGCTGATAACCAGCCGACTGTTATGCATAGTTAAATTAGAGCTACGCATGGGCCGAACTAATAACTTTTTGGTAGGGGGACAGAGGGGCTCCTCATCAAGGAAGGAGGGTCTGGGGGACGCAGGAGGACACCCCACCACGGAGGGATCTGGGGAACTCTCTCGATTCCGATGGAGAATTTGAAGAACTTTTCTAACTCCAAGGTGGGGTAAGGGTTTCCCCTGCTAGAATATTTTGAAAAATGAAATTATGTCTTAGGAGCAATACTGAGCGTTTATTACGGAAAAATTTAAAGAAATACAAGTTCAAAGATGAACGCACTTATTTTACAAAATCCGTCACATTTTTTGGAGAAGGCCAAGTATATTTCCATGGAGATCAGCTCCGTCCCCCCCCCCTTCCGCTCAAGAGCTGATGTTTTGCCACTGGTGCGGCTCATGTAGTTCAATAATGGCTGGACCTGCGATCTCTCATGAGCTACATGTTCTCTTTGATATTGAAAACGTTAAAATCTTTGAGTTCAAGATTTAATGTATTTTTACCATTCCATTGTCAGCAACATCACTTCCAATACCTCATTATGCAAATATATTAATTTTATCGAGCTCATATGTTGCAATTGCAAAAATCGCTTCGTAGCGACAAACTTCAAGTCGTCTTCAATAAAGATGATAATTACCTCTCGATTGCTGGAAAAATCAGTGGTACTTTAATTCTATCAAATTAAAGGGAAATTTTGGGCTCATACTGGAGAACGTTTTTAACAACATGTGGAATTTTAACCACTCAATTTTGCCTATGTTTTCGGAACGTTTACAATTTAGGTTTAAAATTTTTTTCCATTCCAACACCTGGACATCGTATGAATTTTGATTCTCAAATAGTATAATCCATCATTCATTCCTGATTATTCTTACCAATTCCATTCCCAGTGCCATAATATTTGGTCCGATGTTTGTACTAACAGGGACTTACGATAATAATATAAAAAAGCTCTCTTTTTCTTACCGTGACGGCCATGACTTGCATTTAAGTTCACTCATTCTGTGATAGTATTGGTAGCTGTTAAAATCCCTATTTTTTCTACAAACCATGCAGCTCTTTACACTTAGCATTAGCGCTTCGTAATTATTAGTTTAGTTTTAGTTGCCTTGCCAAGATACTGCATGACGCAGTAAAGTTATGCTGTTACATTTTGCATACCCAAAAGTCTATTTTATATTCCTTGTATGCTTTTTGCCCGTATTAAATCCATCTTGGGTTTATCGCCTATCACTTGCTTCTTTTTTTAAATTTGGATCTACTTTAATGGCATGATTACCTACTTCCATCCTACCAACGAATACTTAATGCTCAGAACGCCACCAAGATCCTAGTACAAAAAATCTAGTCAAACGAAAAATGATGTATCACTACATTATTTTGCTAATTTTACATTATTTTATAACTAAATGTTAAGAAACTGCAACTATATTTTGTTTGATTTGTTCAACCCGATGCATATTTAACTTCGGTAATTTATTTTTTGTAATATTTTTGTATTATATATGTTTTATGATTTAAATAAAAATATTTGTTGTTGCATATTTTCTGCTTTGTCATATTCTTTTAACTCAATCGTAGACTCTTCCACAAACGTTCAAATAAATGCGCTGAAATTCAGCACTTATACAGCTGTACTTATATTTTCAATGGATTACCATAATTATCTCGAATTTCCTCGCTGCCAGTTTTGATACTTCGTTGAAAGAAGATTTTTTTTTATTTTAAGAATTAAATAATCGAAAAAGTCCATTCTATTTAGAGTATCACCACTTTATGATATGTAAATCAAATCCAATTTGAATTTTTGAGTTTTGAACCGCTTTAAGGGATGGAAACGTTTTTACTCAAAATTTTCAATGATATCTGAGAAGATTGAAAACAATGATATCATTATTAGATCGCAGGCTATGAATTGGCTGTGAATAAGGTGGCGCATTTTAGATGACAGAAATTCGTCATAGTCAGTTCCAAGCTGATAATTTTTTCGAACATAAATGAGAACAAATATACACATTTTTAGAGGTATTCTTTAGCACATTTACCAGTCATCAGGTGTATTTTTTAAAGTTTAAATAACCGGAATAAACCGTTGCATCATAATTTATTTTTTAAAAAGCTGTTGATAAATGCTTACCCAAGTCTCTACCCACAAGAGATGAAGACAATTAAAAGTGCAGCCCATATCTAAAATCCAGTCTCCGAAAAGCAATAAATCAGTAACATAATTATTATGAACCAATGGAAAAATAATTTTCCGCTTTTTCTCTCATTTTTTTCATCTTATCTTCTCCTTAAGTGGGCAACACTAAGTATGCATTAAGTAGTATCATAATGACGGATATTTTTATTTTAAAAAAAGGAAAAATAAGAGGAAAGAAAGCAACCTTGTTACCTTGCAAATGAATATTTTGCCATTAGTTTGTATGATGGTGATACATTGGATTTTCAGACTGGAACTCAGTTCTTTAAGTTAGATAATGTACAGTAGACTCTGGATTATCCGGATTAACTGGTGCCGGGCCCGATCCGGATGAAAAAGAAATTGGGATAATAATAGTAAACACAAACACCACCAACCAACACCACAGTATTCTTATTATGTATACATCATGTACATACCAACACGAATTTAAAAGGTTAACGCCAAACTGAACGAGTCAATGGTGATTGTGAATGGTAGCCGACAACAATAAATTACAATACAACGATTAAGGCGCGCAATGCGTGAAGTATTCATGCAGTCTTGTAGCCGCTAATGTGCGTTTTAGGCTAACTAACCGACTGCACTGCGTTTGGCGTAATGCGAGAACTATTTATGCAATCTAGTAGGCGCTAATGCGTTCCACGCCGACTTCACTGTTTGGCGCAATGCGTGAAGTATTCTTTCAGCCTTGCAGGCGCCAATATGCCTTGCAACCGCTTCTCCGCGGATCCGCTCACTTATCGGAATGTGCACGTAGTTACATGGTTCCAAAATCGATCCGGATAATCCAGAGTCCGGATAATACGAAGCCGGATAATCCAGAGTCTATTGTAGGTGTTTAATTTCGCAAAATATTTTCTCGATAGAAAATTCTCTGTTTCCAAATATCTTTAACCACCGTAAAATTCTTTATTGTCAAGATCACTCGTATCGCATGTGATTACTGTGCGTAATAATATAATTGAGACTGTAATAACTCAGTATTCTGAAAGTCATCTCTGTATTGACTACTCCTTTATCCCTTTCAAAAGATTGAGTACTCCAAGAAGTTTTTCTGGGCGGTCCAAAGACCTTTTTCGTCAAAAAAAGTATGAAAGTATCTTTACGATAAGGTGATGAGTAAACATTTGCACATTTCACTATCGTTGTCATAACAATGAAACTCACTGCAATAGTCCTAATTTTGTTAATATTAATGTCTTTTTTTTAAATGGGGTGATGAGCGTCAGACCAAATTTCGACTGATTGTAGAAAACCCCAGTCTGTATTAATAGATATTCCTTGGATGTGATAGTTAAAGGATTGGGCACGTCTATCGACAAACTTTCGAGGAAGTTCTGGTTGGGTTACTCCACATATACTCCCACCAATCTACGTTCAGATGCTAGGTGCCGCTGTTATATTCTTCAAACCTGACAGGTTTTTCCTGTGTCGCGTCGGTGATTAAAAGTCTTTTCACTTAATTTAAGAAAAGGTCCAAATTGAATGCGCGGTCTTTTGGCCGATGAGTCATGGCGCACACCTGCGAAAATCACACGGTTATGATTTTGGATTTGAAAACCATGACCCGAAAAGCTCGAGTCGCAGCCATTGAGCCATTGCCGTTTGGCGCCACCAAACGTTGCCAGATTGCAAAGCTGAGGATTAAGAATGTTTCAATTTCATAATGACATTATGCGTTTTTTCAGAATATACTATATCAAGATATCTGAGGATAAAAAAAAATATTTCGTTTCTTCTACCTCCACTGATCATTAAGTCAAATCATAGTGTAAGTTACAAATTTGCTTCAGAACTGGTCTAACTGAGATTTCTGACTAAAATACCTCTGAATCTTGAAATAATACGCCTGACTTCTCATTGAAGCAAAAGAGAAACTATCGTTCATTCAAATTCGACATTTATCTGAACACTCGCTTGACCAATTCACTAGCTAGTGGCAACTGATTGAATAGTCTTAATTATTTCTTCGCACGAAAAAGTTTTAAAGTTTTAAAGTTTTAAAGTTTCTTACGAAGGTTATTTTAATTATTAACGTGTATAGTTTAAAAGTACATTTTCGACTCTACCCAAAAGGAGAAACTTTATCCTCGGCAATGCATAATAGATTTATGCATGACACTACATGCATATGCATAATAGGACAGTTGTACACAAGTTTTGGTGCAGACGAATCAAAGAATTCTTTAGAATGTAAATGTATGACAATATTTGCACTAAATTTTTTCGAATATCAAATTAACGCAATTTTCTATTGAGGATAGGTAATGAAAATTTTCATTGCTCATCCCCTATTCCAGCTTTAAAAAGACACATTTTTAAAACGTCGAAAATTTCCTCGGAAATTGATTCCTCTTTTCGGGAACCTCTTTCTTTCAGAATTTTTTTTCCAAGGATAATTCATGAATTTTTAATTTTTATTCCCGTGCCGACTTGGCAGCGGCTGGCGGGTGGCGATTTGATCAGAAGAGCAACATTACGAGATAGTGCAAAAATTGCCATACCCTTTCCGTTGAAGTCGATGGGAAAAAAAGGGAGTTCGGCAGCTTTGCGCCAGAGTCGGCGCACACTAACGGGGCAAGTGCCGTATATGGTCACACTTCTATAATGACCTAGCCAGCCTCAGCGCAACGCCACACTGTCGCCGGCGCCGGGCCTCGTGTGCGAGATCCATCGATACATCGGAAATCGATAGTTTTGCTGCAAAAAGTATGAGACTAGCCAATGCAATCGAATTTTACTGGTCAATTTCAGCCACGCCGCTGGGACTCAGCCAGGGACTAAGCGACTGCGCCTGGACCAACATTAGTATGCTGTCGACACGCAGCCGTGGAGGTCTAGAGGCAACCTCTCCTAGACAATTTCAGCCTTTCGATACAAACTGGCCTGAAGTGTTTCATTTCTGATAGAGCCTGTCAACAAAATTTCACTTTTAAATAAAGCCTCAGGCGTTTAGGTTGGAAATGGTGCTTACGTGACCGGGCCAAAATCTCGGGTGGGGGGAGGGGATTTAAACTGCCCTCGATCGTGCGCACTTAACGTGTGTCATACTCATATCTGCTGGGGGTTGATATTCGAAAAGGGAAGGCAAATTGGTAAAACAAGCGCGACATAGACGTGTCACTGTGGCGTGATTTGTAAAGAGA
>NW_017547247.1:301948-311982 GCF_001854935.1 Bemisia tabaci
ATCAAACTTTATGATTTTGTAAAATTGGCAGTATTTTTCTAAATATTCCAGTAAAAGTGTCTATGCCGGCTCGAGCGAGAAAGTCCCGTGCGGTCCCCGCACCAATCCGCTAAGCGGATGGGGGGGCGAAGCCCCCCAAATGCCGGCGCGTAGCGCCGGTACGCGGCGCGAAGCGCCGCGCATAAATTGGCCGGAGGCCAATTTTTTTTTAAATCGCCAGCTCCTCTATTTTTGTTCGTCGTTGCCATGTCTCATGAGATATGAGCCGAAACAAACCGGCTTCATTAAGTCAGGGAAAAACCAATGACTCCATTCATATGAAATTTTTCCTCACCTCTTGGTAAAGCTCCAGGATAATTAGTGAATTTTAAAGAAAGGTTTTTTTGAATTTTACACGACTTTGTTTTAAAATCTTGTTTTGTGGGTAAAATTGACAACTCGGACGCGCTTCACACCCTGCACGACCCGATTTTTTAAGCCACCCTACACCGGTCCCAAAAAACGCAATGAAAAGAGCGTTAAGTATCAATTACGCGAGAATTTGGTGTGGCCACGTGTGTTGCCTACTTGAGTAAGTGAAGGCGCGTGGCTGTTCGCACTTTCACAGTCCGCGAGGTGGTGTTTTGACAAGACGACGCGTGGCGGAGGGCGGAGGGCCCGCCTCATCCACCCCATAAATCCTTTAACAGTTGGTCACGTGTCCGCTCATGTTGCGCATGTTGAGATGACCCAGTGCCAAGGGATTACAACCTCTGTATTGGTGTAAATGGGTATAAATTGAGCATATAGTGAGGAGTTTGCCGTTATTAAAGTTTAGTTCGAAAATGATACAACCTTAATTCACTGTCATTATAGCATAAAACGCGAAAAAAGAGAGCCTAAGTTGAGAACTAGTTTAGTAACTAGTCTTTTCTAGTGTTGAAAAAATGTATAATATATTTTCTTTCTTCTTTGATTTTATCTGTATTTATTCTTTTGCTGTCATCTTCTTTTTTCTATTCTATTTTCGTTACTCCTCTTTTCTTCTTTTTCCTCTTTTTGTGTTCTCTTTTTTTTAAACACACTGAGTTTATTTAAGTACAGATCCAGCAAGTTACAATAATTTCGAGGTTCGAAACTAAGTTTTCTACCCAAGTCTCCGTGTTGCTAATTATTCAAATCACAAATCCTTGATTTATTGATGTTAAATTGCCACTTAATATTTACTTTTTGCTCATTTTTTGCGTACGAGCCAGAATAGTGCTATTACCCTGGGAATCGGATCAGAGTTTTTAATTTTGCTGTATTATAATCAGCCAACAGAGGGAGGAATTTTTATATACAGGAGATTAGAATTTATACGGAGACATAGTTTATTTTTCTTCTACAGAGAGAATCTCTCGCGTTCTGTCATTGGCCGGACAACCCACGTCACGTGACCAGGAGGGAGGTCCTAGCCTTCGACAATGTATTAAGGACTTGCGTAAATGATGCCGTCGCAGTTTCATCAATGTAAATGCGTCATTTCATTGGCTATACCTTGCTTTGCCATATTAATGGCCGCCATTCGGTTGAAGCGGCCACCAGCTCTTTTACCTAGTGGATTTTAACAAATTCTACTCAAAACACACTGACAGAGCTCACTAGCACAAGTATTTCCCGCTAAAGGATGCTGCAGGATTATTGAAAGACTTCCTAAAAAAAACAAAAAAAAACACATCTGTACTTTATTTTAGGGGTCGTTCACAAACGCGGATCCAGCAATTTGGCAACCCCGTATTTCCTCCATTAAAACCTACGCTGAATAATCGATTCATGTCGGAGCACCTAGCCCCCCCCCCCTCCAAGATTCGATACATTTTTATAGGTTTAAATGGAGGGAATTCGATGTTGCCAAATCGCTGGATCTGCCGATGATCGTTTATAAATGAATCAGTAAGAACGAAAACACACCAACTCGGTTACTCGAAAGTGCTTAATTTCCATTAAAGACAGTTAATTCACATAAAGGGCATTGAAGTTAGCGCGTCTGTTCCAAGTTGGACCTTTAAAGTGTCCACAAGTACTTGTCTATTGGCAGCAAACATATTTTTCTGAAACTAACTTCTTCACCTATTGTGCAATTTTGTGTTTGTCTTGATTATTTTTATTTTTCCGAGTCGGTATGTTCTCGTTCTCACTGATTGAAATTACGTGTCGTTTTAGAAGGGAGGGATCGAGGAACGCTTTGAGCCATTTTGTTTTTACGTTTTAGAGGATAGGGAGGGGATAGGGGGTGGGGGGTCAAAAGTGCAGGAAAGCGCGTCAAGTAATATGTGGACGCTCCCTTACTTTATTATTTCATTTATAAGTATGTGATCGTCTGCATTTTCAAAAAAAAAAAAACTATTGCAATTTTTGATTCATATTAAAAGGTGGCAATGATCCATGGACGATGAAATTAAGTTGTAAACGTACCCATTACACTAAGAAATAGGACGGTTGTATTGACCGAATACAGAGATAGATTCGCTCCGTAATGTAGGCGATACCTGCATAACGGCCTCAATTTTGAGAGCTTATTTTGAGCTCGGAAGTTGGTTCCAGATAACACCGTAACCATCGTGTTTCTCGTGAAATTGTACATTGAAAAAGGTAAAAGGTACCTAACTCGCATATTGCTGTGGCATGCAAGAACTCTTTTCTTAATTTTTTTTAGAAAATCTGAGATCAACTCCCATATTGCCGTGCGAAGGAAAAACACCGTATGAGCCTTCAGGCGTTGCCAAATTTTCCTAGACAAATCACTAATCATCAAGCAAATTTGTGAATATTTTTCTCCCAATTTCTCAGGTAATTTTGTTTGTAATTTGATGCAAAAAGTCTGAAAAATTCATGGAAAAATATTGATAATTTTCCTCAAAAATCAAAATTTTATCGGAGGAGATTTGACGACTCCCGAATGTTCATACGGCGTTTTTCCTTAGTACGACAGTACAGTCACCCGGTTGACATCTCGTCTCTGCCAAAATGGGAATGCTGTCTGGCCTTTTTTACAGGTAATGCAAATGTCTCAAAATCCCTGTTAACCAGGCTGAGTGCGCGCACGATACGTGTAAAGTGGTGTTAATGGAACTCTCGTTTCGACAGAAATGGTTGATGACGGTTTGACGCGGAGTCGTAGTGAAAAAACTCAAAGGTCGATGACGACCACAAAAATGTCTGTCCTGTAACCTAACGGAAAAAAAGTTAGGACAGCAAACTCATGTTTCATACGTATATTTCAGAATGTTAGTTCCAGGGGATTCAAAGCCATGTTCAGCGAGATGCCCGATTTTAATAGGCAGCCCTTAGAATTTTCACGGTATTTCTCAAATTTTCAGTTTTCACAGTTGCAATTCAAGGGAATCACACAATCATGTTCTATTATTACCTTTTTCTGGTAAGTGAAGATTTTACTCAACTTTCATCGAGGTAAATGCTGGGGTTATTTGTGTATTGTTAAGGTGTTGAAGTTCTTTGATTTTAAAAAGTCAAAAAAACAATCAGCTATAGTGTCAATAATTATGTGAAATGCACATCGTTCTGAATCGAGAAAAGCTTGTAAATTAGCAATACATACTTTGATGATGCAGAATTGATGTTTTGAATTCTACGAGCTCTAAAATGCGTCATGTTTTAATTGAACAAATTGGCTTCATTCTTCATATAGATATCGTAGTTAATAGCCATTAAGAGCACTTATTATTTTTTTATTTTTTTCAAGTCTAAGATAAGTACAAGAATTCTTGCCGATATTGCCTGAAATATCTAGTACATTTTGATTACTTCTGCCATCAAAATGGATGTTTACTTTCAAAGTGTAAAATCGCGTTTCGTACAGCAATAATGCTCTGAAATCTTGAAAAAGAGCAATCTTTCCTCGAGCATTAGCTAATTCTGTTTCTATGTTAAACTACTATTGGGTAAACGTTTTATGAAGAGATTTTGAATGGGGATTTCTTGGCGTAAAGAGCTTGTCTTAAAATCGTACAATCTATTTCAGATTATTTTGTATTGTTTGTTCATCTTGCCAGAATGGTAATTTTTTATGTTGAGCCCTATCTCTTAGTGCATTTCATTTTTTTTGATTTCCCATCAATTACTTTAGTCCTAATGATGTGAATTCTTATTTATATCTTTTATAATTCACGATTCAATTGATCACGTTTTACTACGCATGTATGTCAGTCATCCATGCAGTGTGATTTCATTCAGCTTGAACAAGTGACAATGCATATATACTTCTGGGAACTGTGGAAAACAAAGAGAATGTAAAAGCAGCCCGAAACGGAAACGACAATCGAAAACACAGAAAAAAGCTAGCTTACGGCACCATTATCAACTGCTAAAAAAGAATTAAAAATAAAATAGATATTAAAATAAAAACCAGCAAATGGCATTACATAGAAAAATTGGTAAATGAGACTGTAGTGATAACAGAATAAACAACAAACAAGGTACGATATGCAACAAACATCGGAAAACGAGAGAAAACTGATCATACCGATGATTCTTTCTCCTCTGGGAACTATTGAATTTTTTGCAAAAAAAAGTCTACTCATGAGAATATTCAGCTTTTCCAACCATTTTTATACCTTTTACAATGTGCGTGCTTTTGAAAGTGTACTTTTCATTCAAAAGTGTCAAAAATGATGGAAAAATTTTCAACTCTCTTACTCTCTCTCTCTCTCTAAAAAAAAAAAAAAAAAAAAAAAAAAAATTTTTGGAGAATAATGCAGATTTTTTTTCCAGGTGCTCCTCTTTACACGCAGAACTGTCATTCTGGGAACGATTCGTGCCGAAAAAATACAGAATGGAGGATCAAACGTAAATACTATTTCAGTAAAGGTAATATATCTTTTTCCATTTTATTTCATATCACCTCACTCTCTCAATTGTGCTGAAACACGCTTGATTTGGATATGTAATAATTTCGTCAAAATTGCAAGTAAAAATTTAGGTTGCTCTGTTCGAACGTTTAACAAAAACAGAAACGGAAACGAAATGCTCAAACAAAAAAACAGCTAGGTAACTCTTGCGAAAAACCATACGGAAAAAGAAAACTTCCCTTTCACAATCCACTCAAATTGAATATTAAAATGCTTGAAGTATTCAAATGTTAAAATATGTGCATTCCATAATAGTATAGATAGGAACCATTTACGTGTGTGAGTATCTGTTGTTATTTTCTTTTTATTTCTAAAAGTATCTATTTTATTATATGTGAATAAACAGGTACAAAACAATTGTTAATTTGTAGTTGTAACATTTAAAATTTTTGAAGAAAGAAGAGGAAAAATAACGATTCAAGGTGAAATATTAAATGATTAAAAATTACACCTGAAAACAGGGCCGAATCTAGGGGATGGCCACATGGGCCGCGGCCCATGGCGGCAAATTTTGCAATTTTGTTAAATATAGGTATAAAAAAATCGGATTCAGAAAAAATTACAAACGAGAAAAGGTGACCAAATCTCTCATTTCCTGAGAGTATAGTAATTTCTAATTTTGTCATCTCTCGGTGATACAAGGGACAGCACCTTTAATTAGTCGAGTTAAGAGAGGAACTAAACACGCAATTTGGCCTGGAACGGCGTGGCGCAGAGAGCAATGATGACGAGAACTTGAGATGAACAGGAGAAACCCTCGGCGCGGCGGTCGGCATGTAACACTTATCAGCGCCTACAAGACTGCATGAATACTTCACGCATTGCGTCAAACACAGTGCGGTCAGCGTGAAACGCATAGCGCCTACAAGGCTGCATGAATACTTCACGCATTGCGTCAAACACAGTGCGATCAACAGCGGTCGGTGTGAAACGCAAAGCGCCTACAAGACTGTATGAATACTTTACGAATTGCGCCAAACCCATTGCGGTCAGCGCGGCGCAGCGGTGGAAGTTAAAATTATTGAAACACATTTATGTTTGTTCTTTCATAATTTTTTCGTTCATTTCTTCAAATGGACGGCCTCGTCCACACAGAGGTAGGTATACGGAACTTAACTTGTGCGCAAAGTTTTTTGAACTTTTGCTAGTAGTGTTGGCAGGGTTTTCGCAAATAATGTGTCAAACAAGAATGAACGCGTCTAATGTACCCCTCTTCCTTTGGCACGTTCACTTAATGGTTTTTATTGATGTTTCAAAACGAATGATAAGGGGGCGACAAAATGCAGGCGGCCCCTGGGCGGCAAGTTAGTAAATCCGGCCCTGCCTGAAAATGACGTTTCAATCCATACAAGTAACTTTCATTTGATACACGAATATTAGCTCAAAATCTCAAAATCTATTTGTTCAGTTTCATTCAAAATTTGCATGAAGGACCTTATCTATGGTCTCCTTATGCACGTCAAGTGATTCTCGGGTGCGCCAAAATTTGGGGGGGGGGTTAGGGGCAAAACTTGATTTTTATCAAAGTCACACGTCAGCTCACTTTTTTCTCCTCTGCACTCTTTGTCACTTATCTTTACACACTTTTTTCTTACAGCCTTCTTGGACCAGAGAAATCTTCATTGTGGATGAGACTTCAACGGAGAACACTGCTGATGTAGATGACACCGAGCTGGATCGCAAGTTGGAAACTAGACTTCATAGTGACAGCTCTCAGTCGCAAAAACAGCCACCACAGGAAATCGGAGGATCATATCCGTGGGCACGACCTGTAACGGAAAGCGCGGGTGCTCAGGAAACAAGGGGAAGGGGTGGCTTTCTTCACGACGATGAAAAAGCAGTGATGCAGGCGTGCTGCTGTTGCTGTTGCGCTCATTGGTTAAACAAGATACCCTCCTACCCGAGCTGGAAGGATTACTTATTACCCTCCCGCAGGAAGAATAAGAACAAGGAACAATTGGAGAGATCCAGCACCCGTACCTAGTCTCAGAACGGTGAATCCATTAATAACTCTGATCGAAATTTTAGGAGCATTCATACATTACTTAAGCGATCGTAAAATACCTCATAAGTATCCTTCTTATTTCAGTTAATAAAAAACTGAATTTGACGTATGAGTTAATGGGATTAGCTGAAAGTTTTTTAAGTTGTTTAATTTACAATTAAGCTTAATTGTATGTGTAATCCACTGTGACTTTAAAATAATTATGTGTTGACTTGTTTTTTTTGATTTGAATAATAAATATATAAGTGTATTATGAAGTGTATTATTAGTAGGCGTGAAAATTAACATTTTTATTAATAAATTGATTCTCAGTAATTTTTGGTGAGGGAAACCAGAAGAGAGAAAGAAGGAGGGAAAGAATGAAGAAGGAAAGAAAAAAAGAAAGAAAAAAAAAGGTAAAAAGAAAGGCTGAAAATGGCTCCAGTCTGAGCCGTAACGTTTCGGTTTTTTATGTATTTTTAGCCTTGTTTCCTGTTTTCCCCCTTGTTTTTTGATGTTACCGTTGTCGCGGGCTGCTGTGTAAACATTGTGTATCTAGAGATCGATACAGAATCAATGGGGAAATAAAGGCAGCATCAAAATCGTCAGAACGTTATTTGGCATTTTCATAGCAAGGAACGTAAAACACGCGCGCGTGCAAGTAGATAACCATTGCAGCATTGAGAATATTTTCGGCCTATCTTGAATATTGAAGGCAAAATAGAAATGCGTAGAACTTCAAAAAATGGTAAAAAGTAATCAGATTAGAACTAGGTCAAATTGATGAAATATTAAAATATCATAGTCACTCACTAGTCAGAAAATGTTTTCTATTAAAAGCCGACGCGTTTGGACCTACACCGGTCATCATTCAGAACGCGACTGTTGTGATCAGATCTGCGGTGGCTGCTGGACGATGTCCCTGTTGTCTAATACAAATGGACGCATTTATGCTAAAAAGAACTATATACACAGGGTTTGCGTGATACATAGTTCTTTTTAGTATAAATACGTCCGAATAGGTAGACGATCGGTTGCCCAAGCAGGTCTTCGATTGGGTTCCTCCCGGAAGGCGACGGCGTGGACGTCCTGTGAAAGGTTGGCGACAAGGGGTGGAGGAGGAGATCAGAAGGTGCCAATTGCCTGATGATCTCTGGGAGGATAGGGGGCAATGGCGATTGGGCGTCGCAGAGCGCGAGGCGGCGCTATAAAAGCGACTTTATGTATGTATGTACGTACGAATAGGACTTTAAACAGCGTGTTGGGAGCCGGAAGTTTCACGTTCATTAGGTTTCCTTGATTTTTTATGAATGAGAATATCCTCCCAACACGCAAGTCTAGTGGTCTCGTTTCTGGAGGACATTTTCATCCATAAAAATCAAGAGGACCTGATGATCGTGGAACTTCCGCCTCCAACATGCTGTTTTAAGTCCTATTTGACGACAAGGAACGTCCAGCTGCCCCCGCAGATCCGATCACACCAGTCGCGTCCCGGATTACGGCCAAAGTAGGCCGAAACGCGTCGGGTTTCAATAGTGAAAAAATTTTCTGACCAGTCAGTGACTCTTATATATATTAAATATTTTATTATTTCACATGTGTAGAAAGTTTATCCTCTCTAGATATAGATCTTGACATGATCAAATTTTTAGTCAGATAAAACGCCGGGTCTACACAAAGCACTGACACATTTGCACACATACTGACAATCTATTTGTTATAATTCATTTTTCTCCTCAAAACCATCGGTATCTCAATTCGGTTAAACATTTTTCTCACTGCGATCATTCAGAAGAATTCTCAATGGAAAACATTGACCATCTGAAGAAAATGTTATAATTTCCGCTTAAAATTGCCTCAATGAGAGGATTTGCCAAGAAACGAAAGGTCAAATCGTCTTTAAATAACCAAAATATCAAAATCTAGTCGTAAATTGAGAAAAAAAACCACACGTGTCCGCCTCCAAATTTATTTGTGTAGGCCTAAAAATTTACTGTCTTCAAATTTCATTTAAGGCTTAATGGGCGATGTAAATCAAAACCATCACCTCTTTAAATTTATTCAGGTTTTTGAACTCTCCTGAGAGTTAAGGCGGATAATTATGTGTGGTTTTTCCAATTGCATATTCATGCGGCGAGATACTGTCTCGTAAGCCCGTGTCCCGCGATCAAATGAGCTCATCAAGTACTCATCAAACGGAAGATGGCGGGCTCATCAACATTTGACGACCCGCCAACTTTTAATAGCGGACGCGCGCAAACAGCACGCATCTCCGCCATTTTGCATTTGATGAGTTCATTTGATCGTGGGACACGGGCCACAGGGCCGGATTAAGGGGGTGGCCACATGGGCCGCGGCCCGGGACGGCAAATTTTGCACTTTTTTTAAAGAAAGAACTCAGATTTTGAAAAAAATTACAAACGAGAAAAGGCGACAAAATCTCTCATTTCCTGAGAGTATAATAATTTCTAATTTTGTTGTCTTTCAGTGATACAAGAGACAGCACCTTTAATTAGTCGAGTTAAGAGAGAAACCAAACACGCGATTTGGCCTGGAACGGCGCGACTTAGAGAGAAACGATGACGAGGACTTGAGGTGAAAAGGAGAAGCCCTCGGCATGTAATACATATTAGCGCCTACAAGACTGCACGAATACTTCACGCATTGCGTCAAACACAGTGCGTTCAACAGCGGTTGGAGTGAAACGCATAGCGCCTACAAGACTGTCAGAATACTTCACGCATAGCGCCAAACACATTGCAGTCGGCGCGGCGCGGCGGCGGAAGTTAAGATCATTAAACTTTTATCAAACTCAAAATCACATTTATGTTTGGTGTTTCATAATTTGTTCGTTCATTTCTTATGAATGGAAGGCCTTGTCCAGACGGAGATAGGTTTACGGAACTTAACTTTCGCGCAAAGTTTCGTGAACTTTTGCTAGTAGTGTTAACAGGGCTTTCGCAAAAATGTGTCCAACACGAGTAAACGCGTCTTATGCACCCCTCCCCCGCTGGCACGTTCACTTGATGGTTTTTATTGATATTTCAAAACGAATGAGGGGGGGGGCGGCAAAATACAGGCGGCCCATGGGCGGCAAGTATGTATAAATCCGGCTCTGACGGGCCATAGTGAAAATGGTTAAAGTTAGGGGGGGGGGGGTT
>NW_017547247.1:317778-343933 GCF_001854935.1 Bemisia tabaci
CTATTGAGCTTGAATGACAAACGTTCTGATTTAATACGTAGTATGAAGTAAAATCAATTGTTTTTTTATGTCATTCGGATTTCTTATTTGCATGTTAATTTTATATTTTTAACCTGAGTTTTGTCCTTAGTCATATGTCAATGTTATAATTAAAAAATATATTGAAATAATAATTTGCCCGTTATCCTCATAAAAATTGTGCCGACTAACTTATTTAATTTATATAATCAACAGTACCAATTGTATGCTGACATGCTACCGAACCTTATTATATAATTTTCATCTCTGCGAAATCCATTCGTTGGAACAGTGCCAGGATAGGAAGATTTAAGGGTATACTTTTAAGCGTCCAGCCCATCCACAAACTAGGGGCCTCAAAGAGGCTCATCGATGGAACTGTTGACTGTTGCCTTTCAAAGATCGTCGGGCCGACGATCTTTGAGGGTAACCGATGTGTTCGGGATACATCACAGATCAGATCTTGAAATTTTCAAGGCATTCCGTGCAGAAATGGCTGAGAAATAGAAGAATTAGTGCCAGTTTGAGAGCCCCAGTTTGTACGTAGCCTGGACGCTTTAAAACGATCAAGACGTCCTTCTCAGAAAGGATAACATTGAATTGTCGTAGATTTGAATATATGTGTTACTTGAGGACAACTTGTCTTGTTATGTACTCAATCATACTAATTTTAACCGCAAGAGGAAAGTACACCGAGGGACATAGATCGGACTCAGCTCTTATTCTCAAGAGGGGTGATGTGATTCTATACAAAGTAAAAAAGTTATCGGTGGGTGCTGGGTTTCTACCTCACTGATGGCGAATTCATTATCATGTTATTGAGCGTTCAATGATTTTTCATTGATTTCATAAGAATTTTTGAATAAGCTAAGGAGATTAATAGGGGATGGGATCCAAGCATGGATCAGCGCCTGAGACCGACTTTGATAAATACAAGTTTCAACAAAATGGACCACTAGACAGGGTACGAATTTAAGCGATCTGATACATGTTTCTTAACCAGAATTTTACGAAGAACACGATTCACACAACGAAAATTACTGAAACCAATTCCTAACGGGGATATTAACGTTTTTATTTTACACTGGTTACGAGGAATTTGAACTGGCCGCTCACAAGAAACTCAAAGCTCTACGTGAGTCAAATCGCGCACTACAACGGTTTCAGCAAGCTTCTCAATCGAGCAATGTTCATTTCCCACCTTGTGTTGTTCCAACTATAAGCAATTTGCTATAGCTGAGCCAAAGCGTCAAGAATGAGGTTGCCAGATTTTTACATCGCTGAGATGTTTATGATAACGTTTAGCGTGCGATGTGAATCACGTAGAGCATTGAGTTTTCATGAACGGGTGGTTTCAATTCACGCATCAAGAATCATTAAATATCTTCGTAAGGAGTTAATTTCGGTAATTTCCGTTGTGTGTATCGTGTTCTACGTGAAATTTTGGTTAGGAAACATGTATCAGAATGCTGAAATTCGTACCTTGTCTAGTGGTCCATTAGTAGAGAATTACAAGTAATGTTATGAGTATTGCAACCCGTAGCTTTTAGGGTATAGTCGGGATTCATCTGAAAATTAAGAACTCACAATTCATAACCCTCCAAGCTCCACATTTTACACTCAACATATATTTTTTCAAATGATAATACAATGTAGTCCAGAATTATACTTCGATTTTTTCAAGAATAGGCATCCATTCGACGTGTGTGAAAAATCGCCGCAAGTGTTGATAAATTATCATACTATCTCCGTGAATCGCCTATGATGGCATGGCTATAGACCGTATTCGATAACGGTTCGATGTATCGTTTGGTTCAAAACAATAGAACATAACCTCAAACCAAACTGTAAGGATTTTAATTGGAAAAGCTGAAAATGAGAAATTTCCTGACAATTTCACTTTGCATTGGCATTTGGTACTCAAAAGAATAAAAAATCTGTTTCAAAAGATCCGTTCTCTCAGATTTCTGAATTTACTTTTGAGGCTATGTTTATGTTTTGAACCAATCGATATCGATACAATCTCACCCGTTTGATGTATCGAATACGATCTATTGGCAAAAACGACCGTAACATGCCCGCCAACTTTGAATCTTACACACATGAGTTTTTCAGATAGGTACGCATTTATTTTATACCAAAAGTTCCTTTTCATGAAATCTGATGTTAACAAATTATATTAGATTACCAGAGATGCAATGAAATATAACGAGCCGGTGAACTCTGATGCTTTTAACTTCTTATGACTGGCACCGGAGAAAAATTACTTAAATTTACAATCTAAAAGATTCCATCTTGAATCTCGAGTAAAATCGATTGAATCAAGTACATTTCTGCATGATTTCCAGTTCATGAAAAATTTCACCTCGGCAAGGATATTAATACAAGTTACTTTTTCTAGCTTTTAGCTTTATAACCAGAAACTTGACGTTCCTATAACGAAAAACGTCGTAAATGTATGATCTGCGGTTGAAAAACATTTTCATACGTCACGAAAGTGGATTTCGATCTTTCATGTCCCAAGAAAACAAGAATAAGCAGAAAATAAATACAAGCGTTATGAGGGACGGGGGCAGAGAAAGAAGAAGCAAACAGCGAACAAGTTACAACAAGGAGGGGAAGCCTTAAAGGGGAGGCAACACATTTGTTACTCTATTGGAACCATGCAAAAAAAATAATAATAATAGCAGAATCGCGCGGTGGAGTGCGGCCGACAGCCTTGCCAAAGTGCAATATTAAGCCTCGCAATCATCATGGGCATCTTCTGAATATTGCATCAAAATTAAGACAGTGCTAAAAGTATATAGCATTAATCTACCGTGGTAGGATTAAGACAATATTTATCAAGTATATTTCAAACAATCGGTCAGTTTCACCCTAATAAGTCTTGCTGCAATATTATTTGAGTATTTTTCAATATTATTTGAGAACTTTCCAACGTGTTACACCTTGATATTCATTTAAGATTTAGCCTTAATCTGGGCCATCTTAACCCTCTAGAGGACCCGAACCGAGGCTTGCTGTAACTAGAAGAAACTAAGTAATAGGGCTTAGGACTTCTAACATAAGCCAAAGGGGGACAGATTAGACATTGATAAGCGAAAGAGAAGAGGAAGAATAAGGAAAAGAATAACAAAAAGGAGAAAATCAAGGGTGAAGAAGATTATTGGGGTAATGAAAAAACGAGGAAAAGAAAACGAGTAGAGGAAGAAAAAGAAGAGGTAAAGGAAGAAGAAAAATATGTGTAAAAGGAAATCTACTGAATATGTAGATGGTAGTGCGGAAATTCGATGATTATAAGCTCGGTATGTAGCCAAGCGTAAGGGGCACTGCAACTAAACGTGCTCTGACGTGCTCGTAAATAAATAAAAATCAACTAGAGCTAATTTAGAAACGCATAGACGATATACAACTGTAAAAACGCGTGGCCTGGTTTGCAATACTGCAGCTTTCCTATCGTAATTTATTTTTTAAAGTGAAAAATTTTAATTCCTTGAAAACTTCTCTGCTATTGCCTCCTAGCGTGGAGTTCAATCTGTGAACATTTCAAGTAATAAAATTGATCTGTCCTCCTTATATCTGCCAAAAAAAGGGGAAAAAATCAATTCAAAAAATAAAGAAAGGGCGGAGATTTTAGAGCACCGTAAACAAGGTGCAAAAGTTTGCAGTTCTACCATCGGTATGCTGTAGATATATTTTTTACTCATCAATCTGATCTTTAAGCACTAAGTTATTCTCCGGTCATGGATCCTTCTTCCAGAAGTGTGTCGGCGATCATAGATTTTGACGAGTTTTTGAAGTATGATGCACAGTAAAATGATACGCCATTAAAAATTTTCAGGTACTAAGGGCTTTCTATGAATTAAATGACGCGATTTTTCCAATGTTACACTCCTGCCCACCTACTGTGACGCGATCGCAAAGCTAATTCAAATGACCTCAAAATAATTACGTAAAATTTGCCTCAACATATCCCCTTTTTTCAAAAATACTCGAGAGAAACTCCCGTTTGTATGACCTGCGTAAAGTGGCCGGGCTATTAGATTAAATTAAAATTTGATAGGCGAATGAATATGTGAGCGCTGAATTAAGAAATATGTGTGTATTTAAGGAAAGAGTTGGTGAAAATAAAGTTATGAAAAACGCAAGTGAAAACATAAATACTGAGGGCAGTAAATGGTAATGCATATGGTAGGCGGACCCACTTGGTCGAATTGTGGTACCACCGCTAAGGTCACGCCTATTTGGAACATACAAAAAATATCCTCTCGCCGTACGTGGAGAGGTGATTCTAACGCATTAGCAGTTTGCCTGCAATTTCCAGAGTAGGCAACACCGGCTCCTACGTGGTCGAATAGTGGTATCATCGTGAAATGTCATGCTCACTTCGATCACTCACAAAAAATAGTTTTTCACTGGACGAGAAGAGGTGATTTTAACGCCATGTCGGTTTGTCTTCAACTTTTAGTGAATTCATACGAGCTCCCACGTGGTCAGATAGTGGTATCACCGTGAATGTATTCGAGGCACACAAAAATAGGGAATATATGACTTAAATACAACCACTTTAATTTCCTGTGCTAAAGGGAAAACACCCTACGGCCCTTTAGACGTTTGCCAATTTCCTTCAACAAAATGGGAATTTTCTGGAGACATGTAAATTTGTGTTAAAACTTTTCAGAAAGTTCCACTGAAGGATCAAATCCAGCGTTTCCAAGGCTTCCAAAGAAAAATTTTCTTGACTTTTCTAAAAAAATTAGTACTTTTTTGGACAGGATTTGGCAACTTTCGAATGTTTATATTGTGTTCTTCCTTGGCACGGCAGTATTCTTTCTTACTTGCTCCGATAAGAAACAAATTCATGTACTTCCATAGCCAAATTACATTCGCGTCATCAAAATTGGACTACATTTTGCAATTTGGAACTATATATTCCAGTCTGGTTTAAAAACAACGTATGTGCCATTAGTTTCCCTATGCACATACGTATTTTTTAGACGAGCCAGAATTTATAGGTCCAAATTGCAAAATGCAGTCCAATTATGGTGCAAAATCTGTCTCACTCGGCAATACTCCGCGGGCCCTCATAATAAACATCACGTGAGCACCCGAAACCTCTTGAACCATCCATCTCGCGATAACTAGGTTTTCGAGACCTCGAGTGTTCACCACCGGGGTAAGATGGGGTGGTAGAGGGGGAGGAGAGGGGAGGTTTGATCGCAACAGTCGCAACAAAGCCTTTGACAGCCCACAATGAATCCTGGCTTTTTAATCCAGATGGCTAATTTTGCGCGTTGCGAGCTGGGGCGCTGGACGGTGGCTCGTAGTTGATGGATGATGGATTGGTGGTGGTGGATCGGCGAACAGGAAAGGGTGGAGCGGTATGGGGGTAGGGGAGTCTCAAGTGCTTGCATCCTCGTATTTCAAACTAGGGATAGGTAAACAATAATATTTTTTAAATTTTATACTTTATTTTTTACTGCATATGGTTTTCTCCAACGATATTCTTCGGTTATGCCTGTTGGAGTTCGCAAATTTAAAAGGAGAGGTTTCTTTGATTGTGCGATGGAGCACATTATTTAGAGAAAAAGGCGGGTATCAATATACGCAAATTAAGAACCAGTAGGACTAAATCTTTATTTGAAAAATAAACGGAAAACTAAAGGGTCGACAATATTAAGCCGCTGACGTTTTTGACTATACGTAACATTAGTGACATATCTCAGTGACGATAATGTAACAAATGCGTGAGCCTTTCATCGACTTCCAATTTACCGCTGATTAATGCCTCTCAAAAATCGCAAATACCTATAATAGCGCAAAAATGGCAGATAAAATAATGATTCCCTCAATGTTTGAAGATGGCAATAGTTTTATTACAGCATCCTGCAACTTTCAGATCGTATATTTGCTATGATTAAAGCATGCAGAAAAAAAAATTGGGAAAAAGTTTAAACTATGATTAATGATTATGGAAATGATTCTAGACTCATGAAATATTTTTTGTCATGTATTACAATCTTAGGCTCCAAGGAGCCAACAACTTCAATCAACGCAAATGTGCGTTTAATGCGATGAGGCTCTGCAACGCATTTGTTTTTTAAAGTACATCGGAAAAAAGTTAGTGACGCTCAAACCTATCGCATGTTTTATGACTTGATTGCCGCGTTGATCTTCGTCGTGGCTCACAATGTGCTGCACGTGGTTACAGCATTTCTAAGAATAATATTCCATTATTATTTGAGATTAAATATGTGATGTACTCGTTTTTTATGCTCAATAGACTAAAAAAAGTAATGACTTTAAACCTGCTCTCTGAAAATAAACTGCTGGTATATTAATACGCATATTCTACAGTTGAAACTACGAATCAGCACTCTATCTCTCACAAATAAATGAGATTTTTTCAAACACTCACTTGAGAGCGAAATGATTGCATCATGGTATCCTTATCGTCCAGGAGGATGGAATTATGAAAATATTGTAATACCGATGAAAACGCTCCCTCTGTACTTACCGTGACAAAAAAATTATTGAAGTTGCTGCACAACAAATTGGAATTTCGGGGAAAATGTAATGTAGTTTTTCAAACTTAACGAGTTGTGCTTGAAAGTACACACAGAAACTGGCGTATCCGAATAATCCCTCGAGGCATGATTGCGATACCCTTTGATTACACATTTCTATTTCGGCGTGAAAATGCGGCGAGAGATTATAAATTTTTAGGCTTTCCCGTTCGATGAAAAAAGTTGATCAATATTTTAAAAGCCCTGCTGTGTAGCTCGGATCCTTTTTACTACATTTGGATAAACTGAAGTCTAAATGTCTGTGCCTTTCCATATTTCCATGGAAGTTCATTTTTTTGGGATTTATCGCCCTCTGCGTCTCTCTGCCTTTGGCTTAAACTGCAGTCGTTCATTTTGCATCGAGAGGAGAATGTTAGGTATATCCCCATGCAGAAATTATCCAGAGAGAGCAAGTTCGTTAAAGTTTCTGGTACGAGCGAGTTAAAGAGTAGGAAAAGTAAACACCCATTATGCAAGGTAACGGCAGGAAAAGAGAGGCAGCTTTTAGGTTTTGAATGCCTGATAATGAGGAATTAAAAACTATTTCTCCCGTATAAATATGCACTGGACTGCACTCAATGTGACATTGTTCTCATGAGGTCTGGAAGCCTCCTTGCAGATTCGAGAATGTTGAAAATCATTGAAGTTTATGCACACTTTTAGCAAAAACCTCTAAAAATTTTAATTTCTATTATTTCATACTTATTTGACCCCAAAAAATTAAGATGACATTGAAAACTTATGACATGTATCAAATCTCAGCAAGCTCGATATTTCTCTTGCATTACGTTTAAAAGATATCGTTTTCTTGAAATTCTGTGCAAACTCGGTAAAACCTTGGTAATGACTATAGTATAAAAACCTGGAAAAAAGAAAAAGTTAATCATTTTTCCCAGTTTCCATGTCGTGTAAAACATTAAGAGTACAGAAGTTATACACCAAAGTAAAAGTGCCAAAAAAAGTGCCAAAAAAAGTGCCAAAAAAAGTGCCACGTTTATTTAAATTATCTTATCTACTGCAGATCACACATACAAACGGGACTTGTAAGAGGTTTGCTAGATCCACAACTGATGCGGAAGGAATAAAGCTTGCTGATCTTGTACAATGGGCCTGTTGCAAACTTTTACTATATCAAAACTAAGATTTGTTTCTTATAGATAATGCCTCAAAAATCACGATGAGCGCATTGGCAAAGTCTGAAATGCACTCATAACTTCACAATCTGCGTAAGAAAGTTGCGGTTTTTTGAGCTTCCCGCTTCAAAAACGATACTACGGCACAGGTGAACATTTTGTTAGAGGAGGCGTTCCATCGTCGGCAATATTCATCATGGCCGACGCCAATTCGCCAAAACACGTATGATGAGACGAGCTAACACCTGAGCAGCATTAGACCAGATAACAATCGGCGTGTTTACGTTCATATTTTCCTCGCCCGCCTTGATTGACCCTGAACTCACCTCGAATTACGCGCGGAACTGCGGAAGCGTCGGCCATGATGAACATTGCCGACGATGGAACGACTCCTCTAACAAAATGTTCACCTGTGCCGTAGTATCGTTTTTGAAGCGGGAAGCTCAAAAAAACGCAAATTTCTTACGCAGATTGTGAAGTTATGAGTGCATTTCAGACTTTGCCGATGCGCCCATCGTGATTTTTGAGGCATCATCTGTAGGAAACAACTCTTATATTTGCTCTAGCAAAAGTTTGCAACAGGCCCATATTGTACATACAGCCACTAAAAACTCAACTCCTGATATGGAGGCACCTTAAAACCTGGCATCTGTTTATTTTTGCACCGCTGATATTTGATACATTAAAGTCGCCTGTAATTGATCAAAAACTCTGACTTTATGGCTCCTCATGAACAGCCCCTCGCGCAACCCCATCAAATTGTAATGATTTACAATCCGTGCCAAAATTGAACAAATTCGGCCGAAAATGAGCGAATTGCTGGCATTTCATGCTGTCTGATAAAAAATAATAAACGTCGCAAACGAACCCTCTCCCGGGGATGAAAAAGGATAATAGTTTCTTGCACCCTCCTAGTCTTAAATCTTTCCCTGAACAACCCTTTTTTCACTCTGCCCGTGTAACGAATTTCTGATTCACCCTTTCCCTATTTTCGGTCGTATCCATTTGATCGGGTCTTTTTTCTTTCAAAACCGATTAATTTTTTATCGTAACTCGAACACATGTTTGATCTGCTGTGTGTGTTTTGATGATCTTCAAACTGTTTGATCAAATCAATCCTCCGCGATATTCATTTGATAAGCATTCTATATCATAGCCAACTTTACATCCAAAATCGACTGAGATTTATATCCTTATTTTACAAATGTTGCAATATGCCTCTAAAAATGTTTTCAGTGATAGATACACTCATACGCAAATCATGTGACAGCAGGAACTTTATCAGAGAAAAAAACGAGTCTGAAATTAGTGCTTAAATTAGGGGAAATCGTGATACTTATATTATTTCAACGTGTTTTCACTTATATTTTCAAAATAAACGCAATAATATAGATTGCAGCAAGCTTCTACTTTTTTGCCTGATGTGAAAAACACTTTAGCTGATACATCGACCCATAAACTGAGACGTCTTAGGTGCACGCTTGATCAAAATCTGCGAATGAAAGCAATTAATAGGGCGTTTGTAATGCTTCATAGTAACTTTTGATTTCATTAATCTGTGCACATTTTCTTTTAACGTCAATTGCTCCATTTATGATTGTAGTCTACGCTTTAACACCAATATCTTTCGTTTTTAAAAGCCTTTAACATTCTGTTCCATATTCTTTTTCTTGCAAAAATGTGATATTGAGTTGCCTCAACTTATCGATTTGCACTAAAATCTCTACTTCTTAGCTAAATGTGCGCAATGCCGATACATGCAAGAACCATGTAATAACGAGCGAAAAAACCTCAGTCATACTTACTCCAATTGCTATGTAGGTATACTGCCGTGCTTAGGAAAAACGCCGTATGAACATCCAAGAGTTGACACATTTCCTTCATTTAAATGCTTATTTTTAAGGAAATATATTGACATTTTTCTCTGAAATTTTCAGGAATTTTGGGTGAAATTGCGAATTATACTATCTGAAAAATTTGGAAGAGAAATATTTATAAATTCTCCCAGAAATTCATGATTTGTCAAAGGAGATTTGGCAACACCTGAAGGCTCATACGGCGTTTTTCCTTAGCTCGGCAGAATAGCTATATACATACATAAGTCGCTTTACAGCACTCCCTCGCGCTCTACGACTCCTAACCTTCACTGCTCTCTTTCAAACCACAAATCTTGGGGCATTGAGCACCTTGACATGCTAATAAGAATAGCTAGAAAAGCTAGAATAGCTAGAATAGATAAATAGCTAGAATAGCTTTATACTTATCATAATAACTGACACTTCTTTAGGGGTATCCGGCTCTTTCCCTCAACCGCGCATTTCACCGACAGGTGAATTCTACGTTTCAGACGCGCGTTCAAGTCTCCGGGCAAACTTCAAAGCCTCCAAGCCTCGGCTCGCGGCCCTCGAGTGCTTTTCGAGAGGAGGAGGGCGCGTTTTCGAGCGTTTCGGCCCAAATTCAATCACGGCACGGCACGCGACTCGCTGCGTGAGCGCGTGACTAGCACGGGGTTGACTTCCTCCCTTCCGCGCACCCTCCGTTCCGCCGCGGGTCCGCGTGCACCTGCCGCAGAGCGAGCCCAGGTGTCACCTCGCGCCAAACGGGACGAGCCGCGAGTCGTGCGTGTTGCACAAACAATCACGGCTGTTAAACGGCACTTGAGTAGCGTCCACCCCCTCCCCCTCATATCCGACTTTATGACTTGCCAGGTGAGAGGAGGGGGGCTGTAACTAAGGTGCGTTAATTGCAGGGCAAGAAGGTAGAATTCGGACTAAATTCGAGGAATCAAACTTTGCACGGTGAATGGTGATTGCTGCCGTGGTAGCGAAGAGAGCAGTAAGTGCAAAAATGAAGTTTTGAGAAAACGGGCTCAAAAGCATATGACCTGAAAATTTTATTGAAAGAAGCCTCCGTTCTTTCTTAAATTATCACTAATCGTCTGAAAGACTCTTACAAATCGTTTGCATGATTAAAAATCGACTCCCCAAAACCCCTTAATAAAGTGCCTTTCTATACCCCCATATCTTGTTTGAGGTGCAGCTTCTCGCACTTTATTTTCCTTCAATTGAGAGGGTAGGCAACACCCGCTCTCAAGAGTTTGAATAGTGGTATCGGGATCATTGGTCTTGTTTAAACGTGTTACTACTGCTTTTACCCTTCTAACAACAATAAGTTAACAGAAGAAAATGGACTATAGGAACTTTACATTCATTTTGAGCCCTCCTTCTTCCTCCTCATCTTCCTCTTTTATTCCTTATTTTCATCTTCCTTATCTTACACTCCTTTTTATTCTTTCCCTTCGGCTATAGTTATTTCCTTCTCTCTCTGCTTCTTTTTATTCTGCTCCCTCCAATCCTTAATTTTCCTCTCCCATTTTCAGTAGGTGATTTGACGACTGAGCCAAAAATAGTAGTTCCATATTTTGTAAGTTAGTTGGTTAGTTAGTTTAGCGTATGGACAGACCTTACTAATTTTGGTAGATCTATGAGGTTAAATCACAAAAACACGATTTTGTGACTAGCGGAGCTAACCCATCTCCACATGACTGGTTCACCCAAGAAGAGACCCCCCCCCTTTCCCCACCATTTCCACAGGGCGCCTAATGAAAGGTTTCAGAGTCTCTGGCAATGATTTTGCTTGGTTATTCCGTATAAATCCTCAGTAAGGCGTGCGTGCAAAAACGAACCATTTATGTGATGTCAACACTTGTACCAACTAAGCACATCTAGTTCATCTTTAGTTTCTCGGTAAAATATTACAGACAGATGTTGCATAGTACGCCATATCCATTAGTGTTTGTTTTTGTAAGACGAGGGTAAAATTACTCATTTAGGGCAAATTTTTCCTTTTAGAGTTACGTTGTTTGGAGCTATACTAATTACGATCAATCGAGAGGGCAACTCTGATGAGCCTTGAGTTTAACACTGGACCCACCATCAAAGCAACGCAGGCTCCTAATCGTATCCTTTCAAGCGCAACCTTAAAACGACGTCAAGCGTGGCTCAAGCATAGCCATAAAAATAAAATTTGCTTTCGATTCGATTAATTTTTTCTCTTTGATGAGTTTTTTTGTGTTACAGGGACGGGCACATATCGACGGAGTAAGTAAGTCGGCAATTACATAACTCGGTTTGCGACGTTGCAGACTTACTGCCATTCTTTATCAAGAGTGGCGGTAGCCCCCCGGTCGAGGAAAATGACGACCTACGAAAGTCCCGATAGCATTTTTAAAACGGAAAACTACTCAACGGCAATTCTTTAAAACTGCCGTGATTTTTTTTCTCTGTGCGAAGAAAATTCTGCAAAAACTTGAAGGTATGATGTCAATTTGTTCTCCTTTAAAAAAATAATATAGAGGCGGAGATTTTCAGACACCGCAAACGAGTTAAGTGATTGCCGACTTACACCGTCGATATAGCTTTGACGTAATGTGAGTGCGTGCACAATGTGGAAGGATCTGTCTCCATCCTGAAAGGTGCTTTATATCCACTCTCGTTCATTGAAAAAAATTGTGATATCGTAAATTAAAAGTACTTTACAGTGTGTGCTCAAAAAATAACCACAGTACCTCACATTCTGATGATTCTGTGCCCCGTGCGTTTCATCAATTTTCTGAAATGACGTCAATGCTTTTACATTATCTACATTTTGAAAACTTTGACGGTTTTTTTTTTTGGGAGGGGAATGCCGGAGGATAAGCTGTCACATCAATCTGTCAAATACATCAATGGCCACGGTACGAAACTACGCATCTATGTTCACTGCGTTGCAGACTACCTTTCATACTTAAATTTTTCTTTGAAAAACCAGCCAACGTAATTTGTTGAAAATTTCCTTGATCTTTTCCCTGTCAGCGGAATTTTCCGAATATATCCTCAGTTATGGAGTTGGTTTGCTACCTCCAGAAAAAATAAATTACGAGCGGAAATTTTTGAAAACCGCAATAGTGGTTTCACACTTTGGCCATCGATACGTAGTCAGGTGAATTTTCGTTGATGTATTTCGTTCAAAATATTTGTATTTTGTCGGTGGCCAACCTCCAAAGTTCCAAGATGTGTTTGACGGCTCCGCCGTGCACTATAAAAACGGAAGGAAAAAAACATGTATAAATAAAGGGGATCTCATTCAAAGCATTACCGATACCATGTACATGCTCCCAACGCTGTCATTTTACTCATGCAGTAAAATTAAAGATAGGTGACAACAAAAACTCGGTATGCTTCATTTCGACGTGTCGACTTCAGTTCATGTCCGAAAAGATTCGAATGTTTTATTTTCGTACATTTTCAATCAGCCGACCAACCGAAAATTCAAGAAAAATGTCTCAATATCTGATTTCAATTCAGGCAAAATGACCGCAATTTAGGATTTACGCGAGAAAAGATACGAGCCTCACACTGCCGTGCTTAGGAAAAAACGCTGCATGAACCTTCAGGCGTTGCCAAATTTCCTCTGATAAAATACGAATTTATTGGAGAAATTGTAAATATTTTTCTTCCAATTTTTCAGACTATTTTGTTCGCAATTTAATCTAAAATATCTGAAAATTTCAAGGAAAAATAGGCATAAATGTCGTCAAAAATATATGTTTTATCCGGGGAAATTTTGCAACTCTCGAATGTTCATACGGCGTTTTTCCTTAGCACGGCAGCACTGAGGACAGATAAATCACAGACGCATTGTAAAAGCGCTCTCGTTTACAATCCGATTTATTTATGGCATCCAATCAATGCGCTCCAATGCCGCGCAAAAATTTACTTGAAAACATTAATCAGAATTTGACTGATCAGAGCACATGCTCGGAGAACGCAATCGAGTTTACATGTCCTTTCCTTTTTTCGTTAGATACCTACGAGCAAATGCCAAAGGTCACCGCAGATCTCACCGTCATTCGAAGTGGTGAGCCCAAAAAGGCCAAAGTGGCTCAAGTAGATGCGATTATTGAATACAAAATCTCATACCATCTTGTCAAGCCAAAAAGCCGACCAGGCAATCTGATTTGGACGAGCACAGTCTGTAAGTCTCACAAAGGACCAATAGATTTTCAGAGGAGAAAAATGAGGAAAAGGTCACATAGTCACCGCCATGGCCATTTAGCAGAGATGACGTGGACTGAGTAGGCTTCATAACACTCGGCGGATAAAATTAATATGCGATGAGTGAAAGCGAAAAAAAGAAGTGGAAATATACTTTCATTTCGTGTTGTTTCACAAAACGTATCATTTTTATCATTCGAGTTTTGTGCGCAGTACGCGGGGTTTTTGTAAGATTGTCAATCAGTCTCAGTGACTGCATTTTGACAGATTTTCCTCGATTCTCTTTTTATTTCATTTTTTCTAATTTGCGGTGGAAAATATTTGTTTTATTCTTTGATGTTTGTGTTTAACACGGTTTTTTCGACAGCAATCGCGAGTTTGTAGCGGTATCCGAATGAGCCAGTGCTACGCTACATGCAGCCTCCTGTGGCATTTTTGAGTCCCTCTGTTCCATGAATACAACAGTGCGTATCCACTCCGCATTTTCTGGCAAATGAAGGTTATTATGTATTTATAAATCACGAGGATTTTGATCCATCAAGTTGACATTTTATGATGAGTTTCGGACAAAAAATAGCCACCTTGCGTCGATTTTCCATTTAAAAATTGGCGCAGAGCTACGATTATAGCGTCACGTAACGCACCTCTATAGACCTAATGCAACGCACCCGTAACGTGGGGTCGGATACATGCACCCTCTTCCCTTAGAGCGTTACGCAGTGGCGTATAGGAACTCTTTAAGGGGGGGGGTCCGTGACGGTAAATTTACATTATTTTGCAAACGTCCCTGATAATATTTTATGTCTGCCTTCCAAAAGTAAAAAAAGATATAATTCGACTACATTTTACAATTTGGAACTATAAATTCTGGCTCTTCTGGAAAAAAACTTATGTGCATGGGGAAACTAATGGCGCGTACGTTGTTTTTAAACCGGGCTAGAATTTATAGTTCCAAATTTCAAAATGTAGTCCAATTAAGGAGGCTAAGGAGGGAGTCCAGGGGGTCTACGCCACTGGCGTTACGTACTTCATGAAGGACCCCCGAGGCGTTTTTCTGGAAGAAGGTGTCGTCCAGCAATCTGCACCCGTTTGCCAAAAAATAAGTCATTCAAGCACTTGGAGAGCCTCACGCTTGCGGAGTTAGGAGCAGGTAAGTGCGTAAATGAAACAGATCAACGTGGAACCTCAATGAGCCGGATTATCCGGACAAGCTCGTGTAGCTACAAAACGGATTACAACTAATAACACGGATCTCCATCAATGACTGTTTCACTCGGCGTCATAATCGCAGTTATGAATTTTCAACCCCAACCCCTCGGCGCGACGCCGCAGCGAGCAACCCTTTAATTTTTAATTCCAACAGGCATACCCCGATCCCCGCGCACGCAGGGTTAGTTATCATAACCATTCATAACGCGCGAGGGAAGGGTGCGCCAGTTCATAAACCTGCCCTCGTCGGGGTTATTTATAGCTCCGGGATGAAAAATAAAAAATCTGAAAAGTAAACGCGACAGCGCCTCATTATTGTCCTCTTCCTCGTGCGCCCGGGACAATGCCGAGTTTTCACAACGCGGGGGGAGTGGGCCCGGTCCATTTTGATCGAATGAACCGGATTTCATACGGCCCATTAATGTCCCCTCCCCCCGCGTCACCTGTTGGGGCCTCCTAGCACCCTGTTGTCAGTTACTCTGTGGAAAGCTCGACTTGGAGCGATTCATCCACTTTCGGAAAAATAAGTTTTTTTCTTTTTTTTGAAGGAATTTTATTTAAATATAACGTAACTCTGCCGTGCGACGCAAAAACGCCGTAAACGCCATTTTACATTTTTTGGAAACAATGTAACATAGCAGAAACACTTGTGTACCTCGAGACAATGTTTTCACAGAATTCTTTTGCAAATAATATCAAGAACCTCAAGAATATTTAAGGTGCATGGGTACAACAGTTTTTATTCTATAAAGTGTTCAGTTCCAAAAAACGAAGGAAAATCTTGATGGATTTACGGTGATCTCGCTTAGCAAGGCAGAACTACTACAAGTATTTCCTTGTATTTATTTACATAGGTTAAAACTAAAACTAAACGAATTGCATTAATTTTACAGCGTAACGTTAGATAATACGATGATTATCTAAAAAAACAGGAATTTTAAAATTCTCTGCCTTCTTTTTTAGAGATGTTAAAACATAAAGGTTTTTGGTTTAATTGTTTCACATTCTTCCTTCCACTCTCCACTCAAACTCAAAAATAAGTTGTATAGTGTTATATTATTTCGTGTTTTTACAAAGTCGCTAATGAAAATTGACGTGATTGTATCCATCCATTTATTTTTAAGAGGCTTTAATCCCCTCCTCTAACCTTTATTTTCACCCCCTTCTCTCTTCTTTTTCTTTTTTCTCGACGACGTCATCAAACGATGATCTAACTTTACCTCGGATCCCTATTCGCAAATCGGGACGTACATTTTAGTCCGAAAGCACGATCAATAGCAGAGACATGACGAGTTGTCCTCTCTTTTTCCCTTTTCCTATTTTGGGATTTAAATCCGTCACCTTTGAAAAGCACGGAGTAAACGATGCGATCTCTTAGGAATCTTGACCATGTTTTTAGGAACATAAATATCAAATAACGGAGTTTCAATAACTAAAGTCCTATGCAAGGCTCTTTTCTAATTGAAAATCATATGTAAAGAGAAGTGGCATCACTGCGCTCGGTGCGGTGCGAAGGGGTTGGGGCTACCCGCGGATTCGCGACGCTTGTTCGATTTTTTAACCGCCGGTTTGTTTGTTTGCCCGCCCTCGATCGCGATCTGGAGCGATTGACAGCCCGAACTAACGTTTGGCAAATAAACGCGCGATCCAAATCACCATCGTTGAAGGGGTGAGCGCGTCGCGACGCTTTTTAGACGCGTCTCGGCTCACGCTCCTCTATCGGCAGGTCTGTAAAATCACCCCGTAACCCGTGGTAAAGCCAAAAGGGGTGAGAGATCATTGGTCGAGGCCATGCTAAAAAATGTATCCAATGATCCTTCAGACAAAGTACGAATAAGAAACTGATAGAGATGTCGTCAGCGAAGTTGACACCAGAGACAAGAGACCCTCCACTCCACCGTCCTAAGGAAGAACGCCGCATGAACATTCGAGAGTTGCCAAATTTTCACCGATAAAATGCTTATTTTTAAGGAAAATTGTCCACATTTTCCCCTGAAATTTTCACACTTTTTACATCAAATTGCAAGCAAAAGTACGAGAAATTGGAGGAAAAATGTTCAAACATTTTCTTGAAAATTAGTGATTTGTCAAAGGAAATTTGGCAACGTATGCAGGCTCATACGGCGTTTTTCCTTAGCACGGCAGCACTGCCCTCTTGGCGACAGGAGGGAAGCTTTTACTTTCGGGGACTCAACAATTCCTTATGGACAATTATAAGGGAGCAACAGTCACACCACTCTTATTTCGTCTGTTGGCCTACCTACATGGTGGATGATGAGCCTCGGGTGACGTCATAAGCCAAACGAGTTTCCCAAACTTCAGCTTGTTTACAAAACGAAACTGCCAACACATTGTTCAACATCAACCATGTAGGTAAGTCAACAGTTAAATGTTGAGGTCCCGAAAGTAAAAGCTTCCACCGGAGCCGAGGTATGAGTGGAGGGTCTCTTGTCTCTGATTGACACTTTCTCGCATTTCGCTTGCAAGTGATCATGAGCCAATCGTCCAATAGCGATCGAGGATTACTACGGCTCGATTTTGAGCGCAGTCAATCCTCGATCACTATTGGACGACTGCATCGTGGTCGCTTGCAAGCGGAATGCCAACAAGTGCCAACTTAGCTGACGACACGCAACACCTCTACCTACATATTTCTCGACCAAAACATCGTTTTTGAACGCTCCATGGTGAGATTTTCTTGTGAGGCTGTTTCACATGATTTACGCTTAAAAATCATTGGCACCAAGAGATTGGGAGCAATAACGAACCGTGTGAGTATATTGACTGAAGAATCATGTGAAAAATATAACGACGAAACTCATTTGTGCGTCGGATTTTGTAAAAAATTTCTGAAACACGTCAGTCATTTTTTTTTTATAAAATTTTGTGCGCAAATGAGTTTTCTGGTTTTTTTATTTACTTAGTCTCATTAGTGCCGCCTGAAGAAAAACTCGAACAGAATGATGAAAGTGCGGTGGTGAGGTGGAGCGCCAAAACGCACGGGAGCTAGTTTGGTTAGCTAGATACTATACCTACGGGTCGATAAAAAAACTTATCAAAAAAAGGGGGGGGGCTCAAATTCAATGGGAACTTTATTTCTTTTTTTCCAGCAAGCACTCACAAAATAACAGTGTTTAATTAAAAATGATAATAAAAAAAACTACTCGCATTGTTTGAAATTTGTGCCAACTAATTGTATAAGGTTTTTTTTCTTCCCTTTTCTCATTTTTTTTTTGTTGTGTGACACGGATCCTTCTTTGGTTTCCAGAACTGTTATTTTGTCAACTCAAAAGAGAGAAAAAGCCGTATTTTGAATAAAAAAAAAGAGAAAAACTTCTATTTTCAGTGATGAGTGTAGCTTTTTGCCGGGCACAGGGATGTCTCGTCTTCCTCTGTCAATCACTGTAGGGATTAGCAGAAGAAGAGCGTGTTGATTTTATTTGGTGATGAACTGTGATGTAATGGCGGAGAAAAAAACGTTGTGTCTTTCTCCTCGAAGATTCGTCAGATAAAACTGTGAAAGCACCAGAGTCTCTTATTCAAGATGGGTCAAGTTCGATTCGGGGGTAGGTCAAATATCAATCGGACAGCTTTATCAGTGGAACTAACCATTAGAATTTTTCCAGGTGAATTGATTTTTTAAAGTTGATTTTCTTTCTCCATAAAATTGATTCTACAGTCAAACGGCTCTCACTTCAGCCTGTGCTGAGCCTCACTCCAACTTTAGGAGATAGAGAAAAAGGAAANGGGCCTGGGGGTAGGTCAAATATCAATCGGACAGCTTTATCAGTGGAACTAACCATTAGAATTTTTCCAGGTGAATTGATTTTTTAAAGTTGATTTTCTTTCTCCATAAAATTGATTCTACAGTCAAACGGCTCTCACTTCAGCCTGTGCTGAGCCTCACTCCAACTTTAGGAGATAGAGAAAAAGGAAAGAAAATTTTGTTTAAAAAGTTTAACTTGTGCCACTTTGTAACCCTCCCTTAGCGCGTTCGTGTGTACCATAACAGTCGTTAACTTTGTCACTTCATCCAATTTGATTAAAAGCGCTTTAGTTCCTGATTCATAGCAGATGCAAGCCGGATGCATATTTTTTCCCAATCCAGTGCAAAAATGCTAAACGAAGGGTGGATTTAAATAAAGATCGGAGGGCGAAAGGAACTCATGAGCCCCCGATTCTTAATCACGATATTGTGCGAGAGTCCATGAGCTGGCGGCACTTACATCATTATTTACCTCAGTGCTCTGAATCGGCCCCAGTGGCGGAAGAAGACGGGAAAAATAAGGGCCGGTGATCGATCAACGGTGACAGTCGCTAGACAGGCAGTGCTTAGGTATCGAGTGAGCGCGTGAATAATACGGTTGACCCTTGTTCAAGTAGTCGCAAATCCACCACCATTAGCTGCAACACGCTGGCCCGCAGGAGGCGAGAGCTTAAGTGGCTATGCAATCATGCGAAATTGGGCCTTCATCTGTAGCTGCACATTGAGATCATGGCAAGTGTAAGTGGTCATTGTCTAAGTTTTTTTTTACGAATGATGAGGGTTCCTCAAGGACAAGAAAAGTGAAGAACGCGGATTGAATAATTTTTTAACACATGATATGAGAATTATTCAGCCAAGTTACAAGGAGATCCTGGTAAATTTTAGGTTAACCGCTTTGAAAAAGATTGCGGTTGTCAAAATTTAAGGCTTTTTTAACTAAGAAGTGACCAGAAAAAATATATGACAAAAAAATAAAGTAAATTATTGAATAGAAGTTACTCCGGTGATAAATCTTTCGATCCAGGACCGAATTGAGGAACTCGCCACCATCGCAATAGGGGCACCAAAATGAGATTAGAAAACAAATGAGGAGGTGGAAACAAAAGAAAGTAAGGAAAAGTAAAGAAAGGCAAGAGAGGAGAGTGAGAAGGGCAAAAAAAATTAGAAGAGTTTGAAGTTGGACATGCCGCCAAATTTGTAGCTTACATTGTATAAGAGTTCACGGGTGCCTCTTGAGATGACGAACACACATAAAGATACCTCGCGCCATAAACTTCGATTAGAATTTGTAAGTTAGCTAGTTGATTTAATGCAACGGCCATTAACCAGCTTAAATTTTGGGATTTACTTGTTGAAAATGCTTTAAAATTTTGGTAGTGACTTTTGGATCGCCAGAGCTTGAAGGATGGGTGTATAAAGGGAGGGATTTTTGAATTTTGATGCGTGTGGCTTAAGTTTTTGGCAGCAAAATATGGTCGATTAAGGGGAAAATGTTGACATAAAGAGCAATATGGAACTGGCAATTTTGAATTTGAATGAGATTGAGAGAAGAAAATATGACCGATTTGCAATTTTAATGTATAAACCTAATGGTATAGACATCGTCAACTTGAGGTTCACCTTCAATTTCACCATAGGCAACAAACATACAAAAGAGTGCAAGTAGTTATCTATTTGAAAAAAACAAGCAATTATATGAATGTATACATAATGAGCTTTTGATCGAACCGAACTCAAGCCGAGTTCCTCAGTTCCGGCTGCCAAAATTCAGGAAAACTTTCGAAAGCTCGGTGCGCCTTTCCAAATTTTTGGCAGTTTTGCCGGATTTCAGCAGCCGGAACTGAGAGACGCGGCTGCAGCTACCGAGCTTAATCGGATGCGGATGTTGACGAAAAAAAATTTACGATGCTTGCGTTTGGATTTCGTTGACAAGGAATCGTTCATGTTCAATTGACACTCCAAGCAATGCCCGCAAATTAATTATTGGTCACACAGCCGCTAAACGAAACATTGAGCTTGTGGTCGACAATATACAGACGTTCCAGCTATAGCGAACAGAAGATGAGCATAATCGCAAATTTCCTCTGACGAAACATCGGATGTAGATGCGGCTCCCTCTGCAAGGAGCTAACATTTTACACCCCTCCTATGCGATGACGTACGGATAGAGGGGTAGGGGTTGGTGATGGGATTGAAGGTCTCTAACCCGACAAACCGACCCCACTCTTGTTAATAATTCACTAAGCTTTTAATGAGTTGCTTCCTAAACTCGGCTTAACATTTCCTTTTCCTTTCGGCAAAGTTAAGCCGTGTTGAAAATTCTAATTTCTCAGTTTCCTCTAACGAAGAATGTTTGGGTTTTGGTCTCGCGTGGCAATTAGGCTATTTCTGATGGGCTTTCTATCCATTCACGGTCTGTTGGTTCCTTCTTTTTATCCTGCTGTCGGGCGGCTGAAGTTGAACTTGAGCCTTGTATCGAAAGTCAAAGGCCTTAATACCTCAACGAAGGGTAATAATTGTGCTTATTGGATGAATTCCACGGCTACAGTGGATCAAAGAGTATTAGGTCAGACTTAATGGTGATGATTGGGAGGTAAAAGATCAGTTAGGTCGGAAAGATCCTAAGTTAAATTAAAATCGTGCAGCACTCCAGTCTTAAGCTATCTGTTTAAAGTACGATACACTAATGATAGAGAATACTTGAAATTTTGCACATCAGGTCGCTGGAAAGTTGATCCAAAGTTATGAACTGCTCAGTAGCTTCAGTTGAATATTCAGTTACATTTTAATATGGGCATCGCCAATAGCTCACAAGGAGGATATTTTTACAAGCCAAAGTCATGTTTTGAAATAAAATTGTTGTAATTTGGATCCTCAAATCTTCGTCAACTTTTTGCGAAGAATATGTCTGCTCGAAAGAAGTCTCGGCACTAGCGAACTTTGAACTTTTTGTGCACTTTCAACCTTTAACCTTTTTAAGTGCACTTCCATTATTTATTTGGCGCATTTTGGAGTACCAGTTCAAATGTCTACAAGTTTCAACAATTTTTCGTGATGACTGGCTGTTCCAAGCACCATGTTTTTTTTTCCTTTTCTATTTTATTCGCTCATTTTTTTTAACCTCGATAATGAGCTCTCGCGGGAGAAATGAGCTGTGACTTTTGGTAAATTATTGTGCGTAAAACTGTCACAATCAACCAGCCCTCGATTACATCTCTGATTACCTATTGTATACGCGTGCGAGTAACAAATTTTCATGATCGTAACAAGTACAGCTTGTCGTAGTTGAGAACCCCCGGTAAAAATCGGAGATAGGAGCTGCGTTTCAATATACCATAGGAGTTCTTATAGCCAACTGAGGAAGGCGATAGAAAATCATATAGCTGGCTGTAAAAAGTGGAAAAAAGCATACGGCCGGGCTACACGAAGCGATGAAAAATTAAACAGCCGGGCTATAGTTCCTGTCGCCGGGCTTTACACTTTATCGCCTGGCTGTTGCTTTTTCGCCATCGGCTGTAAAAGGCTATAAGAAATTGTGTAGAAATTCGTGTGCTTTATAAATCCGCAAGTTTGTACGGAATCACCATAATATTTAGAAAACGCACATTATATTTTCCTTTACTACATATTTGTTTTCATCAATTAAAATGAGAATAATCCATACAGAGTGTGTAAACATTTCAAAGTCATGAGTTGAACAACGCTGATTCCACGAGATTGAATATTAGAGCCTAACACAAAGCGGAGCGGCGGCGCACTGGCGCCTATAAACCTAACAGGGATACTTCACGCACTGCGCAATGCGTGAAGTATCCCTGTTAGGTTTGTAGGCGCCAATGCGCGTTTCGCGCTGGCTACCCGCCCGCCGCGCTGCGCCGCAGCGTACCACGGCGCTTGAAGCAACTATTTCACACCAGAGGTATTGCACAGTATCGTACGAAATTGAAGACGCTCCAACATAATAGGAATGGCAGGCATCCTTCAAAATTACGGAGCTTCCCTCGCAAAATAAATCAAGATACTACGGCCCACAAAGAGAGCGGTAGTCCAAAAACTCACTGAGTCCTAGCATCCGTGATTAGTAACGGATAGCATACACTTTATCGTTAGGCTGTTGCTCAATCGCCATCGGCTATAAAAGGCTATAAGAAATTGTGTTGCCGGCTATAGAAACTATTGGAAATCTTACAGTCGGCTGTAGGTCTATGGTATTTTGGATCACAGATTCTACTGCCAATTTTTACCAAGGACGTCCGTCGTCCCTGCGTTTCATTTGAACTTTTTTGAGGTGCAACGTAGTGATCTCCCCTTTAAAGTTCTCCTATTTAAAACAATGAAAGAAAATAATTTTTTTTCTCACAAGCTTATTCTATCTTAGGCCTGTGTTTTCTTAGGTGAGATTGAGAATCTCTCAGGTGAGCCAAGATCTAATCTTGATAGATCCGTACTTTGTAGAGTAGAGTGCGTATATCATCGTGCAACGCCTCAAATCTAATCATAGTATTGAGAATGGCTGAGGAAACAGTATGGAAACATGTATACTCAATGATCATGAATGTATACATAAGGTTTCATCGAGAGAAGATTTCAAAAACTCAACTGTGGCTGATTGAAGCGCCTTCATTTTTCCCGTTATACCCTATGCTTTGCCGTGCAGTTAGTTTAGTTGCCTAGTCACCTCAAAATCCAAGTTTGGGTCGCCAAAACGGAGATGAAGGGTTCATTATAAAGGACTTTGAGGGGAAAATGATTTTGGCCCGGGCAGCATTCATTTTCAATTGATACTTTACACTTTTACCCAGTCTGTAGTTGCTTAGCTATGCGAGCTCAACTTGAGGCCCCCCCAAAAAAGATATTATTCATCTTTCTTCAAGACTTCTGCTGAATGTGGCTACTCTTTGTTTGGTTCAATCCAACTGCACGACACAGGAACAATGTATAGCATAGTTTTAACATTTTACCAAACGAAGCGATGTTTTAAACCAATGCAAAAAAGGCAAAGAAATGAGAGCCATCGTAATTGAGACATAAAGACATGTCATGGATGCCAAAAAAAAAATAAAAAAAAAATAAAAAAAAATAATAAAAAAAAAAAAAAAAAAAAAAAAAAATAAAAAAAAAAAAAATAAAAACATTACCTAGAACCGAAATGTCAAAGCTATTAGCATTTACCGTTGGGCTTTTTTGCCCCTGTAGACGAGTATTAACAAGAAAAACAATTTAAAAAAAGAATTTTGCGATAGCGTCAGTTAGTCTGAGAGTGATGAGACCTTTATCGAAAAAGATGCGTTTCACCGAAGGTACTTTTTTTCAATAAATTCAGTTCTTTTAGTTTTTGTGTAGTGCTAAAATTGTATACTGTAGCCGGTTCACAGTCCAAGACCGATGAGAAAAACCAGATTTTTCAGGAGTTTGAGATTATTTGGAAACTCAGATCGCAGAAGATAAGAGAAACGTCAAAATAATTAGAAAAAAGCACAAGAATTTAATTTGAATCAAATTTCGTTTGCAAAATTGTTAACATATCAATGTGTGCCACGATTGTTTGCAAGTTGCAAAAATCTGGCATTTCCCGTCAATACGAAAGATTTGCTGGATGAGCTGAAGACAAAAAAATTGTTAAGAGTCTTTGCCTGATTATTCCACTCTTATTAGTGTCCGTAGCAGGGCCGGATTTACCTACTTGCCGCCCATGGGCCGCCTGTATTTTGCCGCTCCTTCTCATTCGTTTTGAAACATCAATAAAAACCATCAAGTGAACGTGCCGGTGGGGGAGGGGTGCATAAGACGCGTTTACCTACTCGTGTTGAATACATTTTTTGCGAAAGCCCTGTCAACACTACTAGCAAAATTTGATGGAATTTTGCGCGAAAGTTAAGTTCCGTAAACATATCTCTGTGTGAACAAGGTCCTCCATGTCTAAGACATGAACCAAAAAATTGAAAGAACAAACATAAATGTGGTTTAATAATTTTAACTTCCGCCGCTGCGACGGGCTGATCGCACTGCGTTTTGCGCAGTGCGTGAAGTATTCCTGCAGTCTTGCAGGCGCTACGCGTTTCACGCCAACCACTCCTATGACCGCACTGTGTTTGACGCAATGGGTGAAGTATTCATGCAGTCTTGTAGGCGCTGATATGTGTTACATGTCGACCGCCGTGCCGAGGGCTTTCCTTTTCGTCTCAAGTCCTCGTCATCATTCCTCTCTGCGCTGAGCTCCAGGTCAAATTGAGTGTTTAGTTCCTCTCTTAACTCGACTAATTAAAGATGCTGTCTCTTTTATCACCGAAAAACGATAAAATTAGAAATTACTATACTCTCAGGAAAGAGAGATTTTGTCCCCTTTTCTCATTGATAATTTATTTTTCTGAATCCGATTTTTTTTATACTTACATTTAAAAAAATTGCAAAATTTGCCGCCATGGGCCGCGGCCCATGTGGCCACCCCCTTAATCCGGCCCTGGTCCGTAGTCAGTTCAAGAAGGAAATGATAACACGAAAACTCTTCACCCTCTTGAAGCTTTCTATCTTTGAGCCGCGGTTGAAGTTTCCCAAGCCGATTTTGAGAGACGGTGCCTATATCTTTGAGGCAGCATAAATGAACCCCTTGATAATGAATTTAAAAAAGGAAATAATCCCATACTTTGAAATAATCTTAATTTTCAGAACAATGTGCATGATAGTTCATTTCAGTAAAACTATTGAGTTTTCCTAGGGAATGGACAAAACTATTTTTTGACCAATTATTCCGCCCTATTTTCGGTGTCACAGCCCCACTCAATTATCGAATGTACACATGAGTTATTCCGTGATGTAACCTCCTGTCGCCTTATGAACTCATCGATATCATAATTCAAATTATCCATCTCCTATGTGCGTTAGTTTCATTACCTTGAGTTGAAAGCTCATACATAGTACGAGATAATGAAATTCGATAAATCCATCTTGACCCTTTCGAGGAATGACGCCAGGTGGCTGATAAAAGTCCATAGGTACGCTGAAGTGCTTTTTAAATATTGCTGCATTAAAAGACTCAATGTCAACCGGAAAGCAAAAGCTTTTAACGCCGCGGCCCCTATGAATAGATATACCACGCGTCGAAAGTCCAGGAAAATTGACAGGAAGTACGCACCCGTGATACGATATATTCACTATTTTTGACACGGAAATCTACGTCAGAGGGATGAGATACTTCGCAGTAGCAAAACCTGCATCAATATGTTAAGGCCGTGTCCACACGAGCGCAGTTTGGACGAATTAGTTCTATACGAACTGCGGGGTTCCAGGAACCAGGTAAACGTAAGTTGAAAGTTCCTCGAATCGCGTTTGCGTGGACAAGAGTTTCCGCTATTCCATCCAGTGGTGCCCAACCCGGGTTTTTCATACGAGCAACTATTCATTATTGAAATAGGGTAGGGGAGATCGTTT
>NW_017547247.1:347619-376468 GCF_001854935.1 Bemisia tabaci
AGAATATTCCTCTCGATTTTTATCTCTTCTAGTTTTGGATACAACCCCCTCCCCCTGGATTTCTTCCCTCCGCCATAGATCCTTGGATTTTGACCTCTCCTCTCCAGTGAATTTAACTTTCCGCGGAATTTTTCCTGAATTATATGGAAAACTTTCCACTGGTCGCGAACAAGCAGATCAATTTTCGTTTGGCAAAAAACAGCTTTTCGCGTTTTTTTGCTTCCCTACGCAGAGGCTCGTATATCCAGCAAAACATGGATATGATTTGCGCGAGAAATCGATGCGGAAAACCGAAAATACCACAAACGTACTCCATGACAGAGTTTGCTGCGACACGACACTGCGGAAATCCCTGAGTTGGATAAGTTATTTATTTGTTTATTCTTTATTTTTGCATTGGGTAGTTTGTTCAGTCGTCTTCAAAGCCTATGAATAGAAATCATTGGCACTATAATCATGCATGTAAGAAGACCGCTGAACACAAAATCGGTTTTTAACCATGGAGCGAGTTGCGAACGAAACAGTTTCGTTACGTATATTATTTTCATTTTACGTTGAGATAATGCGATGAACCCAATGTCGCTACCAACCTTCTGAAACTCTTCGCCTCTCTTAATTTAAAAATCTAAATTTTCGTACATACACCCATTTTCAAAATTCTCTGTAAAGACGTTAATAGCCTGTGACGCTGAATGTCCTAAAATATATTAACTAAGTAACAATATCCAGAGTAAGAAGTTTTGAAATGAAATCAATCTGAAGAATATATGAGATTTTATAATTAACTCAGGTTAAATAGCAAAAGCACAACTGACGGCACTTGTTTGATTTGATTTTCATTCAATCAGTGTCGTATGCTCACAGTAATACCTAACTCATTGAACTCATACCGTCACTTCGGAGTTGATTCCCAAATGTTCTGTTATTTAGGCCGATAAAACATGATTCTTTTGTTACTGAAACATTAAGCTTCTTGGCACTCGTCAAAAAAGCTGGTTTGAGCTTTTTAAAGTTAAAAACGCGATTCTTTGCTAAAAGTCTTCATGAAACAACCCTTTTTCAAGGCACCAGCACCTCTCAGATCATGCAACAACCCCACACAATAGTTTCAGTTTGCCATATTCAGAGGATAACGAACGTAGGTACTTTCAGAATTCTCTTTGGACGTGCTTCTTTCAGCTAAGTATCTTACGTTCAATCGTTATCACAATATTGTGATCGCATGTTCCAGAACTCACCGGAAAACCCCTGTGTCTGCGGAAAGATAATGGAAGTTATGCTGCATCGCGTCGAGCGAGCGAAGTTTTAGAGCCATCAACACCTCCCTAAGAGCACCCTTGCCTCATCGGTACGCGAACACAAAGGAGTCTTTGGAGGCCGTAAATTGGGCCGAAAGCTCGAGCCGACCCGGAGAAATCGGGGAAAAGCGGTGGGCCTGGGCCCCATGCCATGATTGCCATGCCCCGAGGCAGGAGGGTGGATTGTCCATATCGGCGGGGGCTATTGTTCCGGGCCGCAGGGGGTCGCGGGGAAGGGGCGGGGGGCTTCAGAGCCGCGAAGCCACCCTCAGCCGCGACGAGCACCTGTCAGCACTGGAGCGTGCAACTTCCATGTTGCCACTTTGAAGATATAAACACGTCAATATTTCATGACGCTCTCGGTGTAAGGAAGAGAGTGGTAATTTTGGGTCGTATTGATTGGCCGCATGCTTTAGTCAAATTCTAACCTTTTTTTTCTTTTTTTTTCTTTTCAGGTTATGCGTCAACCAATATGGTTTCCAAAATCTGAGCGCAGACACTTGAATCCTCAGAGAGATCTACTGGAATATCACTAGGTACCCGTCTCTGAATTCCTACATAAATTGACAGATATGTACGGATCTACAGAGTTTCGCATGTTTTGATGAATATTTTAGAATTGATTGGTTTTTTGATTGGCAAAATCGATAAAAACACCAATATTCTGTTAATTTAGGTGTAGAAAATATTCCTCCTCAGGTGTTAAGTACTGTTGAATTTCTAGATAAGGTGTTTTTTTTTTATGAATCAAGCAATTTTAGGATAAATGAACCATCGGCACTAAAATTTCTGAAAAAAAAAAAAAAAATTAATGATACAGGGTATTTACAAAATATTTTCATCCACATAAGTTGAAAATTTTGTTAAAACATTTTGAAAATTCGCAGGATTCTGGTTAAAGATTAGAAAATTGACTATCTGACCAGGCAATAAACAAAATGCCTGGTTTGCTCACCGGTCTGTAACATATATAAAGAGAGAAAAGAAAGGATGATTTGATTTGTGCCTATACTGATATTAATAGGTAAAGTACCTATACACAACAATCAGTACGTTTTATATAGATTATATCAATTTTCTCNAAAAAAAAAAAAAAAAAATATCTTTGACTCTATTGAAGTCACTGGATTTTCGGATAGAACGAAATAAGCGAAATAGTCTTGTCTGGCTATGGACAGTTGAATTATTCCTTGTTCCTGAAACAAAGCAATTTTCTCAGTGCGCTCCGCGCAACGCTTCAAGTTGTCTTACGGTTGCTAAAAACAGATGTTGTATCGCCAAGGAAAACACGCACTGAAAAAGAAAACACATTGGAACTAGAGTCCAGACTCTTAAAAACCTCGATAAGAAAAAGTATTCTTGATTCAATCAGAATCTAGGTTAAATCAAGAACCAAGCCTCTTAATTTAAGCGGCTTTCGTTTTGATTCGAGCAAAAATCCGATTGAATCTAGAGTATTTTTCTTGTCAATGTTTTCAAGAGTCTGAACCTAAATGTGTTTTTTTTTTTTTTTTTTTTTTTTTTCCCCAGTGCGAGATACTTGTAGCAATATGTTGACACCTGCAATTTGGCAGCAACGTAGAGGGTGCGGAGTGCACTCTGCACTCGCCCCGGTTTTGAATAATCGCGGGCTGCGCACAGATTTTGGTCGGCGATAAGTTTGTAATCCGCGTAATTTGCCTTTGATTGTCTAAGCCTGGCTTTGCGTAGCGCCGGGTCGAATCAATTTGATTCGGAGCCTTATGAGCACTTCAAGTGATAACTGTGTTCATACGAGTTTCTAGTGATGTCGTTCAAAGCAAAGGCCAAGGTCGGATGCAACCAGTGTACAATGTAGATTTCCTTTCCAAAATCAACGACTAGCTCATGCAACCGAGGGTTAAGGTGTTCGTTGCGAACATCCTGCTTATCGGTCTTTTTCCATAGGTTTATATGGCAGATCAATCAATATATCGCAAAGCACGCCACGCCACTGAATTATGGCATCTGACACCTTTTTAATGGGGGACAAAAACTCATGCACGTAGTCGTTTGGATCACAGACGGTTTTTGGTTTTACCGCTTATAAGGAAAATCTAAGTGGTTCAGATAAAAGCTAGCGCAATCGCAATGGTTCTTCCATGATGCAATACTGTTGTCTTTTATCTGCGGTGAGCAGAGGAATAGCACTGTATGATTTTTCAATGTTTCCGTCGCGCCGCGCCGTCCAGCGAACGATGCGACAGCAATCGGATGAAACAGATGGTGACGCCTGAGTGTATGCAAATATTCGTGGTCAAGAGATATCTGAGTTGCATACGCAAAAAAATGAAGGCAATTTGAATTTGCTCATGCTCGCCGCAGCTGAGCGCATAAGTCGCCGTCGAGCAAGTTGCATGTCACACGTGTCTTCTACCCTCGGCCCAGTCCACCTGTCAAAACACATCAGCCATTTTACAAGTATCATAGGTACATGTGATATTATGCTACAAAAGGAAAAGTATCAAAAATGGCGCAAAATCTAAAAACGCCGGGATCGGACAATAGCGATAAAGTGACCACCACCATTCTATGGTGTGGTTTCATTTCCGCTCGTGTCTTCCCAATATCGAATGCACGATTTGAGAGAGTTATGAGTCCTAATTTCATTTCACCCAAACGATGGAAGGTTAACAGTTGTCTACTTCAAATCTTATCGAATTTGCGCATTCGAAAAGTCAACTACCCGAGAAATTGGAATCAACTTTGCAATATTGCAATTGTACCTGCACTTGACAATGAACATAGACAATGTTGATAGAACTTTAGTCATAAACTTAATACGATATGTAAGACAGTATCAGTCAATTTGCTAACAGCTTTAATTGTTGAATTTCTCGTAACACAAGTAGAACACATACTGTCACGTTAATGCATTGTCAAAGAAGTCGATAGCTGCCGGAAATATTTCCGGCAAATATTATCCTCTGATTTTTTTCAGCAGTATTGGCGCAACAATGTTATCATCACAGTATCTACTATAGGTTTCGGTCATTTAAAAAGGTGCACGCGTGATTATATAAATCACAGGCCTTGAGACTTGAGTCCCAAAAAAATTGTATACTGAGTTTGATACTTAGCTGATTTTTATTTTATTTGATATAAAATGTCCTCATAGAAAAAACAGTTCATTTTAAAAGCTTCATACACTGGGCCCTTTAAAAATATAAAAGTTGATTTACATAATGCATTATCGTCCGTTTGCCTTGCTCTTTATTTTCCATCAATATTTTCCTCCCCCATCGCCCTGTACAAAAACACTTGGAGGAAAGGGAGGAGAGAAGTGAAAGATAGAAGTAAGATATCAACCTGCTGAGTGGCATGCAGTTGGGAGATGTAAAACGAGGCTCGCTCACAAAGTGGGCTTTTTGTATTTTTTACCGGATTACATTCAACGCCCCTCTCCTCTATAACGAGAGCGACCCTTCTCTTGTCACAACCCTACGTTATTCCGTGGGGTTTGCCCTCTTATCGATAGTTAGGTACTGCAAAACGGAACGTATTCAGTCGAAACGAGCACAGCAACATTAGAAATTGCACGTGCAGACATGGTGAACAAAATGATCTCAACAAAATAAAAATAAAACAAAGTCATGAATTTCAGAGCCCGGTGTGCAGTGTTCGTGGTCAAAGAAATTCTTCAATTTTTGCACTTGCATAAAGTTTGGCCGGTAGGAATCCGTTTTATAAGTGGTGATTAGAACCGGAAGTACCATGGATTAGCGAAAATTGCGGATAGTTTGAGGTACAAATCATAAATTTTAACTCATAAATGCATGCAAAAAAATGAATTAATGAATCAAAAAGAAATGGGGATTGCAAGATGAAATACTTTGAATCCATCCACAACAACTATACTGACTATTCGCGTCCTCATCAACTGCAACATTATTTTCTTCGGCTAAATAGACTATCATATCAAAGAACACCAATTACCAAATAATTAAAATTACAAAAAGAAAGTAACATGGCGAGATCGTAAAATTCACATATCCTGCCAAAGTATCACAAGCGCCACGCTACGTTTCAAAATTTCCACCACCAATTTATTTTTGAACAGAGAAATTTTTGTTTTGATCTGTTTGAAAATTTCACTGAATTTTTTCGACAGAACAAAGAAAATTCAGTGAAATTTCGGATAGGTTTTTCGCTTTCAAAGAATTAAATAAAACAATTTCTCTTTAAAAAAAAAAATAGCAGCGGACATTTTTAAACGTCGCATGGCACTTGTGATACTTTGGCCGAGAGGTGACGATATAATATGGTTCCTCCATCACCACATGAAAATTGACCACATTCCTTTCAAATCGTTCAATTTAAAAAAAAGAAAAAAGAAAAGGTCCGCTGAAAACAGCGCAATAATGCGAGCGCTGCAAATAAAAAGGGTATACTGCTGAATGTTATTTTTTATTTTTCCTTTCTTTTTTTAAAACAAAATTACGGACGAAACTTCCAAAGTACCGCATAGTCTATCGATATACATGATATGTAAAGTCACGAAGTTCTTTTTAGTTAGTAGCAAGGCAGTGTTCCGCCTTCAATTCAAGAGATAGGCAAAAGCGGGTCCGCAAGAGTTGCAACAGTTGTATCTGCAGGAAGAACGTAAGAAGGAATGCAGTTTAAAAGTTTCTCCCTCAGCAATTCTTTCAAAAATAAAGCCAATCATGTCGTCCGTGTCTGGTGAAATCTTGGATCATGACACGTCAATAACGATTATAAGAAATTAATATTAGGAGCAGAACTGACAGAACTCCACATCTTTATTTATTCATTCGGGGGAGGTGGGGGGGGGGGGGGTTAAATTTTNACTACAAACGAACTGTACCTTAAAATTTTCATATCCCAGAAGCAAAAGTTCCCATGACGAATATTGCTATCGCTAGCGATTGCAAAAACCAACTTGTTCCTTTCTTTTTTTAAAACAAAATTACGGACGAAACTTCCAAAGTACCGCATAGTCTATCGATATACATGATATGTAAAGTCACGAAGTTCTTTTTAGCATGAATACGTCAAATAAGTTAGTAGCAAGGCAGTGTTCCGCCTTCAATTCAAGAGATAGGCAAAAGCGGGTCCGCAAGAGTTGCAACAGTTGCATCTGCAGGAAGAACGTAAGAAGGAATGCAGTTTAAAAGTTTCTCCCTCAGCAATTCTTTCAAAAATAAAGCCAATCATGTTGTCCTTGTCTGGTGAAATCTTGGATCATGACACGTCAATAACAATTATAAGAAATTAATATTAGGAGCAGAACTGACAGAACTCCACATTTTTATTTATTCATTCGGGGAAGGTGGGGGGGGGAAGGGTTAAATTTTATTAGACTCCATTTGATCTTCTTGCTCTTGTCTTTGATTGTGTCCACTTTCGCCCGAAATGAACAGCTCCAGCTTACTGCGCGGATGGATCGAAGCCCATAGGCTACTGTTACAACGCGTCGGTGTATGAAATGATTACTTCTAAATCTCATTTGCTGCTCCATGCAAAGAGAACGAGGAGTGGTGGCGTTTTAAGCGGAGTTTTTGTATTCACGCAGTCAGCTGCAAATGAGTGCCCGGCACAGTGATGTAAGGGGAAAGACTAAAGCATGAAGCAAGCCTTAAACATCGCTCGTGAATATGAGGAGGGATCTCCCAGTGGCGAGGCGTGAATGGTCGATTATCGATATTTCCCGATTTGAAGCTGTGGTAAAGAATCGATTATTAAAGTGTTCATTGCGAACATCCTGCTTATCGATCCTTTTCCAAAGGTTTAAATGGCAGATCCATCGATATATCGCAAAGTACGCCACGCCAATATGGGTTTTCCCTGGTAAGCTGTTTTTCAATGTATAGGCCCAGCAATCAATTACAAATTTAAGATTTTGAAAGACTTCTGAGGTTTCAACGATGGAACGTTTTCCAAAAAAAGAGAAGACAAACTGGTAGGATACAATCCGTCTTGGTTTGAGATAGTTGTCCTGCCAGTATGAAAAGTTGCAATGTATTTTTTAAAATTGTCAAACAGAGAATGATGAAACATGAAACATACATGAAAGTACGTACATGAAAGTGTTGCTACCTGACATGTACCTAGACATAGTAGTGGAACGTGTCGTACTCTGCGAGATGGTGAACGTAGGTTTGCCGTTCACACCTTTAAACCTATTTTGCTGAAAATTTATTTTATTTGTATTTATTTATCTGTGAATTATTATCTGTTCAACATAGGATGCTTGCATACGGCGATTAGAAGAAAGCGGAGACAATAGTGTGTCAAAGAACTTGTCTTTTCACAAAATAACTCTCAGTTTCAAAGTATCAACCAGGGCTCTCTAATCAGGATAAAAAGTTAGTACATATTCCTCTCCTACAAAAACGCTCTTAAGTAGTCAGCAACAAGACCCATAAGATGAATGAATGTAAGGTTGTTAAAAAAATTTACCTTTCTCGAAAGGAGTATTCAACCAGGTAACATGGTTTGACTACATTGAAATGGATATGCAACACGCAAATCATTGAAATATCGAGGCATATTTAAAATCTGTAAGCGTTGCCATTAAAAAGTGCTTTCAAATCTTTGATTTGCTGAATTCGAAAATTTGAGTCGGCTTTCTAGTTTCCCGTCAAGAAATGCCACCTAATACCAAGTTTCACAAAAATCTACCGAACAGCAGCCGCGTATCATATAGGATCAGTAGGACTCTTCTCTGTGGTAAGCAAGCGATACCAGTCAATTTGCATACGTTGATGCGCCTTCATTTTCGTCTGATACTGTGCATTGCTTCTGTGGCGGAATAGTTGCTCGGAGCGCCTTCGACAGTATAGTTTCCACTCACCAAGTCACCACCACTACTTGGTGGCGGAATATCACGATTACCGCTGATACGCGCGCTGTGACACAGTCCCTCATCACCGATGATGAGGTAAAATACATGCATACCTCAATTTGCGACGTTGCAAGTTTTTTCACTGCTTTTTTATGCGATTCAATCAATAAGAAGGGCAGACAGAATTTTCTTTGATGTAAGAGTTTCACGATTTGCAATGAGGCCACTCATAGGAAATCGTACAATCGCTTGATATTCTGTTAGGTCCATGCCGCGGGGTGATCCAAAAGTCTCTTCCACCCCATCTAACTATTTATCTAATTGAGCCAGAGATTTGAAGGAGGGTAATTACCCTTGGTAAAAGGAGTTTCTTTTTGGTAGTACTATAATTTTTAGGGGGCTCCCCTATGGAGGAGCAACGGACAGGCAAAAATGTCTAAATAGGCATTTTTGCCGATATATTTGCCTGAAAATTAGTTACTGGTAGTATTTTGACAGATAAAAACAAATTTGACATCAGATAAAAAAAAAAAAAAAAAAATCGGCTAATTTCAATTTGAATTCAATATTGAAAAATTTGGTCTGCACAAGAATCTATTGGCAAATTCATTCCTGTCATCCTGCCAAAATAACTTTTAAAAACATGAAAAAGAACAGTATTGGTAAGAAAATATATTAAATTAGACCATTATACCAACTTGTGTGCATTTTTAACATAATTTTATACTATCGTAAATCCTTGTCCTTTTCCCGCATTAAATACAGCCAACTAGAATCTAGATTTTCCTTGGAAAAATATAATCCAAACGTAGAATATAACGGTTATTGATTCTAGATTTTGAACTAATTTCATCCGATACCACTTGGTTATCATCTTGGTCGCTCGTCAGTTTCAATTGCGTCATTTTAAATTACGCGGGCGCGCCAAAAACAATCCCCTTATCAAACGCTTTGCTACCCTCTAGTGGATGTAACTCGTACTAACTGAAATGTAAACAATCCATACTCATTTGAGTAGGTTATGGTTGTGTTTTGATTAAAACTTTTCGGTTCATCAATTTGTTTCTTTGCGCCTCGTAGATGTTTTTGAAAGATTAATTTCGGACTGTCAATCCCTTATCTTTAAGTTTAGTTCCGACCCCTCAACCACCAATCAAATTTTTGTGGTCATGGCAGATGAATCTCGGAATATCGAAATCAAAGCCAAGGTTCACGATTTTGAGTATTTCATAAGGAAGTCCGAGGAAATTAGTGGCGGAAAAGGTACATTTATCGAGCAAGAAGATATATTTTTCAACGTGCCGAACGGTAGATTAAAGCTCCGATTCAGGGATAAGGTACGTATGATCTTTTTTGTAGGAGCATGACTTCCGTTCAAAGTCAATCACAACGAAGATACTTCCAGTTCTTTTTACCAAATCAGCATGACTTTAAAGCAGTATTTGTGATGAATACGAGGAAATGAGCCTGTGAGGTAGAAATATAATCAATTTGAAATAAATCTAATGCAGTAAAGAGGAGTTCTTTCTCAAACTACGGCACAAGAACACCTAAAAATCGTGAAAGTTTACTGTTGCAGAGGAGGTCAGAGTTAGAGAACTAATGCACCGATTTTGTGAATTTCAGACAAATATATACGAAGTTTGCCAGTGCTACTGCCAGTTTTAAAAATGATTTATGTAAAAAAAAGTACGATAATAGTACTAGTGCATATTATGGTTTGAAGTTTTGGCCAAATATTCTTAAGAGCAGGTAAGTATCTAATGGTAAGAGTTCAGTATCATATTTGAAATTGATATTTCAGCATAAATTCTACCCAAGGAGAGAGCCTCTTTTCTTCATTTTGAATATTTTCATCTTTTTAATGTTGCTGCATTGGTTTGTGTTTCAGAATACCGATTGTGGAGAGTTGATCTATTATGAGCGGCCAGATCAACAAGGGCCAAAGCTCTCCAAGTTCAATAGGAGTAATTTTGGTAACAGTAAAGACCTGCAACACATTTTGGCATTGGCTTTAGGTATCAAAGGAGTTGTAAGGAAAAAGCGGCTCCTTTATCTGACCGGTCAGACAAGAATCCATGCAGATTTAGTCGAAAACTTAGGCTCTTTCATGGAATTGGAGGTAATGACCAAAATTATTATCAATTGCTAAATTTCTAAGACTTATTGCAACTGTATCTACAGAGAGAAAAGCATCCTCTTGAAAGTGGAAGGTCAGCAACTATGAACCACCAAGCTCAAAAAATTTGAAAATGTGCAAAATTTAAAATCTAAAAAACTCATATTTTTATTCTTATGTAACAAATATCAACATATCAACAGTGTAAGTCCGCAACCACGTATCCCGATTTGAGACATCGCAGACTTCCTGCCATACTTTATTTTTTAAATGAAAAACTACTCAACGAAAATTCTCAAAAACTGCTGTGATTTTTCTTATCAGTGCCAAGAAAATTCTGCGAAAGCTTCAAGGAATGATTTCAATTTGTTCTTCTTTAAAATGATGACATAGAGGCAGAGATCTTCAGACACTGCAAACGAGTTATGTGATTGCGGACTTCCGCTGTCGATATGAGATCTATTGTGAACTCCTAACCAACTCCCTTTTTCAATTTGCATTGATAATGATTGTTTAGTCAATCCTTGAACATGTTTGCTGGTAGGTAACCATTATAGATATAAGTACGTAAGGAGGGTTTTCCTGATAAATTTTAACTCGCTCAATAGTTTTAGAACGCTTCAAGAAAGAATGTGCCTCAGCAATGAATAACTTGTCGAAGTAAAAATAGCATTTAGGTATTTCATACACTTTTGATCAAAGTAACTTTTTGATAGATCAAGTGTAGGTAGCACCTTAGTGTGCTAAAGGCCGATGTTTGCTCCTCAAGGATAATCTACACCCAGTTTTGGCAAGACATTTTTGCAGGGTTGTGGTATGGCTATTCTTACGTAAAATTTGCAAAAAAACTAAATAAACTATTAAAAAATTTACAGTAGCGTTTTTAAATGGAGAAAAAGATTATCCAAGTCCGACCAATCAAAAATCGATGGTTGAGTTGACTTAACAAGATCGATGCCTCATTAAGCCATTGAGAAAAAAAAGGAGGTGTTTGCATTTCGGACATCTTGGAATTTATTTGATGAAGCAGGTCGGCACAGCGACTTTCATCATCGAATTTGTTGGAAATGGTGTAATTTATGGAAAAAAGTCATTCTATAAAAAGTGCTTGAAATTATATCATGAGTTGATTCAAGCAAAAAAATGGGACATTATGGTCCGTTTTTCTTACATCGAACTCCGGATTTTGCTGGCCAGGCTGTACCGACCTACTTCACAGGGTAAACAAACCTCAAGATGCAAACACCTCCTTTTTTTTCTCTATGTCATTCAGCTAAGTTTAACCAATCAACAAACACCGTCTCCCCTGCCTGGCTACATCATCAAAGTCATCAAAACATTCAGTTTCAAACAGCAGCCTGAGTATTTTGTCATGAAAAAATCCTATCTGAGTTTTGGGAACAATTCTTTGTATCAAAAATTCATTATTTTTCTAGGTTTGCTTACAAAAGAATCAGACTCCAGAAGAAGGTATGCGAATAGCAGAATCGTTGATGAATCTACTCGGAGTTTCAAGAAGCGACTTACAACCTAAAGCTTACATCGATTTACTCGAAGAGAAGTTTAATTCAGCAATTGCATGCTAAGTCTTCAAAAGGTGCTCACTGTAAATAACTTGCTCCATTCCATCAGATAACAGCTGTAAATTTCCCTGGTTGGAATCTATCAGCTAGAATTTTTTCTGTTCTTTTTTAATGTCCATGCCAAAATGTCTAGTAGTAAAATGAGCACATACTTTTCTGACGTGAAGTTAACATTCCAAACACTGATTTTCGGCAGTGACAAATGTGACTGCTTTAATATTATTGAATTGTCAGAAATGTATGGCATGAGAAAAAGCAGAAAAATGCTCCAAATGCCCTTTAATTGATCTCTAGACTTGAAGTAGCCAATGCGTAAGACTCGGTAACTGAATTTTTCACATTAAAGAAAGCATTAAATGAGATCAAAAGTGCTCAATTCCATCACAACATGTTTTTCCCCCAACTTAATATTTATCTCATAAATAGCGAATGGATAAACCCTTTCATTATTCGAATTTTCATTGGAGGGAAAATTGTTGTTGTTTACTGAACTGATTTTTCATGATGTTAATTTATAACCCCATGTGGAAACGTTGCAGCAGTGTTTTACCTTTTAAAGCCCACATGCTGCAAACTATTCTTTTATCCCTATTGAGAAATGGCAGGATTTTATAAAAGTAGCCATAGTAATATTTTAAATGTTTAAAACAAGTTCCTCTCTATTAAATAATTAGTCAGGCATAACTTTTAAAAAGTTCTTATGAATTATTTTTTTTTCTTTTCTCTTAATATCTCTGAATAAAATTGGAACAATTTTAATGTTTGTAATGATATTGTGACTCCTGATCTTCTTTTGACAAAAATTGGATAAGATATGAGTCAAATTATTGTAAGTAGGTAAGTACTTTCCTTGGTTTTCCTACCAAAATAACCTATTTTGTAATTCTTTTCTTCAAGTATGCATCAGCTTTTATTTGCTGAAGGTAAGATTTTATTTACCTCAGTAGATCAGATTTTATAAAAAGTTCTATAAATAGATCATCTCTAACAATGTCACACTGGAAGGAAGCATCTCAACTTAAATTCAGCCATCAGAGAATTTCAGCTCCTCCTAGCTGTTGTGAAATTAAAATGTGTCCAGAGTGTTTTATATTCTGAGAGCCTCTTCATTTCTATTGTGCCATTCCAAGGAAGAACGCCGTCTGAGCCTTCAGACGTTGCCATATTTCCTTCCAGATGAAACAAATTTACTGGGAAAATTTTGAATATTATTCTTCAAATTTTTCAGACAATTTTGTTTGCAATTTAATCTAAAATGTCTCAAAATTTCAACGAAAAATATGCATACCTTTCCTCAAAAATATGTGTTTTATCCGGGAATTTTAGCATCTCTGGAATGTTCACACAACTTTCTTCCCTAGCACGGCAGTGTAGAAGTATGAGAAGCTGTTTTGGGTAATGGTTCTCGATTGCTCACTGTTTAGGCTGTGATGAAAATAAAGAATAAATACGAATGGCTTACATAAATATTTTGAGCGATTTTAAGGAACAAATTCCGATTTCAATTTAAAAGAAGAAATAATTGAGATCTTGTCAGTTTGTTCTACCATTTAAACTTAGTGAATTTATCATTTTGTTTCCCTTTGATTGATTTTTTGATTAGTTTTTAAAGCATGCCATTAAGTTAGCTAAGCATAAAGTTAAATTAGATCATTGAATCAATAAATTGTATTAAAGTTTGGAAAAATTCGGTTTTCTTTCTTTCTTCAGTCTCATTTAACATAATATTTTAAGTGACCTTTAGAACATGGGGTTTGTTTAAGATTTAGATGCTGTCATTATGAAAAAGTATCTCTGCCCCACAGACTACTTCTATGCTGTTGCTGTAATTATCTTAGCGACACCAATTGAGTTCAGATATTACAGGCATGCTGCAAGTTTTAAATTATAAAATAAGATTGAGATCACCGGGTTGTAGATAACAGTAAATTATTTTGCTGAACAAAGAATAATAAGAATTGACATCATTTAGATTTATAAATAGATTACTCTCATAAGAAAGGATAACCAAGATGGTACTCAAGCTGTAGAATTTAACGTCAACTGGTGCCAGAGGGGAGGCTTCCTTCTCATCCTGTCGCAAATGAGGGGATACCTCCATATACACCTATGTTTTCAGATGGACCACTAGACAAGGTAAAAATTCAAGCTTTGATACGTGCTGTCTCATCTAAATTTCACGTAGAGGCACAATTGGACTACATTTTGCAATTTGGACTTATAAATTCTGGCTCATCTGAAAAAATACTTATGTGCATAGGGAAACTAATGGCACATACGTTTTTTTTAAACCGGGCCGGAATTTATAGTTCCTAATTGCAAAATGTAGTCCAATTTTTGCAAAGAAAATTATTGAAAGTTATTACCAGGATATTAGCGTTCTTCAATGCATAAATTCAAACTCATCAGTCATAGAAAAAGAAGATACTTTACTTTAACCCTTTGAGACCCCTTCAAGGGCTCAAATAGCACACTAAATGTTACCTTGACAATTTCCAAAGTATGAAAATATGGTAACTTTAATCTTCACACTTCAGATTAGATGTTGCATTTTCTTTCGATTTTGAACAACACAAAGCGGGGAGGGAACACTGCTTGATTAAGAAGCCCTGCTGGTCCGTTGTGGAGCTAACAGTTGACTCTGATTTTTATGTGAACAGGAAATTCAAATTAATCGTATTGAGTGCAAAATAAAAACATTTTTACATTCCGTAGGCGTTGATTTCAGTTATTTTCATTGCGCAAATCATGTTCTACTTAAAATTTTGAGGAAAACACATCTAACAGCATGCTTACAATGCATATCATATCTTATGGTCCATAGAAGTTAAAACCAACACAGCACTTTACCTACAAATCCCAGAAACTGCCAACATAGTACTTTAGACAGTTGGAAATCATGCTATTTATTTTGTTGGTCACAAAATATTTTACCCTAGAAATTAAAACTGAAACCAGAATATTTTGGAAAATTAAGTAAAATAATCTATGACGCAATGAGTCTATATAATTTATCAAGGGAACAAAGAAAAATCAACTGTGTACAAAATTCATATATTCTAACAAGAAAGATAGTAACATGCACCAATATAGTTTTAAATTGCTTTTTTTAAACTAATTTAGACTAACTCCATCTGAGCGAGCAATTTTTCACAGGACTTCAGTGGTATTCAATTCCTTCAAACTTAGTACGTAAAGATAAATTAAGAAAATAATTTTTGAGCAATTGACACTAGTACAAAGTGATCTGAAGATTCACATTATCCTCTCCTGCTATATTATTTTTACGAAAGCAGTGTCTGCAAAGTTCAAGGAAAAGGACCTGTGGTAAAAACTTAAGAATCTTCATTACGTTGCTGAATGCTGAGCTTTAAAAAGAAAATAAGAAAAAAAGAAAAAAACTTAAAATCCCCACAAACTGATAAAATATTGAAACTCTAATGCTAATTATGAGTAACAAACGTTAAACCTAATGAGAAGTGTGCATGAAAGACATGAAAAATACATATTTTTGTTGTTTATCTGATTCCTTACATATTATGTTTTTTAAGAAATGACATTGAGCTTCTTCAGATGAATGAGAAAAATAAAGATTGACAGAAATGTATGCACCCCTTAAGTATACATTTCTGAGACGGATGACAAGAGTGTTTATTGTCCTAACCAGTTGGTAGAAAGATACCTAGTTCTGGTGATCGTACTTTTGAAAACACACCGTTTTGGAATTTCATTTTATTAAAATAAAAAATATAATAAAAGGGAAAAATGAGTTTCTTCTTAAAGTCTAGGGGTAAATTATTCAAACATGAGTGCAGGGAAAAAAAGAGGACTTCAAGGCTGGGAATTATCTTCTGGTAATTCGTCAATGCTATAGGTTGTCATAGTTTTAGGATTCACAATGGCATGTACCATTGAAAAAAAGGGCTTTAAAAAGCTAAAGCACGATGTGAATGGTGAGTCTTAGGACATTAATAGATAGTCATTTTCACTGTTCATGATGAAATCCGTCGAATGGCTCAATATTCATTGGTTCTGTTGCTGCACTGGGTGAATTTTCAGTACAATTGGGGGTCATTTTACCATATTGATCATGCTGAAAATTCCTAGATGATTCATACTCCTTTTGTGCTATGGGATCATATGCATCCATGTTTCCAAAAATGAAATGGTTTCCAAACTGCTCACACTCGAAGCCTTTGTCTGGTTCATTTTCTTCTTGCTTAATGAGTTTGCTCGGGTCTGATGCTCCAGTTTCCTGGACACATGAACTGACACTGTTTCCTTCTACATTAACAAAAGTGACAGCTTGTCTCCTGTCAGCATTATTTGAAACCATTGTTGCAACAATTTTTTGTGCCATCTTTTTAAGCTTCATCTTATCACGGCGTTTCGGACTAAATTGCTTAAAGCATTTAAGTTCCCACGTTGACGGAAGTTTTCGAGGACGTTTCTTCGAAGTAGCCTCTCGGTCCTCAGTTAATACTCTGACAGGATTTCCAAGTATTAAAGATTCGACCATTTGCATTAATTTCTGTTCGGTTTTTCGTTTATTTTTTTTCAACCGCACCTGTCGTTCATGCATCGCCCATTGGATTAATGGAGTTGGCTCATTGTTTGAAGACGGCTTTAGATTCTGTTCATGATTGTCAGTATTCTTATCTTTGAGAACACATTGCTCAACATCTAGCAAAGCATTAGTCTTTCCATGAACAGGATAATTGTCTCTGAAATGTAACCTTCGAAAAAAGTCACCATTTCTGTCTGAGATAGTGTTATGGAGTTGACTGATGTGATCCAGCAACTCCGTTTCAGTTTTAAATTTAGCATCACAATAAAGACAAAGACGGAGTCTGAACAAACACTCTTCTCTTTTGTGTTGAGTCAATTTTTTTTCCGTGTCAAAATTAGCTGAGCACTCAGTGCAGACATACATATCATTGTGAAGTGGAACATGTGCCATCCACAACTCTTTTTCATAGAAAACATCAAAACAGTATGGGCAATGAAAAACTTTACTACCTCGGTGCATAACATCTCTGTGATGCCAAATAAGAATAATATCAACGAATTCTGATGGACACAGATGACATCTATGAATGACACAGTGTTGTCCTATCAAGTGGTCATGGAGCAGAACTGGATCAATAAAACAGCGATTGCAGCGTGGACAAGGCAGTTCATTCTCAATGGGCTTTCCGAAATGCGCGTCTATCAGGTGGGATTCGAAAGAATTTCTTAGGATGAAATGACTTTGACAGAGTAAGCACTTAAAGGATGCACAATTTTTTGATGAGTGGGCAGTAAGTCCTCTTCGAGACCAGAACATCGCATGACATTGCTGACAAGTAAACTGAGTACAAGCATGTGTTTTTAGATGTTTTTTGTATGGATCTTCTTCTAAGAATGAGAGCGGGCATACTTTACAAAAAAATTTGTCCATCTTATGCTTTTCTACATGCTGTAAACAGGCCTCTGCTGACTCAAAAGAGGTGTCACAGCGTCTACAAGTGCGGCAATCTGGTGAAACCCACTTTTTCAGCAGAGCAATTGGCTTTTTTGCTTTACGATGTGGGTTGGTTTTGTTCGCCCAATTTTTCTTCAGTTTAGCTGTCGTCATCGTTTTAATAGAACTAATTCCAGTAAAATTAATTTTATTTGATTTTTTCTTGGCAACAAGAGATTTGCAACAGGGGTTCCTTTGTGAACTTTCTTGATGGGATGAATCTTGATGGATGCCACTGTTCAGATATTGTTTACAGCCATATTCGTGTATGTTTCCTGACTTAGGACAAAATGTACTCCTGTTGATTTCGAAAAAATCAGATTCAGATTGCATAAGGGGTTTTCCTGAGGCAAAAGAATATCCTGTATTCTCTGAAGTACAGGAAGACAAATCTTTTGGTCCTCCAGTTTGTGATGAGAAATTTGTCTCATCATCTAAAAACGTTTCGGTCTCTATTTTAAATTCCTTCTTTTCAATTGGGAAATAATTTTGGTTGCAAGTCGTATTGACAGTATCTCTGACTGACGAAAAAATTGCCTTTTGTTTTGTGGCAAAACATTCTTCTACAGAAGATTTTTCTGATACGATATTTTGAGTAGATTTTATATAAGAACCTGAGTTTTCATGAACATCCACCAGCTGAGCAGAGCATTCATTCTTGAATGTGCCTGATGAGTCATTAACATGTTTCGCTTCAAAGTTCCCAGTTTTGATATTCATTCCTTCTTCTTTGATAATACCTGAAAAAAATAAAACGCAGGAGTTAAAGGAGGAGAAAGTTTTAGGCAGATAATTAGTCATACTCTGTCACAATTAGTAAGTCCTTCCAAACTATCCTTCTCAACAAGTTCAACTTTAACTATTAATGTACATGATATTTAAGGCATACAATTTGGAAAACATTTGATGAGCAAATGACAAAAAACACTGTTGAAATTGGATTATTATGGATTTTTAGTTCTGGAAAAAAAAGGAGGAAAAAAAACTTTATAAGCCTGATAAAAATATTGAAGGTAAAAATTGAGAGAATGCCTTCCTTTGTCAATTTACTTTAGCTCCTTTTTTGGCGAATTGGACGGAAAAATTAGTTCCGATTCCTCATGCTTTGTTTACAAGAAACTTTTTCATTTATATTTAAGTGTAACTGTGCCTAGTATCAACTCACTTAAACTTTTTTTACAAGTTTTGAGTTTTACGTGTTTAGCCTAAGCTGACCGATCCTTGATACTCAATCCATGCATACAAATCTTCCTAATTATCTGTTGCAATCCACACCAAAGAATTAAAAGCTCCAAAACCACTATCAGGGATGCAGGAACTTCTTGACTACATGACCAAGTAGGTCAAGATTAGTTGTGTAAAAATGGGAAGGTCTCAAAAACGGATTTAATAGATAAAGGGCCAGCAAAATCGCATGTTTTTTCCCCTTCAAAATAGCATGTTTTTTTCTTCTTCAAAAATGCACGTTTCTTCCAAAACCAAAGTAATATTAATTTATAAAAAAAAAAATCGAGGAAATTTTTATACAGGGTTATCCAGAAGTCCGGGACCCCCCTTATAACTTTTGAACAAAAAATGCTAGAGATTTGAAATTTGGTGAATAATCCTAGGTCAAAGGGAACTACTATTTGGCGTACCCAAAATTTTGGGGGGGCGCCCCCCCCCGAGGGGGGGCGGACCCTAACCCTTTTTTTTCAAATAAGAACCCCTATCTTGTGATACATCATTCGAAAGGGCTTGAAAAAAGAAAACTTTTGGCGCAAACCGATTGTCGATACCTCGATTTTTAACAAAATGGCGGCCAAAAGATGGCGGAAATGCGTTTTTTGGTTATTTGCCGTCGGAATCGCTTGAAACTTGGTTTCCACAGGTTTTCGAGCACGAAAAAAACAAATACGATATTGGATCTGCAAAATACCCGAGCTTTTCCAAGATGGCAGCCAAGATGGTGAGTAATTTCAATTAACGCAACGCGTTAACGCGTTTTAGCGAACGCTATTAAAATGTGCCTCAGTGGTCGGGCAGAAGGGGAGGCACGGGTGGGACTCGACGCGTAGCCACCTCCCCGTGGTGAGTGCTGGGTAGTTGATTTGACAAATCAGGAAACACGATTTTCAACTGGCTGAGAACAACGCACAGGAAATCTGACACATTCCGATTTAAACTTATTTTCCCGCCATTTTTCGGCCGCCATCTTGGAAAAGCTCGGGTATTTTGCAAATCTAATATCGTATTTTTTTTTTTTCGTGCTCGAAAACCTGTGGAAACCAAGTTTCAAGCGAATCCGACGGCAAATAACCAAAAACGCATTTCCGCCATTTTTTGGCCGCCATTTTGTTAAAAATTGAGGTATCGACAATCGGTTTGCGCCAAAAGTTTTCTTTTTTCAAGCCCTTTCGAATGATGTATCACAAGATAGGGGTTCCTATTTGAAAAAAAAGGGTTAGGGTCCGCCCCCCCTCAGGGGGGCCGCCCCCCAAAATTTTGGGTACGCCAAAAAGTAGTTCCCTTTCACCTAGGAATATTCCCCAAATTTCGAATCCCTAGCATTTTTGTTCATGAGTTATGAGCGGAGGCCCAGACTTTTGAATGAGCCGCCATTTTTTGGCCGCCATTTTGTTAAAAATTGAGGTATCGACAATCGGTTTGCGCCGAAAGTTTTCTTTTTTTTAAGCCCTTCCGAATGATGTATCACAAGATAGGGGTTCCCATTTGAAAAAAAAAAGTTAGGGTCCGCCCCCCCTCAGGGGGGGCGCCCCCCAAAATTTTGGGTACGCCAAAAAGTAGTTCCCTTTGACCTAGGATTAATTCCCAAATTTCAAATCTCTAACATTTTTTGTATAAAAGTTATAAGGGGGGTCCCGGACTTCTGGATAACCCTGTATACAGAGCCATAAGAAGGTACTTCAGAACTTTAAAAGAAAAAGGGGGTTCTTATAATGGGAAGGGAAAGAACTTCCTGCATCCCTGACTATGCTCTTGTCTCTTCCGTATGCAATAAACCTATAGATGCAGCCAATGCTGTGCATCTCTTTGTCTTATACCTCCAATTCATGTAGGATCTCACAGAGGCTTTGAAGCTGAAAGAATTATGCTCGACGTCAGGCCCTAACAATGAAATTTTGGGGACAACGGATGTTGGGAAGTCGCTGATAATTGAAGTAATTCCTTCAAGTAACGTACGAAAAAATGATCACATGCTCATGAAGTCATGAATCCACTGTAAGTTGAGTTGCTGAAGCCTTGCTTTTGTAATAATTGCTCCCCTTGTTTATTTTCCGCAGAAAACATTCTTGAAGAAGAGAGAAAACCATCAAGTTGATCTCTTTAGATGAGGGGAAGAAATTCCTGGTGTTGGTGAAAACCTGGATTATTTGCGCCTGCCGGTGGAAAAATAAGGAAATGGGATGAAAATGGATGGATTTCACCAATAGTTTTATTGTGAGATGATTTATAATATTGACTAGTATCACACTCACTGAAAAGCTGAATGCTTAAAAAAAGTAATCACCAGCCATTGCCATTACCAGGTGTACATAATCCTTCACCAAAATGATTCTTATAGGCATTAGTACAATTGTTCTTGGAACCTGTCAAATGAGATGAATCACTCACCTACATTTATCTGAAGTGTAGCTAGGCATTCTGTTCCAGTTCTTATTTCATTGCTAGTTTTCCTTCTGTTTTGATATCAAGAATGGGTGAATTAGCTCCTTGAATCCAGCCATCTCAAGATTCCATCATAAGCTAAGAGGATAACCGTTGAGACTCAGATAGTGTTGATGGTCAGGTTCACACAAATTCTTCTTCATTGGCTTCTTTGTTGTTCTGTGTCTTTTTTCCATGTATATTTTCGATTTTTTTCATCATATGACTTCCCTGGAAGTATTCTTATATAGATATGTATAGCTGATGTATATCTGTTTGATATTATTTTTAATCAAGATTGATTTTACTGAGGCAGTCTTGCCTTTTATAATTCTTTGAAACTTCATTTCCTTGTTATCTATTGCCTTGACATCATGTCAAGATAAATGTATCTTTTTGTTGTAATAAGAAGCAAAATTCTTTCATGCTTTGTTCAGCGCTATCATGTATATTCCTTTTCAATGGAATCTATGTTAATTCATTTTACTGGGAATACTCCAGTATTTGAACAGAAAAATGCTCAGTATTGCACTGTTTGGTTTGAGCTTACTTACTGAATAGTTTCTTCAAAACATGCAAAAGGATTAGTAGCCTTAGGCACGATATAGTGATACAAGTGTACAATAAAGATCCTGTGCTTTGATTTTCGTCACCACAACAAGAAGAGGCGTATTTAGGCAAGTTCTCATTTGTATGATGAATCAACTGATAACTATCATGAGTTAGAAAAAGAAACAGCATTTGATGAGGGCTCATTTGCTAAAATGTCTAAATATGTACTCACTTGTCCTAATTTCAAAGAATTTTTTTTCTTGAAATAGGGAAACAAAATTCACCTAGAATATGTGCGGTTGGTGTTTTGTGAATACATATTTATCAAAGAAGCTACAAAATCTTTCTGATCAAAACAGGAGCGGCAAAAATCAGCATCTTCAGGGTCTGCTACAGGACTTTTTTGAGTGCGCTGTATATGCTCTTAAAGACCAAAAGGACTCATGGCAAGAATGACATAAAAATTTACTGCAAGCGTGAGTTTTTAAGTGCTCTTCATACAGATTCCTACATCGAAACGAAAGGGGGCAGGATTTACAGGAATATGTGTCCCAAAAATGATATTTTACGTGCTTTAGACAGGATTTAACAGTCTCAAAAGAAGTTCCACAGCGTTTACAGGTCAGGAAATCAAGTGAAATCCACTTATTTGCTTCTGCCACGCTCAAACGCTGAGGAATATTCTCTCTTGCTAAAAGCTCATTTATGATTCCCTGCCTGCTTTTTCGTTTGGGATTAAATGGCCTGTCTCTATGATCAGAAAAGTCAGAGAAAAAGCAGATCAAAGTTGGCTCTGAATCTTGTTTGCAAACAAGAGCACTTTTACGACGTGATAGAGATGTAGAAGAAGGAACAGGAGGGGTAGCATTGGGATTAAGTTCAGTTTTAGGATCCTGTTGGGGTTTGCATGCTGCAGTGCGGTCATTGTTTATGATGGACAAAGACTCACTGGCAGTTAGGGTTGAGCCAAGAAAATGGTTTACTGTAGATGCAAGTCGAGGTTCACATAAAGGATCTCTCGTAAGATAAGTTGTGGATGAAGTATTACTCGCAGACGAGGTAAAATTGAGAGTATGTTTAGTTGTCAAGTCAGACTGAGGACTGCATGAAAAATCATTTTCATCCTTTGATAAAAAAGATGAATTACTGGATTCAGGCCAGCAAAGAGCTTGCTTAGAATCGGTATAAGGCAGAGAAGAGGATGTATTGTTAGTTTGGGGCAGTGTGCAATTTAACTCTGGATCATATGAATGTATTTTATCACAAGATCTAGACGAGGAAAGACTGGATTCTGATTCTACACTTGCGTCACAGTTCAATGAGAAATTGGATTTTTGAGAAAGAGTACAGTTTGTAGACATCTGTGGAGAGGTGGGCTCTGAGGGGACAGGGCAACTGGAAATTGGTTCTGGAAGAATAATAGGAATTCCTTTTGTTAGTTTACTTTTTGCAGTGAGGGCACAATTACTTGATGATGACACTGAAAAGAGTTTTGAGGAGGGAAAAGAGTTGCCAGAGACTGATTTTCGAAGAATTCTGGGGGTAGTTTTGGCGATTTCAGATTTTCTAGGATGTGTTAAGTTTCTGATTTTTTTTTCCATTTCTAATTTTTCATTGAAGGATACAGAGTTGCTGCATGGTTTAAGACTGGTATTAGGATGCATTTCAAGAGAAATTTCATTTTGAGGTGAAAATTGGACATCACTTGAGATACGCTGGAAATCTGCGAGGGGTATTACAATGCGAGATTTTTTTTTAAGTTCTCTTCCTTGATAACTTTCGAAATAGTGATAGTATAATTTTTGCCAAACACCTTTCTCCATGTTTGGAATTGCATTAATAACAAATTTTTCTAGTTCTCTGGGGACTTTTGTGTGCTCTTCATAATTTTCCTTGATGGTAGATGGAGGCAGGTCCCAATCCTTGGTATTTGTGTGCGACAAGGAAAAATTTGATGCGTCACAACTGCGATTCATTTTATTGCCAATAATGTCATGGTGGATGAATTTATTTCCATCCTCCACCGATTCACTTTTCATAGGAGAAATTTTATTAGAAACTGCAGATGCCTCAAAATTCGGGGAGCAAGGATTAAAATTTTCAGAAATGACAGCTTGAGATACAGGAACATCCTCAAAGTGAGAAGTAGAGCATTTATCGGAGTTTTCTTGTTGGTGACACTCAGTCTTTACTTCACTTCCTGTCCCAGCAAAACTATTTTCAGAGGATAGTGAGTGGAAAGGGCTATTTTCTTGTGTGAAAACAACCTCCTCCTTTACAATAATACTTTCTTGTGCAATTGAATATTCCTGTGGTGATTCTGCCCAGGGATTCAATTTGTCACTAAAATGTGCATGTGTTTCAAAATTGGTACCTGCATGCTGCAAATTGGATTGAAAGGCATCAAGATTTGCTGAGCTAGTGACACTTGTAACTTCAATACTTGGAGTTTCAATGTCTTCTACTTCTTGCTTGACATGGTCAGCTCCTAAAAAAGAGTAAAAATAAAGGGAAGAATAAGCACTTTCATTCAGGAGTCTTCTGTAGGTACACAGTGTGCTTGTGATATTTGTAGTTAAATGCTGTGAAAAGAATAACAGACACCTCCACACATACTAGAATGCAGGGAGACCCTGAGTCACAAGGAATTTTTTTCTTCTTTTTTTTCAGGTTTAATTCTGCCGTTTGGCTTCCAACTTTGTATCCTCTCTGAAGATAAGGCTCCCTTTGATACTCTCTTTTGTTTTTTTCCTCCAAAATTTTTCCTAACATACTTTTTACTGGGGGCCCAGTCTTCAATTCAAATTGTATTACAAAAAATTCAATTTTTTTGTCACTTTCCGGATTTTGGGTCATAGAACCAGCTTGAAATCCTTGGAAGACCTTGGATAATCCCTGCACATTTCAGATTCAAAACTGGACTACATTTTGCAATTTGGAACTATAAAATAGCCCGGTTTAAAAACGTTGTAAGTGCCATTAGTTTCCGTATGCACATATCGTCACCTTCCAGGCAAAGTATCACAAACGCCATGCGACGTTTAAAAATTTCCGCCACCATTTTATTTCTTTACTGAGAAATTGTTGGTTTAATCTGTTTGGAAATTTCACTAAATTTTATCGGCAGCACAAAGAAAATTCAGTGAAATTTTCGGACAGCTTCGTTGAACAATTTCTCTGTAAAAAAATAAAATGATGGCGGAAATTTTTAAACATCGCATGGCGCTTGTGATACTTTGCCTGGAAGGTGATGATATGTGTTTTTCCAGAATTACCAGAATTTATAGTTCCAAAATGCAAAATGCAGTCCAACTAATCTATTGTTGAGGGCAATTTTCTGTAATATTTGGTCCATGATACATACANGTGCCATTAGTTTCCGTATGCACATATCGTCACCTTCCAGGCAAAGTATCACAAGCGTCATGCGACGTTTAAAAATTTCCGCCACCATTTTATTTCTTTACTGAGAAATTGTTGGTTTAATCTGTTTGGAAATTTCACTAAATTTTATCGGCAGCACAAAGAAAATTCAGTGAAATTTTCGGACAGCTTCGTTGAACAATTTCTCTGTAAAAAAATAAAATGATGGCGGAAATTTTTAAACATCGCATGGCGCTTGTGATACTTTGCCTGGAAGGTGATGATATGTGTTTTTCCAGAATTACCAGAATTTATAGTTCCAAAATGCAAAATGCAGTCCAACTAATCTATTGTTGAGGGCAATTTTCTGTAATATTTGGTCCATGATACATACAGACCTCTAGGGGAGTGAGGAAGGGAGGAGGAAAAAGCAAGAGGGGCCAGAGGAGTTCTATTGGAATCCAAGCTGGAGGGGGAGGGGGGGCTGGGAAAGTTTTTGCAAGGGGCCTAGTGGTATTTTCTTACGCCACCGTGTGAGAAGTTTCTTCAAAAGCTGTTCATTGGGTTTCTCCTTGAAACACTCTTGTTCTTCGAAATGGCTGAGGTAATTTGTGCTTCATGAGAGAAACTATAATATTCAGGGGAGCAATTGAACGACTAACTCACAGCCTCATTAGAAGTCCTCTAAAATTTATCTTCATTTTTTTTACATTTGTTTAGAACTCTCATTAAAAACAGTGCTTTTTTCTTATTTTTTAATTTTATTAATTGTGAATTGATTAGCACAGAAAATAGATTTCCTCCATAAAGGTAGTTACAAATAAATTCACTTAAAACCCATGTAAACATTGGGTAGAACCTGAAAGCTACATTTATTTGCAAAAATGAGCAAAAACCTAGATTAAATTTTAACTCTCATCCTTTCTGTGCTTAAAACCATTTAACTGATCCTAAAATGATATACTGAGTACTGAGCCTCGATCTCAACATTAAATAGCCAAATCAGCTGCCTGCCAACAGGCGATTTTTTTGAGGCTCAATACTTCATCCTTCAGATTTTAAGGTAGGTTTCTTTCAAATTTTGCACACAATTCTTTTTGAAACAGTCTTTAACTGAATGCTCCAGGTAAATTTAAGTGATAGACTCCACAACTGATTTTTGAAGGCTTCTGTAATTTCAATAAGTTAAGGAGGCACCTGTACATTACAAAATCCTTAAAACTGGTACAGTTTTTCAAATCTCCACTTCTGTTCTATTTTTTCAAAGAAGACCGAACTAACATCATGGCTTGAAATTTATGCAGAATTCTTCGCGCTGAATCACCAAGATTTTTAAGAAGTGTCTTGAGGTATGACAGGCAGCCTTCAAGGCTGTCAACTGAAATACGCGTTTCTGCAGTTTCAATGTCAATAAATAATTACTTTCTTAAGTACATTGTGTTAACAATTTCAAATTTATAAAGAAACCCTGCCATTAAAAGGAGCCGTTAGGGGCTGTTCAAGTATTATGTAAGCCGTTTTTACACCAATCCAAAAAAAAGATGACGTTATTCTTCTGTTTTCCTTCGATTTCTGATTTATGGCCCTGTAAAATGTTCCCTCCTTCCACATTTTTAGGGCTTTTCCACATGTTCACGCGCCCGCCCAAGCGCGTGATCGGGCATTTTCTGCACCCTTGGCTTGGGCTGGACTCCCTTTCTCTTTGTAAGACCCCACTAGACAAGCTCAGACCCTCCCCGAGTGGACAGCATACTGGAGCAGCTTAAGTGATGAAAGATAAAAAAATATCCAAAGATCAATCATACTTACCTATAGGCAAGATGAAAGAGGGGCTCTCTTCAGCTTCTTGTTCTTCTGGGATGAATTCCTCTTTTATTTTGATCCCTTCGATCACAGCACCCCCCATGGCAGAATTTGGCTCGGTTTTCACCAGCGTGTTGTCTTCACCATCTAAAGATTGCTCATACAAAGAGCCTTGCATTGTACCATTAGCAATAGAACTGCTTGCTTCAGAGTCTTGCTCTTGTCTTCTCACTTGCTCCATTTTCATTTCCACTATGTTCTAGGAGAAGGTGAAACAAATAGAAATCAAATAAGAGTCTTGAGGAAAATCAGTGATCGGTGCATGCAGAAACAGTAGATACTTTTGATAGAACAGTTAAAACAATGTTCACACTGTTGGTATACCTTCAAATATATTAAAAAAGATTACTCCTTGCCCCTAAGGAAGAGGGGAGTAAAAAATGGTTGAAGAGGAATTGAATCATCTATGTTTCATCCTGGTCAAGATTCAAGAAAAGTTTGTTCCTTCATCTCTCATCAACAGCACTTTCAACCGTAGCTAAAAACACGATTGTTTTAAAAGGGTGATTCACCCTTTCGTTTTCTAATACTCCTGTAGTTTAATCTTAAAATCAATTCATAATCAAAATACAAATTGAATTACTTGGTTAAAAAAGGACGGAAGGTAAGTTCCTAGAAGTTTCCACAATTGCTGATGAAATAGACATTTGTTTTGAGAAAAAAATGTGGAACAGTTCTCTCGGCCTTAACTTATTACTTAAAATTTTAGTTAAGTTCTGGAAAATTGGTGGGCACAGGGAAAAAACCAAGATTGTTTTCGAAGTCAGTGCTAAAAATTACCTACTAATAAATCATATGTAAGTACGCTCCTAGCATTTATATTCTGGTAGACTTGCATAATATCAACAATGAACAGTCCATTTGAAAATGTGGAGTTTATGCCAACTAACCAGCTTTACTTGGAGATAAACGTTCAGGTGATTTAGTAGACCCCATATTTTATATCACGACGACACACGATACATCACATTGATCTGTTCAATGTTTTTACCCACTTGTCATTTTCATCTAATTTAGAGATCGAATTCCTGTTTTCATAAGACTAAAGCATTCACTTTCGGCATTTCACAAACAAATTCAAAGTAATGAAGACAGGGATTTTTGAGAGGAAGTGTATTCCATTCGAGTACAGTTCCAAGCACAAGCACCTGAAGACATGGAACTAATCGATACAATGTATTGCGAGTAGCTCTGACACAAAATTTGGCGTCCATCAAATCATATTAAAAGGTCACTTTTGATGTTCTTCATTAAGAAAGGCGTAAAGATTCAAGTTTCCACTGGGTCTGAACTTTGTAAACACCCTAAGTCGCCTTTTTCTGACGAGGGCCACCACACTCAGAAGTGGTCCAAATTGAAATTTTGCGATGAATAAGTAGAAAAATTGTACACTTACTGTAAAATAATTTCCACGTTGAAAATAGAGTATTTTGGAACATGAAGAGATTATAAACGACACATCACTAACTTCGCCGTGTTACCTAGGTGGGAGAGAGGATGTGTTCATGCTCCCAGTCCCAAATGGTAGAGCTCAAATTAGGCTGAAGAAATGGATGGCGCGCAACTTTGGAAATGGATCATTGCGAGAATTGTCCATGGAGAATAATGAAAACCAAAGAGATGACTGAAAGCTAAAGTGGCAAATCAAAATCTTGATGGGCATTGGGCAGCAGAGACAAATTGAGTAATGGTGGCTAACCTCAAAATGAACCCGGTAAATAATCATAATAAACCAAAGACATAAAGACGGAGGATCAAAGACATAAAGACGGAGCGCTCGTATCTAAAAACACGGGGAAAAAGTGAAGCTAGGTTCGGCGCTGCGCGCTTGTGTGAGTGTGTAAATGAGCGCGGGAATCCATGGCGGCAAACGGAAATTTGATTTGAACTTGTCCTCTTGATTTTTCCTTATTTCTTCTTCGAAACGTGTTTTAAATGCTTAAAACGATTATATTAAGAAAGTTCGGTCTGCGTCCTAATATATTACACCTACTTTTGCTCGGTAACAGGCAGTAATCTCAGATAAAGTTAGTTTTTCTTCTGCTTATGGTGGTTCTGCAGGTTCAAACAGGCCGTTACAGTTCTAGATCTACGTTA